>JADLZK010010977.1:0-76396 GCA_015847255.1 Hyparrhenia diplandra
ATATTACATGGGCTCAGCCCACATCCGTCCTGCAATACGGCCCACGTTCAGGCCCAGTTCCCTTCTTCCAGGCGAAGCGGAGCCGCGAGCGCCTGTGCTGCTTGGTCCGGCTCGTGTCTCTTCAGAGTTTGAGAACTGAGACAGAAAATCCCCCATTCCAAGCGCCAGGGTTTTGCTCCTGCTCCGGCCGCCGGACCCCGGGCGAGAGGAAGCGGCGCGGCGCGATGGCGGTGGGCGACCTGGCGTTCAAGGCGCTGACGGCGGGGCTGGGCGTCGCCACGCTCTACCTCGCCGGCACCTTCTCCGTCAACGTCTACCGCGGCCTGTCGTGGCACTCCGAGCAATCCGTAAGGCCAACTCCCGTCCCGCTCTCTCCTCGCCAGCCCCGGTGATTTGGGATCTCTCGGCCCCCCTCTCACTGATTCGCTGCCTGTTCGTGCCGGATTCGACCACGCCCTCGCAATTACCGATGGCTGATGCGCGCGGCGCGGCGGGGCGGCGTGAGTGTTGTCCCGTCGCTATTTGTTGTTGTCTCGCTTGGTTCGGTCCGTCGTCCACGCTTTGGCTTGGACCATTTAACGCTACTGAGTACTGCGCCTGTTCATCTTCGGGTCGGACGCCAAGCAACTGTGTTCACGGGCGGATCAGATCATTTTGCCATAGCTTTACATGAAATTCAGGGATCTCATTGGATAAACGTGTTTGATGCCTTTTTTTTTATCACAAATACGCGCCGTATATATTACGAAGTAAGGAATTCCATTTCACAACATAATTTACGCCGCTTTGAGTTCTCGGTATCAAGGTTAGGTGCCAATGAACTTTTGTTTTTGGTACCGAGCAAACTGTGGTAGTGGAGCAGCTTGGGATGAATATCTTTGTTGTTCAGATCAGATCTTTTGTGCAAACATCAAGGTTTGGTTACTTAATGTTCTTTGTAATGTGAAAACCAAATAAATCTGCTTTGATTAGTGACCCATTAGCTGCCTATTCTGAAGAACTCTACCATGGTTCTGCAAATTGGAACGAAAAGTGTTGCATTTGTGAGTGCATTCGTGTGATTGTTTGTTGTCAAGGGTGCTTCATTCCATGTTTGGCTTAGATAAAAACTCCCTCTTTGTTCATGTTATGGAAGGATGGAATGTACCTGATTGATGTGTAGCTCTGTATTGTACGTTTGCAAGTATTACCATGATAATCCGTGATCCTAATGGGTGTAAATATTCGCCATCTGTTAACATCATACATGTATAAGCAACTGCTATTACAACATATCCTATCTTTGAAATTAAGTCATTTAGCATTTCTTTTTCCAGTATGAAGGTTATTGAGTGCTTGGTGTAAACTGCAGTCATGGGACTATGAAACCACCTGGGATGGACATCCTTATTGTTTAGATAGGATGTTTGTATGCTGCAGTCTTAATAAAAGGTCAAATTACTTTTGGATGTTCTTAATGTTATAATTAATGTCTCGCGTTTGGTTTGGATGCTCACGTCTGGTTCATTATTGGGACTTGGGACCTTCCACAAGCCTCATTGCCCCTGAAATCTGAATGGCTTGGCTTATTTTAGGCTACAGTTTGTTTGGATATCTTCCTCTAGGTCCTGCCAGAACTTGGTGCACCTTTTAGTTGAAGTGTCACCAAATTCTGGGGATCATGTGCTTGCATTTCTGTGTAGCTTAGAAAAAGATTTCTGTTCTGTATAACTAGGATTGCAGTTCCAGAGTAGTGGTATTTGTATTGGTGAACCCCTGTGTGATTGAATGCAAAATTCATGTTATAGGCTGGATGCGATTTCAGCTTTCAAAGAGATTGCTTCTTAACAAAATAAAAACCTAGACTCCTTAATAAAAACCTACACTCCTTGGTGCTATATAAATAATACAGTATGCTTTTTGTTTAGGAGCATGGGATCTGAGTTATGAGTTTGGGCTACCTTAGTCAAGGTCTGTATTTTCTAAAATATCCTTAGCTCCTGTGCTAGCATCTTGAGTTTCTTCTTATTTCAAAGATGGTTTTACTGTAGTTTTCTGTATTCTTTCAATGGATATACTTCTGAGCCGTGTGTTAACTTTTGCTGTTGTGCATTGCAGAAGCTAGAAAAGGCTTAAAACCGAAGATTGAAAAGGATCAGCAGGCAGTTTTACATTGCAGATGAAAAAAGAGGGGGGGGGGGGCTTTTTTGTTGATGGCTTATCTTTCTGTCAGTTGTGTTTGCTTGTCCCGCTGACCTTTCAAGATATCCGGACTGTATCTTCTAGTATGTGATATACCATAGCCCATATATGATTCAAGAAGCTGGTTGGGATGATTATTCATCTTTCAGGACACACCATGTTTTAACATATTTGGATCAACATGACAGCATCATAAATGAATTTTGAAGCATTTTTCTTTCCACCTTTGTGTGTGTGTTTTCTCCTTTGCAGTCAACTTTCCTGACTAATGGCATGTATGGCACGTCAGATAGTTCCCATCCTCGTCTCTTCCTTTGCCTCCATTGAAATGCAGAATTTCCTTTCTATTTCATATGTTTCTGTCTGAAAATGACTGTCTGCCCAAAATTTTTTTTTTAAGAACGTGAATCAGTTCTAATTTTGGGCTACTATGTTCTGGTTCGTTAGATCAAATAAAATAAGTTGGCAGCTGCTAAAAAAACTCAACGAATCAAACACAACCGAATCTATAGTCTAGCTTTGTGAAATTATTCAACTATATCTAGCTTATAAAAAACTACTCCGTATTAGCTAATTGTCTATTGTAGCAACTTATAAAAAGTTTAGCTGATCCAAACTGGGATCTAGTCAGGGCCTCTGTTTACCAATATCCTCCCAGATTAGCTTATGCCTAGAAGATAACCTCTTAACTAACATGTGTATGGATTAACTTCGATGATGGTCCTGTTTGGTTCTATTGGTTCCCTTATGAGGTGCTAATTGAGACTAAGGGCTTTTTAGTTCATGGGTGTAAAGTTTTTTTGGTGGTCACATTGGATGTCGCATGGGTATTCGGATACTATTTTAAAAAGCAAATTACATAATTCGTTTGTAAACCGTGAGACAAATTAGTTTGTCATTAGTACATGTGTCATTGTAGCAATTAGTGTCTAATCGTAGACTAATTAGGGTTAAAATATTTATCTCGCAAATTATTAAAGAGTAAATTTCAATGGCGGTCCCCGAACTTGTTCCGAAATCTCATCTAGGTCCCGGTACTTTCAAATTGTACGTTTTAGCTCCCTAAACTTGTCAGCTATGTGTCATCTGGTCCCAAAATATCGAAATGCACATCTAGGTCCCTAAACTTGATAGAGTGTCTCATCTAGCTCCCCAGCTCCCACCATGTCAGCGCCGCTTGCAGCCGATATTCCTGGAGTTACTGGCCTAATGTGTGAGACTAATTCGTCGAGCAGCTTGAGCCTCAGCCACACGCTCCAGCAGTCCAGCTACTCGGCAAATTTTCCCTCATACCAGGACTGTCTCGGTCACCCTATGCGCCTTCAACCACCTCCAGGCTCCAGCCTACAGTGTGAATGAGAGGATTTCCTGTCAGCTGCTCAAAATTGACCGGCAGATTTGCTGCAGTGATATGCTTGGCCATGATCCTGTGGTCTCCTTTTGTTTGAACAAACTCCGGACAATCTTTGTGTTGAGTCCCAGTTCACTAATTAATCGTATACTTGTGCAACACGGTTGGATTTGCTCTCACTTGAATTGGGGATGGACGGATGCTCTGTGGAACTCGTTGCCTCCAATGCAATAAGCTGAATGCAGCATGAAGGCAAGATCACTCATTCACTCATGCAATTCACCACTCCATTTTTTTAATAGTACATGGCTGATCAAAGCATATTTCCTTTTTTAAAAAAAAAGCTCTACTTTTTTTTTTTTGACGGCATCTCTCTACTGGTTATTGAGTCTATCTATGTAATAATACTTTGAGAAGGTTAGCATGAATGTAAACTGAAAAGGCCTTACACGTGATCCTATTTTGCTTGTTCTTGTAGGCTAGCAACTGGCTCTAGTTATGTGTCCAGAGCCTATGCCCAGAGCCAGTTTTGATGATTGCTCTTGACTACATCATATGTATGGTTAGATTGATCCGTCCTAGAGATCATTGAGTTGTGTGTAAGTAGGAAATTGTGTGTAAATTACATTTTTTTTTCTATGGAGCAGCGTGTGTAGATTAGATTGATTGCAACGCACAAGGTTATGCGCCTAAGGCCCAAACATGCATGAACCCACCCTTTTTTTCGATCATATGCATGAACCTAACCTGCTTAACACGTTCTCGCAGTACAGTAGCCCCACTAACGGAATGCAGCATGAAGGCAAGATCACTCATTCACTCGTGCAGTTCACCACTCCATTTTTTTAATAAAACATGGCTGATCAAAGCATATTTCTTTTTTAACAAAAAAAGGTCTACTGTTTTTTAATAGACACTCACCATCACCATCACGGTAGCAAAACCAACCCGTCGTTATTGTAGCAAAACCACCGTTAGATGGTGAGATAGATCGGTACAAGGCACGTTTAGTTGCAAAAGGTTTCAAGCAAAGGTATGTCATTGACTATGAGGACACATTTAGTCCTGTAGTTAAAATTACTATCAGATTGGTGTTGTCATTAGCAGTTTCAAGGGGATGGTGCCTAAGACAGCTAGATGTTCAGAACGCGTTCCTTCATGGTGTTGATCTGGAAGAAGAAGTGTACATGAGACAACCTCCTGGGTTTGAAAACAAAAGGTTTCCTTCCTTTGTTTGCAAGCTGAAGAAAGCCATCTATGGCCTTAGACAAGCTCCACGAGCTTGGTACTCTCGACTAAGCACAAAGCTTATTAGTCTCAGTTTTGTTCCTGCCAAGTCACACATGTCTCTTTTTATTTACAAGAAAAAGAATGTTGAGATATATATGTTGATATATGTTGATGATATTATTGTTACCAGCTCGTCACAGGATGCGGTGGATATTTTGCTCAACTCTTTAAGAGAAGAGTTTGCTCTAAAGGACCTTGGTGACCTACACACTACTTTCTGGGAATTGAAGTATAGAAGAAACCAAATGGTGATCTGTTGTTGACTCAGAAGAGCTATGCTAAGGATATCCTAACCAGAATGGGCACGTCAAATTGTAAACCGGTATCCAGTCCTTTGCCAGCAACTGAGAAGGTCTCACGCTATGATGGTGATCCACTTGGTCCTACAGATTGTACCAAATACAAGAGCATTGTAGGGGCACTTCAGTATATCACACTCATTCGACCTAGCATTCGTTGTAAACAAGGTTTGCCAGTATCTGCATTCGCCAACTACAGTCCACTGGACAACAGTAAAGAGGATTGTTAGATACTTGAAGTACTCTGCTAATACTGGCTTGCTAGTTCGCAAGAATTCTCCATTAGCGGTGAGTGCATTTTCTGGCTGATTGGGCTGGCTGTAGAGATGATCAAAGATCTAAGGGGATTTGTAGTGTTCCTTGGCTCCAACATCATTTCATGGAGTGCTAGGAAACAACCTACTGTGTAGAAGCCGAGTACAAGTCTATGGCAAATGCGACGGCTGAGATGATATGGTTAGAAGAACTGCTCGGTGAACTTGGAATAAGATTGAAGGTCAAGCCTTGTCTCTTGTGTGATAATCTTGGTGCGACGTATTTGTCGACAAACCCATAGGCTGTTTGGTTTGACACCCAAACTCGCCTCGCCACGGGCGTGGCCGCCACAGCTGCCGCGTGGCTGCTGTTTGAATGCGCTTATTTGCTGCCATGCCATGCTCGTGGTGGTGTAATAATTGCTGCCGGCTTTTTGTCCTTTTTTGTGACTGTTTTATGCTGCCGCTGCTGGTCAGTGGTATCTGTATCCGGTTGTCTTTTGTGCCGTCTCTTGCTGCCGGTTGTGGCGAAGGCGGCGACGATTTCACCGCCACGGAAGTGTGGCGGCCACAACGACCGCGTGGCGATCTGTAGTACTCAACCAAACAGCCTCCCAGTCTTTCATGCCCGAGCCAAGCACATAGAGATTGATTTTCACTTTATGAGAGAAAGAGTGGCAAGGAAGCATTGGAGGTCCGGTTCATACCGACAGAAGACTAGGTGGAAGATGGCTTCACTAAAGCTTTATCACAAAGGAAGTTTGAAGAGTTCAAAAGCAATCTTAATCTTGTAGAGAAAACAAGTATAGATTGAGTAGGTAGGAGTGTTAAGATATGTAACAAACTTGTACCGTGACACACAAGTGTAACACGCCATGTGCGTGTTGGTGTGCATGCCAAATATTCAGGTTGGTTGAGATGATGTTAGTTAGCTAGATATTATCTAGATTCAACCACCTTCCTTGTAACTCAAGTTTGTACTCCTATATATTGATTAACAGGGAACCGTGATCAGCCAAGCTAGGCAATCACGTTTTGCCCATTGCTTTTCAGGCACCACTTCCCCAGTTTCAATGGGTTTCACATCGGCGTGTAACCATGACCGGATAAGGCTCACAATTTCCAGCGCTGGGTAGATGGGTTGCAACCTAGGACGTTGTGTAACCGAGTTGGTGGGTTTCCCTCGTCCAGTTATGGGTCGGCAGCCGGTTTCGTCGAACCGCTGAACAGGTTGAACGGCGACAAGAACAGCCTACCGGATCATTGCCCCGGGCTGTAGCCCGGGGCCAAGCCAAAGAAACCAAGAGGCCAACTTAGAGGGTGGAGCGGAGATGATGCCGGAGGATGGTTCAACACGACTCTTTTCCATGGGCCAAGCCCTAAATAGGTTGGACAATAAGCCCAAGAGGTAAGGCGACAACCAATGGTAGGACGGTCCAGTGGGACGCTACCCACCAGGGTTCAAATCCTGGTGTTCGCACCTTTTCTTGGGATTTTTCCCAGGATTTACCGGTGTTATGCATTAAGTGGTAAGCGGCGTTCCTGTCGACGACGAGGCGCCTATGGTGACTTCGAGAATCTCCCAGATCTGCCGGTACGCCCAGGTCCTTCCGGAGGTGCTCATAGGGGGTAGGGGTTTGCGGCGTGTGTTCATAGGGGTGAGTGTGCGTGCGTGTTGTGAGCGTCTGCGTTGTACTTGTGTCATTCTCAAAAAAAAAAAAAAAAAAAAAGAGGAATTGGCGATCATGCCACTGTCGGACCCAATAGACGAGGGCTAAATTGTAATTGGACAATTGTGGTGGCGAGAGCTATAAATAAGGAGCATTGACTCTTGTGTTATTCCTGTTTTTATACTTATTTATTTCTATACTCAGCTCGAGGCACTACCGAGCACAAATATTCCTACTCCTGTCGAATCACTATTTCAATAGAGAATGTTTCAAAACACATACACCTCACTATTTGGTGTATTGTTATTTTTTCTTTTAAATTATGTTATATGTAATCAAAACACATACACCTCACTATTTAGTTTTATATTAGTTAGCCCAGGGCACAGCTCATTTCTAAATCCGCCACTGGTAACTACGGAAATGCTCCAAGTGTGCGTTTTGAGTTCGGTAGACCTGCCCACACCGCACCGGCGTTCTCATCTTGGGTTGGTTTGGAAATTAACCAGAACCCGCCAAATCCAGCCCATGAACAGGGTGACTGTCAGTATTTTTTTAATGAAACCGGAGGGAAAACATCTGTATCGACATCGACACTCACTAAGATTAACAACGATGCTACCGTATTCAAGTCGATCAAAGCGCGCCAAATCGAGGGCACAGGGCCTGCAGCGATATAAGGAGAGTGGCATTTTCACGTAGACGCAAAATTTCACACATCCATCGATAGTTCCACACCGCTGCGCGCACTACTCGATCGGCGGCGAGAACCCTAGCTAGCTGATCCACCGCCACCAGCACCTCAAGACCGCCGGCATGACCCCCAACGACGATGACATCTTCAGGCATACCGACGAGGCCTCAGTCGTGCTCTTGCGCGGCCTACGCGCCAAAACCGTAGACCGCAGCTTCATCCACCGCGCCGACGTCTGCTCCGCCGCTACTGAGGAGCTGGTCACCGGCCTGCAGCCGGTGCCGGGCACCGACGTGACGGAGGATGGGTACAACAAGGTGTGGTACTTCTACTGCCCTAAGCGATACAAGAATAGCCGGGGCAAGCCCAGCGGGCACAGATTGTGCGCGGTGGAGCCCGTCGACGGCAAGATGTGTTGGAAATCGGAGACTGGACCGAAGCCCATGAAGGGCGTGCCCGGCGCCAGGTTCTGCAACTTTTCATATGGCCGCAAGGAGAAGGACGAGGCGTCGGGTCGGGAGCGCTTCGATAGGATGTGATGGTGTATGATGGAGTTCGACGACACGCAGGGCGGCGGCGGCGACCACATGTTGTGCAAGGTGCACCGCCCGTCCTCGTCTCTCGCCAAGAGCAAGTTCGAGTCATCGCCGTCTTCGTCGTCCAAGAGGAAGGTGGCAGGCGATCACCCCGAGGCGCCGCCAACCAAGCTGATCCACGACGGGCAGGTGCAGGTGCAGCAGGACCTCGCCGCCTTCGACTTCACCAACGCTTACCGCCCGACATGGACGATGCCCTTCTACGGTTTTGGAGCACCCGAAGACGTGGGTCCCGTGACGATGGTCGGAGGCGTTGAGGACCACGGTGTTCAGCAGCCACGCGTTGAGCCGGAGTACGACGACGAGTTCAATGACTTGGATGATTTGCTCAACATCGACGAGCAGGACCCGCCGGCTTCACCAATGCTTACCCGACGATGCCCTGCGATGGTTATGGACCTCCCGAACGCGTGGATGCCATGACGATGGTCGGAGCCGAGGAGGAGCGTGGCATGCAGCTGCCACACATTGCGTTAGAGGTGGAGCACGTCGACTGCGGCGGTTCAACGTCGATGAGTTGCTCAACATGGAAGAATTCACCAATGCTGACCTGACGATGACGATGTATGATCATGTTGGTCCCCAAGGCATGGATCCCATGACGATGTTTGGTGGCGATCAGGAGGAGAAGCATGGTGTGCAGCAGCCACGTGCTGAGTCAGGGCGCAACACGGCGGCAACTTGGGCGGGTTCAACTTGGAGGAGATGCTCAACACTGATGATTGGAAAGGCTTCCTGCAGATCCTCCAGGCCGAAAGGGAGCCAAGCCCCAAGCCAAAGCAAGGCGGTGGGATCGTCGTCTCCGGGGTTCTACTTTATGCGTGCTGATCCCGTGCATGTTTAACTTGTACCCATATGACAGGATGAGTGCTTCTCTGATTGTAAATGTAGGCTTGACTGGCAAATTAAAGATGATGTTGTTTTGAATCAAATGAATGCATGTATGGTCTTTGATGTTACTACAGTTAAGTTGTTACGTAGTTAATCGTTCTCTCAAGTGTTCGCCATGACTGATGAGATATTGTGTTGAACAACCAATGGAAGTTGATCTATGGTTCTAGTGTTAAGTGTAGTGTAGCCTGAACCCTGAAGGATCATGCATATTTCGATGAAGCAAAAGAAATTAATGAATATAGTTGTTTTTTCTGTAAATCCTTTAATGTTCTATTATAGCTGTTGCACATTCGTTTTCTTTATCTTAATTATTGAATATGTGGTGAACATTGCTCAGCAGCTCTGAGTGTAGTGTGAAGAATCTTTTTCAGATTATAGAGCTTTGTGGCTTTGTCAAATCATTCTACGAGTAATTGAGTGAATCTTTACATGCATTCAGCTGTGTTATGTCAGACGCCAAATGATGAGTGGTTTTCTGATCACTCAATGTAAACGCCTGACAGAGAGATGATATGCTGTATAAAGCAAAAGGAATTAATTGATGCATATACTGTAGTTGTTTTGTTTTTAATGTTATATTACAGATGTTGCACATTGTTTTTCTTTATCTTAGTTATTCAATATGTGATGAGCATTGTTTAGCAGCTCAATTCCTGCTTCGATCTAGTGAATCTTTACAGTCAGCTGTTTTATGTCAGACAATTAAATGTTTTAAGATACTAACACGTTTACATTGACTTGGCTCGAAATGGAATTTTCAGTAGTCATAATCATTTACTTAATTCAATATAAAATAAGACAGACATATATATGACGAAGCAACAACATATTTACCACAAGGCCAACTTTCAGAACGAATTTTTAGATGAAGTTCAGGCTATCCCCTAATAAGCTGCAGCGCTTAAAAAATATTCCTCTTTGTGCAGACGTCTCCTCGATTAATCTTCAGACAACTGGTCTAAGATAAATCATCTTCAGACTTCAGGCAGCAGAACTGAAGAATTTCATTTACAGCAGGTCCTCTCTGGAGCGTCGTCTGAAGCTTAGTACTGTGTAGCAGTCTTGTGCTAGTTCGTTCTTCGTTGGAGTCACAACTCACAAGCTTGTCCAGCAGTGACTTGGTTGCAAGTTGCAGCAAGTGTCAAATGCTCCACTAGCACATGCTTTTCCTGTGTTCTGATCAGTAGCAAAACAGAGGAAAGGTGAATCACAAGGCACGCCCACTCGCAACATTCTCTGCTTCGTCAGCTCATGAAGCATTCTGTGCTGTAGAGTTCTTGTCAGGTAGACCTCGCAAGATCTCCAGAGTCAAGACTGAACCTTCTAGTATATGTGATACACGGCTGAAACATGACACTGACAGGAAGAGTGGTTCAGGTTAACATCATATTTGACACAGATGAAGTTCAGGAATCAGGACTCCTGGTTGCATTTGCCCCTCAAACGCAGCCCTTGAGAAATAACTTTCCTTGTACATTAGAAATCTTGGACTATTTTCTAAATCACGCCAGCCATTGTTATTCTTTCTTTTGTTCTTACACATTTGCATTTAAAAACCCTTTCATACTCCTTGTTTTCCCGTGTCCTTCTGCATTTGGATTGGACGATGGACATGCGTGTATATATCAGTGCGATTAGGTTGATTCTTCTAATTACGAAAAAGATTGGGAGCTAAGACGGGTGAAGGACCTAAACGGCGCACGGAGGGGGTGAATGGGAGCCTCAATTAAATTCTTTTCGAATTAGTTGACTTGTAGCTCTCACGATCCCTCGGAGCAAAAAGCACACACACGCGGTATGATCACGACCTTGGATGCAAGGTGGATGAGCTAGAGTTTGCTCTAGACTCGGCCGGATCAACCGAAACCGAACAAAACAATCACGCAAGAGACGGGAAGAAAACAGACCTCGGAAAGTGGCCAGGACTCACCGACCGGACTCACCGGGCGAGTCCGGTCCAGCGTCCGGTCGGAGCGTCCGGTCGAGCGTGCCCGGTTGGATCGCCCTTGCGGACCTCTCTCGCGGACTCAGCGGCCGGACCGTCCGGTCAACCTGGTCGCGGCGTCCCGTCCGGTGCGTCCGGTCACCCCGACGCGAAACGGCAAAGACCGAAGCGCCCGGTCAACCCGGCGTCGTCCGGTCGTCGCGTCCGGTCACCCCGGCAGCGAACAGCACCCGCCCGGCGACGACTCACCCCAAAATCGATCCAAACTCACTCAAATCGCAACCTCGGTCACAAGAATCGAGCCATAGCATCTAGGCATGTGGGTGACCATTTCCCCTTGGAAATTTCCTTTCGAGATTGACGGAGTGAATCGAGAGAAATCGCGGATCACACGAAGAACACACCCAAAGAGTCACCTTGATCCAAAAACTCGCCCGATCTACGTGCTCGTGAGGAATTAGCTCAAATCCTTCCGGTGGAAATGATCCTCTCACGTCCTAGCACGAATCAACGCAAGAAAAACAAGATCAAAACGGTGCCAAATCGAAGAAATCGCGAAGAGAATAGAGGGGGAGAGGATGAACTCGGGAAGAACAAGTGAAGAACTCAAAATCACAGCTCATGAACAACAAAGAACACCGATCGATCGACCCAAACGTCACCCCAGGTGACGGGCTAATCACAGCTAGCCCTTGCTCGCAAATCTTGGTACAAATCGGTGGACCTCTCACACCTCGATCTCAGAACCCTAACTGGAAAATATGAAAATGAGAGGCAAGGGAGAATGAAGAGGTATGCCTCTACTAAATAGCCCCTATTCCCTCTCGCCTAAACTACCCCTAGGATACATGAGTCGATTTTGTAACCCTAAGGCTATTTCCGTCGACTACGGTAATCTTCGATCCGACGGCCACCGCACCTTCCTCACGGTAGCCTTGCCTCCACGCAATCTCCCCGATGCCGCCACGTGCCGTCCTTCCGTCCGCCGGAACACCGGGGTTTTGAGGCGCAAACGCGAAACCCGCTTACCGCTGTGGTTTTGAGGCACAAACCACCAAACCCGCCCGTGGTTTTGAGGGCAAACCACCAAACCTCCTCGACACGTGTCACGCCGTCTTGACCGCCCCGAAGTCGCCAAGTCATCCGAGCTCCCGCTCGCCGCCCGCACTTCGCCGTCTTGACCCGATCGACCACGGTCCTACCACGTCCTCTTGCATCCGTCGATGTCCCGGATGTCACCACCATGGCTAGCCGCCCGGCACCCGGTCCCTCGGTCCAAGCCTCACGTCTTGGCACCTTCACCTCTCCGTCGGCTACCATCTCCGAGCTCCACACCCGCACAACACGAACCAAGAGATCGTCTTGACACACTCCACGTGTGCCGGTGAACCATAGCGAAGCGTAAAAAGATAAAAGAAAATAGAGAAAGAATGTTGAGTGTTGACAATCACTACATCAAAACTAAACACATTTGAGATAAATCAACCATGTGTTCGCAATCTCCCCTTGATGAGTGCATTGTCAACATTCAACACAAAGACAGTAATAAGATAGAAGAAAGCACATCCGGGCAAGCTAAGACAACCTAACCGGATAGCAAACATGGAGCAAAAACTTGGTTCCCAAAGACATGGGCAAAAGGCTCGACACAACCAAGCTAAAGCTAAAGGGCGGCTAGTCCTCAAGAAGAGATAGAACGGGCTCAACACCACTAGCACAGCTCCAAACCAAACTCTACCAATTTCTTTCACACACAAGCTAGACCCTCAAGACAGAGGCAAAGGCTCAACACATCTAGCTCAAAGTGGTAAAGAGATACTCCCCCGAGTTACTCCCCTTGACTAGTGCGATCCACCGAAGATACCAATTCAAGATACTAATTCACAATTCTTTGTCTTTGTATCTTTCTCTCCTTGTTGGCACATGCACTAATCAAGCGATGAAAATGCATGCAAAGTGTAATGAGTGAGCTCCAAGTTTATAGTCATCCAAATGAGAAGATGCTCTAGGTAGTGTCATGGCAACAAAATCAAGTGCTTAACACGGTGCTCAAACCGATCAAAAGATATGAGATATGACTTGAAAGCACTTTGATTCAGTTTTAAGCATTTTAGAAAAGGTGTCCACCACAAAGAATAGCACATAGCACAAGTAAGTCGGAAATCTACCAAGTGCTACACATGTATATCAAGTGAACTACCCCAAGCAAAGTTTATCCATCATGCCAAAGAAAGAACCAACACTTGCCAACAACATTTTAAGATTATCGAGATTTAGCGGATACAAGCATTGGTCCAAAGACATGAGTGCAGTGGGTTATCCACAACCGTCACGCCTTACTAATCAACCATGTCAAGCCTATGCATGTGACCAATCGAAGCTTAAGACAATGGTGCGGGTCAAACACTACCAAGCTCGAGGTTCAACTCAAGTGCAATGAGAAGGTCCCAAGACTTGGATGTGGGGCGGTATGGACCCATCTCGATCTTTTCCATACACTTAACCTAGATTTCAGATTTTAGCATATGAAAGCATGTGGTCATCTAAGCAAGTGTATAACTCAGTGAATGAGACATAGTCACCTTAGCATACATGATAAGCACAAAGAATCTCAACAACTTAGACATGCTAGGAACTATCTCAATGGTGAACATTTTGCAAGATTCATCGTTGTTAAGCAAGTTCACATGAAAAACAGCTTTGCTCATAACATATACCAATTGAGCGAAGGAGCACAAGCTATAAGCACCAACAAGTAATTGTTACACTAAACGAGCATAGTCTCATTGTGATCAATATAATCAAGAAGCTCAAGATGCAAAAGTGTACATGATGAATGCAATATGATACAAGATGATGCACAAAGTAAAGCAACCTAGCACTACAACTGTACATCAACTACTGAGCTACCCCTCAAAAGGGATAGCACACGCCCAACTCTCCTCGAAATTTGGGCAAAACGGACTTGATCTAATGGCTTGGTGAAAATGTCCGCAATCTGTTGTTTCTGTGTACACATCTTTGAACATCTATATCCCCTTTCTCCCGGTGATCTCTCGGAAAGTGGTATCTCACCTCTATGTGTTTGGTGCGGGAATGCGGGATTGGGTTCTTGGCTACACTCACGGCTCCCATGCTATCACACAACAAGGGTACACGTGAAAAGCTCAAACCAAAGTCTCTCAAAGTGGCAACCATCCACAACAATTTGGGAACAACAAGCGGCGGCGGCAACATACTACTGCTTCAACAACCGATCGAAGCGACACCGGGATCCTTACGAGATGACCAAGACACAAGAGAAGTACCAAGAAACCGACAAGTACCGAGAAGTGGACTTTCTATGCATACGATCACCAAAGATAATCGTAATCGAATAGCCAACCAGGGGAGAGAGTGGAAGAAGCCGAAAGTACCATAGGCCAAAGTCGGGGTAAACCGCAAGTACCAAGATCCTCTTTCACCGCCGATAGTGAGAGGTGCGCTGGGGAAGATCAAACCGCGGCGCAGAGGCACACAAAGAAATGGATGTCGGGGGCGTCGCCGTCCGCACAAAGCAGGCGAGCCGATCATGCTTCAGACTCCCTTTGGTCCACAGCTTCTCCATCCTTGTCTTCGCCCGGGCGCCGCCGCCGACATGGGCGCCGAAAGAGGCTTGGCCTCACCCATGCGAAACTTGCGGATCATGTCCTTCGTGTACTTGCCCCGTGTACGAAGATCCCATCCTTGGTTTGCTTGATTTGAAGTCCAAGGAAGTAGGTCAACTCGCCCATCATGCTCATCTCGAACTCCCCGCTCATAATCTCGCAAAACTCGATACCATAGCATGTGAAGAGCCACCAAAGATGATATCATCCACATATATCCGGACTAGGAGTATGTCATTGCCCTTCCTAAGCGTAAACAAGGTCTTGTCTACAGCCCCCATCACAAAACCCTTAGCTAATAGGAAAGCTTTTTCAGTCGCTCATACCAGGCTCTAGGGGCTTGTTTCAGGGCCATACAAGGCCTTGTACAACTTGTACACATAGTCCGGGTGCTTAGGATGCTCAAACCCCGGGGTTGCCTCACATACACCTCCTCTTCTATGAACCCATTCGGGAAAGCACTCTTGACATCCATCCGGAAGAGTTTGAAACCCTTCGAGGCCGCGAAAAGCAAGCAAGATCCTAATGGCTTCTATGCGGGCTACGGAGCAAAAGGTTTCCTCATAGTCTATTCCCTCTTTTCGACAAAAACCCCGGCAAGTAATCGGCTTTGTTTCTCACAACCACCCCATCCTCACTCTGTTTGTTCTTAAATACCCACTTGGTTCCTATGGGATGACACTGAAGCGGGAGGTGGCACTAAGACCGAGACTTGGTTTCTCTCAAAGTTTTGCAACTCTTCATTCATGGCATTGACCCAATCGAATCGGATAAAGGCGTGTCAACATCTTTGGGCTCAATAGTGGAAACGAATGCGAGAATGAGCAAAATGACACATGGCATAAGATTTGGAACGAGTTACCCTTTGATCAAGCCCTCCAATCATGGTCTCACAGGGGTGACGACGCCTGAATGTCTTTGAGGCTGCGGCGCGTAGATGTCGCCTCCCCCTCGATTTGGATCGGGAACCTCCTCGCGTGCGGCCGTCTTGCCTTGAGGAGGCCGCTCCACGGACCCCGTGAAGTAGTGGTAGAAAGGTCTGGTCCGTGAGCGGTCGTCGCCGTCGCGCAGGTCGGGCAAGCGCGGTGGAGTCGCCGGGATCACCCCACCAACATCTTCTGCTCCTCCTCCACAAAGATGCTCGCTCCATCTCTTCCTTTCCGCACACTCAAAACACGTAAGAGGAACAAGGTGCGGTTTCATCGAAGGTTACCTCACACGTCTCTACAACACGGTTAGTCTCAAGGTTGAGAACCCCCGTAGGGCGTGTGAGTGCAAGGCATAACTAAGAAAGATACCATCAACGGTCGAGACTCGAATTTGTCAAGGTTACCTTGCTTAAGAATGAAGCACACTGCATCCAAACACACGGAAGTGACTCACCTTGGGCAGTCTCCCAAACCGCAACTCATAAGATGTCTTCTTGGTGAAAGCACGGAGGAAAATGCGGTTGGAGACATGGCACGCGCCGTGTTGATTGCCTCCGCCCAATACTTCCTAGGAGTCTTGTGTTCATCGAGCATGGTCCTTGCCATCTCCACAAGCGTCCGATTCTTCCGCTCAACAATCCCGTTCTGCTGCGGGACATAAGGACTAGAGAGGCGGTGCTCGACACCCAAGTTAGTGCAAAGAGACTCGGGCGAGAGTTTTTGAATTACGTGCCATTGTCACTGCGAATAGCTCGAATGGTCTGTATCTGTCAACTCAGTCCTCGGTCTCAAAATCAAATCACGAGCAAAACCAAAAGCCTCATCCTTGCCCTCCATGAAAAAGACCCAAGAGTATCTCGAAAAATCGTCAACGATCACTAGACAATACCACTTCCCACCCACCGACCTCACCCGAGATGGACCAAGCGTGTCCATGTGAAGGATCTCTCCGGGTCTAGAGGTCATGATCCGAAGTCCTTTGGATGGTGAGAAGCGGATACCATCTTCCCATGACGACAAGGGTGGCAAACCAAATCCTTCTCAAATTTGAGCTTAGGCAATCCTCGGATCGATCCATTGAACTTAACCTCGCTAGGAGATCGAAACTCAAGTGACCTAGCCTCCTATGCCACTTCCACAAATCGAGAGGAGGACCCGGCCAACAAGCGGCAAAGAGGTGCCAAAGCCACGAGAGAAATCAGCTCGAAAGACTTGCCCAAAAGGCACGATCCGGCAAATAAGATCACCACGAGAGTCCAAAACTCGAGAACATCCAACCTTGAAACGTACCTGCACCCGTCGCCATGAGCCGAGAAACGCGACGAGGAGATTGAAGTGCGAGGTTGGAGACGAGCGCCACATCCTTGAGCACAAAGTGGTCATTGATTTCGATTGACCCTCGAGATAGAATCTTCCCCTCTTTTGCGCCCCCGAAAGTGATGTACTCTTTCGTCTTCATGGGGGTGAGTTTGGAGAACCACTTGGAGATACCGGTCATGTGTCGAGAACGGCCGAGTCAATGAGCCACATGTCCTCCAAACCTTCCACCAGTATCAACGATAGAACATGGGATGAACATATGGCACAACACGGGGTTAGTAAACTTGGAAGAGTACCGGTGTTGACCATCTTGCCCCAAATACGCATTAGGCAAAACAACCATCCCGCCCCATCTTACCAAACCGCTTACCACGCACTACAAAGCGTGGTGCACTCCTCTTATCAACCTCAAAACTCCCAAAGCGAGGATCTACGTTCACTCGCGAGCACGATCACCAAACGGTCTCACAACCCGTGGCCCAAACCTCTCGAGGCCTCCTACCTTCAGCCCTAGCAAAGCGCCAACGAACCGGCGCACACCCCTCTCATACATGCCAAGTGGTGGGTGATACATGTCACGGTTCTCAAACTCCACTCGACGCCTAGCATCCCTCTTCCTCCTAAAGCAAAACTCAACCAAGTGACCATCTCTCGGCAATACTCACAAAGTGATACCTCACCTCTCTCTTGGGTGGTGGTTGGTTCACTCTCTTGGGTGGATGGTTCACTCTTGTTGTGGTTTTGGCCTTAGGAAGGGTTTCCTCGGGGATCTGGGCAAAGTGTCAAGTGGGTTCTTGAGGTAGTTCGGTTTGGGAAGCCACACTTGTTTGGGAGGTGGAGTCTTAGTTGGCTCTTGGAGAATGCCATCTTGCACAATGGGCTTGGTAGGCTCGGGTGGAGTGATCTTGGTCAATTTGGGAGTGTTGGTTGGTTTCTCACTCGAGCTCAAACCACTACCTTGACCAACCTTGCCATAAATGACTTCTCCCTTCCCACCTATAGCAAAGCCTAAACCCGATGTGTCGGTCCCCCTCTTGAACTCGACTCATCATCATGCCAGCTGCGGCTCTCCACAAGACACCCAACTCAAGACAGAGCGAAGATACTTGATCTCCTCTTCGACTCTCCCCTTGTCATGCCTACAAGACATGAGCTCCAACTCCAAAGCTTCACACTTAGCACATCCCAAAGACGGTGCTACCCGAAGTTGGCCTTCTCAAGTACAAAGCAAGCTTGGCAGCCTTCTCTCGCCAACTCGGATCGCAAGTCGGGACAAGACTTGCACGCACTCAACGGCGTCGGCCTAGACTTCAAATCAACGTGCTCATCTAGCAAGGCCGAATACTTGACCGCAAAGACATGATACTAGACATATGCACAGCGCAAGCATCACACTCCGTCTCATCGAGACATCGACAAAGCTTCCTAAGCAGCTCTATCTCCGTCACGCCCATCTCCCACTTCTCCTTGTACTCCTTTCTCTCCCTAGCGACGCTTAAGCAACTTCTCTTGACACACAAGCGCATCGCCCAAAGATTCAACCTCATCGGAGAGAGATTCGATTGTAGGAGGTACCTCGGAGGAAGAAGAGTCGCTGCCGTTTGGCTTGGTACCGTTGGCCACCGCTCCATCGAGGGCCATGGTGCAAAAAGCCCCGGGCTTGAGTCGGTGAAGAAGCAAAGTCCATTCAGCTTGTCCTCAACCTTTTCGCCGGACTCCTCATCGCTTGAAGAAGATTGCCCGTCCGAGGAGGCGTTGTCGAGGTCGCCGAGGGAGGCAAGGAAGGCGTGCTTGTGCTCCTTGGCACGCTTGAGGTACTTCTTCTTGATCGCCTCCTTGTCGAATCCCTTCTTGGACTTGTGCTTGCGGTGGTGTACTCGCTTGTCCTTTGCGCTTGTCGGCGTCGTACTTGCTGGAGTAGTACTTTTGGCCGGAGTACTTGTCCTTGCTCTTCTTGGGGCAGGCGGCAACGAAGTGGTCCGGGATCTCCGCACTTTCGAAGCATCCGCCCTTGGAAGCACCGCCACGCCACGCCCGGTTCATGCGGTTGTTGTGGAATCGCGAGAATCGGTGATGACTAGTGCAAGCTCATCATCCTCAAGGCTCTCCATCCGCTCCTCCGGTCTGCATACACCAAGGAAGACAAGGCGAAAGAAACTGTGAAGGGTTAGCGAAGAATCGGAACCGCTCTTACGAGACGAGTGCAACATTCGGGCGCCGATGGGTTCTTGAGCCGCTGGATTCGGGCCTCAATCTCGAAGACTTGAGCTTCTTTGTAGAGCTCGTCGGGAGTGAGGGTGTCGTAGTTGGCGGACTCCATGATCGCGGACACCTTCACATCCCACACCTTCCGATCCAAGGCGTACAAAAGCCGCGATCGCCTTCTCGTGCTCGTCCAACCTCTCCGAAGGCTTGTTCGCACGGCTTGTTGTAGCATCGTCACGAAACCTAGCAAAGAGAGAATCGATGGTCTCGCCATCAAAATTTGGATAAGGTTATTGTACTCTCTCTTGTAGGTTTCGTAGAGGCGGGCCTTGACTTGTGGGGTTCCCTCATGGTAGCTCTCGAGAGTCTTCCACACCTCTCTAGCGGTCTCACAAGTGGCTACCCCTCTCAAACTCGCTCTCCTTGAGGCTCGAGAACAAGACACTCCCTCGCTCGGTTGTTGGCATTGTGTTGGGCTATTTGATCCTCACCCACTCGAGCGGCAAGCACTTGGTAGTTCTCATCCTCAACGATCTCCCACACTCTCCAATCTATCCCCATGAGATGCGCTTGCATCTTAATCTTCCAATAGGGATAGTTGGTGCCATCGAACTCCGGAGGCTTGCCACCAAAGTGACCAAACCTCTCCATGTCGCTTCTCGCGGATCAAGAACCGGTTAAGGTGGATTTGATCCTTAACCCGCTTCCGATACCAATTGAAGGACCGAAACGGCGACCGTGAGGGGGGTGAATGGGAGCCTCAATTAAATTCTTTCGAATTAGTTGACTTGTAGCTCTCACGATCCCTCGGAGCAAAAGCACACACACACGGTATGATCACGACCTTGGATGCAAGGTGGATGAGCTAGAGTTTGCTCTAGACTCACACGGATCAACCGGAAACCGAACAAAACAATCACGCAAGAGACGGGAAGAAAACAGACCTCACGGAAAGTGGCCAGGACTCGCGACCGGACTCACCGGGCGAAGTCCGGCCCAGCGTCGGTCGAGCGCCCGGCCGGAGCGTCCCGTTGGATCGCCCTTGCGAGACCTCTGCGCGGACTCACCGACCGGACCGTCCCGGCCAACCTGGTCGCGGCGTCCGGCCGGCGCGCCCGGTCACCCCGACGCTGAGCAAAGACCGAAAGCGTCCGGTCAACACGGGCGTCGGCGCGTCCGGTAAATGCGTCCGGCCACCCCGACGCGCGAACAGCACCCCGCCCGGCGACGACTCACCCCAAAAATCGATCCAAACTCACTCAAATCGCAACCTCGGTCACAAGAATCGAGCCATAGCATCTAGGCATGTGGGTGACCATTTCCCCCTTGAAATTTCGAGATTGACGGAGTGAATCGAGAGAAATCGCGGATCACACGAAGAACACACCCAAAGAGTCACCTTGATCCAAAAACTCGCCCGATCTACGTGCTCGTGAGGAATTAGCTCAAATCCTTCGGTGGAAATGATCCTCTCACGTCCTAGCACGAATCAACGCAAGAAAAACAAGATCAAACGGTGCCAAATCGAAGAAATCGCGAAGAGAATAGAGGGGAGAGGATGAACTCGGGAAGAACAAGTGAAGAACTCAAAATCACAGCTCATGAACAACAAAGAACACCGATCGATCGACCCAAACGTCACCCTGTGACAGGCTAATCACAGCTAGCCCTTGCTCTGCAAATCTTGGTACAAATCGGTGGACCTCTCACACCTCAGTCTGTAACCCTAACTGGAAAATATGAAAATGAGAGGCAAGGGAGAATGAAGAGGTATGCCTCTACTAAATAGCCCCTATTCCCTCCTCGCCTAAACTACCCCTAGGATACATGAGTCGATTTTGTAACCCTAAGGCTATTTCCGTCGACTCCGGGTAATCTTCGATCCGACGGCCACCGCACCTTCCTCACGGTAGCCTTGCCTCCACGCAATCTCCCCGATGCCGCCCGTGCCGTCCTTCCGTCCGCCGGAACACTTCGGGTTTTGAGGCGCAAACCCGCGAAACCCGCGCCCGTGGTTTTGAGGCACAAACCACCAAACCCGCCCGTGGTTTTGAGGGCAAACCACCAAACCTCCTCGACACGTGTCACCGCCGTCTTGACCGCCCGAAGTCGCCAAGTCATCCGAGCTCCCCGCTCCCCGCACGCTTCGCCGTCTTGACCCGATCGACACGGTCCTACCACGTCCTCTTGCATCCGTCGATGTCCCGGATGTCACCACCATGGCTAGCCGCCCGGCACCCGGTCCCTCGGTCCAAGCCTCACGTCCGTCCTTCACCTCCACGGTCCGTCGCCCGGCACGTCCTCCTTGGCACCTTCACCTCTCCGTCGCCTACCATCTCCGAGCTCCCACACCTGCACAACACGAACCAAGAGATCGTCTCGACACACTCCACGTGTGCCGGTGAACCATAGCCGGCGTAAAAGATAAAAGAAAATAGAGAAAGAATGTTGAGTGTTGACAATCACTACATCAAAACTAAACACATTTGAGATAAATCAACCATGTGTTCGCAATGAGGGGAGTTGTTGGACAACAACTTTTTCAGTTTCGCCAAAAAAAAAAAAAAAATATAAAGAGATTGGGAGTGGGTTTTGAAACAAGAAATCCGTTCTTCTCCACAACTTTTCTTGTGGCAGTGTTGTCGATCTTTCAATAGGGAACTAAATGCGAGTAATTCATTTTGAATACGAGTTGGATTGTTGAAATCAAAACACAATCAATCAATACGACTTACTTGCAGACCGATGCAACCATTACAGTTTTGGGCTTTCAAAAGTCACCAAGTTGAGATGAAATATAAGACATAGTAAAACATATAAACATTCACATTCTTTCTAAAACTAGTACTACGCGTGTAAGTATTTCTTCATTATCTAAAAGTAGAATCGTTAGTCACAGTAGCACCGGTCGCTAAATGATCACATTGCAGCTGAAGAAACCAGCCGAGATGAGTTGTTGGTGCTGTGCAGCTACGCAACCGGAACCAAGAACGCTGCTGGCATGGGTATCATGCTGGGTTCCGGCGCGGCAACGACGAAGCCCGGTCCAGCGTATATGGCCCGCGGCTTCCATACTATCTCCTCCTCCGTGTCGTCGTCGATGTCGTTGCTGCCACTGTAGAGCAGCTCGGCCTGTGGTGGGCGGCGCTTCTTGTGCACGTCCCAGCGCTCGGTGGACGACGCACGGCTGACGGGAGACGTGCTTGACGACGAAGCTGGGCTCGCTGCCTTCTTGTGCGCGTCCCACCTCTCAGCGGAGTCAGCCCGGCCAGGCGATGTCGCGTTCCTGCGGGAGGGTCCGCGCCCGGCAAGCTTGGCGAGGAACGAGGGCTTGATGGGGCTGACGATTCTGTGCTGGCTGACTTGGTCTTGTGCGCGTCCCACCTCTCGTCGGAGTCGGCCCGCCTGATGGACTTGGCGAGCGGCTTCGGGAGCATGGCGGCGAGGCACGGGCACGGCGTCGGGAGCATCTTCCACTTGGGCGGGGTTGGGAGCAGCGCCGGGAGAGCTGCGTGTGCCATCTTGAGGTGCACGCGGGCAACTGGGATCGCCATGGGGTCCACGACGTACGAAGACTCGCGAGCAGAAGCGCCGATCGTGGAGATAGAGCAGAAAGGCGAGATGATTCCCGCTAGCATGAGGCGGCAGAAATATATAGGCCCCAATCCTTCCAGCGTCGAAATGAATCCGCATGTGCTTGCGAGGGTGAATCGGAGTAGGAGAGCTGAGCTGCGTGGGTGCCACGCCATTTCTCACCTAGTCGGATTCGGGGATTTTACATATTTACCATCCTTACGGCCGCGCGTCTTACTTTCGAATATCATCCTTAACGCGCCTTACATATTTAGCGGCGTTATGTTGTCCATCTTACATTTTTACCATTTTATCCTACGTGGCATGCCACATCGTAGTGAGAGGGTCACACACAGTCAGCGGCATGTGAAATTACTTTCCTACCCTCCTTTTCTTTTCCCCATCGTGCGAGCCCGGCCCAGGAAGTGTTTTTTTTTAAGAAAGATGTGTTTTAGCAACTAAAGACATACAGCTGGCCATTGAGCCATGACCTATGCGCAAAATTAAGTAGCCATTCAAGTTCAAATGTAATCTGAACTTCTAAAGATTGCCACTGAAATTAGTTCTGCCAGTACACCAAACAACTCCATAATTAGGAGGAATGACAGTAAAGAACTAGAGGATGCACAGATCGTTCCATTCAGATGCTCTATTTGAGCGACATGGAAGTTGATGACTTTCCGTAAACAAACTACTTAATTAGGTGATTAATAATCTTTACCTTTAGAAGAAAGATATCCTTCTCTGACTAGCTAATCAAAGGTCCAGCGGAGAGAACTCAGCTCTAGCTTTTTTGAAACGTATAGCTTTATTAATTATTACTTGGAACCAAAAAAGGAAATAGGAGCTCAAAACAGCTCTGAACTTTCTGCAGATTATGTATTCTCGTGTGAACATCAAAGCCAGTATGGATCGGGCTGCTATGGATTTGTTTTTTTTTTTTCTTTTTAATGAGATGTCTATTTATTTGGAATGTACCAATTATTCCTTGTGCATTGCAATCTCATCGGTTTGTAAGCGTACAACTTCATTGAAAGAAAAGAGCAGGGGTAGGGAGGTCTTTTCCTGTGTGGCTGCTGACTGTGTGTGAGCATCTCAATCTTACATGGCATGCCACGTAGGAAAAAGTGGTAAAAATGTAAGAGGTACAACTTAAGGCTGATAAATATGTAAGCTGCATTCTAAGAGTGATATTAGAGTAAGTTGCAACCGTAAGGATGGTAAATATGTAAAATCCCCCGTCGGATTCAGGGAGTTTTTGAAGATGCTGTAAGGGGAGTAAGGTCGTTGGCCGCTGAAGAAATCTTTTTCAACAGATTTGAAAAATGCGTGCAATATTGAGAGAAAACAGAAACCAGGCGGTGCTCCGTCTTTGACGAACCCAATGCGGAAGACAGATTGATGCACGAACTGAGGTTCCGGCGGTGCTCCGTCGAGCCGAGGCGCAGAGCGGAAAGGAACACTGATGGATCCCACATGCAGGCGGCGCAACTTGTCTTCACTCTATTTCTCAAAAAAACTTGTCTTCACTAATCAGTTCTCAAGACTGCATTCACTGGTACTCGATGCAATTCTCAATTGTTTTATGAGTCAAAAGAATTTTGAATTTCACTAAATCTATATAAAATATTAATATTAATGATATCCAATAAGTAGCATTAGATTATCATTGAATATATTTCTTTGCTATACATACATTTAGGAGTAATTAAATGTTAATAAATTTGTTTTCATTGACTTAGTTAAACTTAAAGAAGTTTGACTCAATTCAAAAATAAAATTGCATCAATTTTTTAAAGGGCAGCAGTGTTGTGATATATATCCAGTTGAAGAAGTTGTCCCGCACAACTTGGAGTACCCGTTTTTTAAAAAAAAAAATGGAGTACCCGTCCGTAAACTTTACTCTTTTGTTTTCTTCCCACTCCTTTTCCTCAACATGTCCTTAGTTCTATTTTTCCTTTACTTCTTTCTCTCCCTTTATTTAATGGTTTCAAGTGACTATGTTATTTATTTTATTTCGTGTTTAAAATATGGTTTTATTTCATTTATATTTCCATCTCCTATTCTAATAATAATACTAATGCTAGAATGTCGTCCTCATGAAACTGCTACTTCCTCCGTTTCAAATTGTAGTTCACTTTGGCTTTTCTGTGCATTCATTTCATTTACTATGTATCTAGACATAGTGTATAACTAGGTGCATAGCAAAATCAATATATCTAGAAAAGCCAAAGTGAACTACAATTTGGAACGGAGGGAGTACAATGTTTCTTGTGATGGTAAAATGTTTTTCCTTTGAACTTGTAATTTTTTTTTTTGCCTGTAGAAGACGGTACATATAGAGCTTTTGGATCCATGAGTTAGAGTTAGTTAGAGTTATTTGTGGCTCAAATAGCTCTGAATTGTCCAAACATCTCACATCTAACCCACCCAAAAATACTATCCTCACAAGATGTGCTTATTGGAGTTATTTTAGGTTGGACTCACTTAAAATTTAAAAATGTTTTTTTATCTCTCCCTCCACCCACACCAAATGGTTGGAAAAGTACATTTATTATCAGTCTCTTACATCCAATGACCTCTTTGGTTAGAGTTAATTCAGGGCTACTCATGATCTAGAGAGTAACTAATCTTTAAGGGCACTCACGGTGCAGTTTTTCTTTGTATAGATTCCAAATAAAAACAACTAATGTGCTTCTCTCTTGTACGAGGATCCTCCGTGGCATGAATCCTACTCTACTCCCTGTGGCCTTCGTGTTGTTGGTGCCCCACTACCGAGGAGATGGACTAGATTCATGTTGTGGCATCCATAGAGCCAGCCCGCCCGAGGTCGATCTCTCCGCCCCAGTATGGCGGATCGCTGTTAGCTTGACGGCGAGGTGGCGCGTATGGCGGACGGTGGAAGGATTTTAGCGAACGGGGTTCAGCGCCGAAGCCACCGCTAGAGCTCCGTGCGTGGTCCGCAGCGGCCACACAAACTCGACGGTCCGGCCATGGCATCCGGGCATGTCCACGGCGATGCTCTCATCCATAACAGTCGACGGCCATGCGTCGCGCGAGGCTCCGAGGGCGACCTTCGTGCTGCTAGCACATGCCAAGGAAGATCCACTAGAATTCGAGGGCGGCTGCATGAGCTCCGTCCACGAAGACGGCCATACTCCATTATTCTCCTGATGATCCTAGAAAACCAATAAAAAGTAATCCTTACGTTCCAAATCGTAGTTCACTTTGGCTTTACTATATCATTGCTTTTACTAGACATAGTGTATAACTAGCTACATAGCAAAATCAATGTATTTAGAAAAACTAAAGTGAACTACAATTTGGAACGGAGGGAGTAGTACCTATTGAGACTTGGGAGTGTGGTAGCTACAACAATTGGAATTGCTACAAACAAATTCATATAGGTTGGTTTTTTATCCTTCCTTTTATAAGTACCCTTAGACTTTATATTATCTTCTTCTTTGTCGAAACTGAGCTATTAATTGGCACCTTCGGCACCAAGCATCGGGGAGTCTTACCCCATGGGCGCGCGCGCCTGAACCCGACGCGACGTGCGCACTCTTGGTGCAGTAGCGGCACAAGTGCGTCGACGACCGTACAGACGCGTGGAACTCTCTGGTTACCTGGAGGCATTGGAATCGTTGGAGGTCCTCGCCAGTGAAGAGGTTCGCGCACGCGGCGTGTCCTGCTACCTCAAATCTGTCGTGGCCTCCTTCTTCCTCCCGCAACCAGCTCGAGTCCGCCTATGCCTCAAATCGAATCCGCCTCCCGCATGAAATCGACACCGACGAAATCTGCCCCAAAGTCGAATGCTCGGCGGCCGCCGACGCACCTTGACCTCCCCACATCAATGGGGGCTGCACCGGGCATTGACAAGGCCTCGGATCCGCCTCCGCAGAGGGGGGCCGGCTGATCCACCACCCAAAATGGACGCCGGACACAGCGACGGGGGTTCGACAACGTCTTAGATAGGAAATGGGGAATGAAGAGACACACCGTTTTGATTTTTTTAATCGTGTTGAGTAGAGAGAAAAGGGAATCAGACAGAGCGCGACAAGAAAGTGCCAAAAACGGAATGCGACCGAACTTCATGGGGACGTAACTACTAGAGAAGGAAGGCGTCGCGTCGCCACACACGTAGAATAAGAATTGGGCCAAGCACCCATAGGCCATGGCTTCAGGGTAGGTCCCTCGGGATAAGGGATAGCGATAGGTCTCGAATAACATTTCTATAGCGTATAAGGGCTCACGGTCGAGGGAAGGTATAGTTGAAGGTATGAGTATGAGGATGAGGATTAGAATTTCATTGTGGATACAATAATTCCAATTTTTTCCCTCTGTTCTTTGTAACAGAAACCTTTTTTTATTTATTGTTGTTAATAATAATTCTTTGTAGGGGCTCCGGCCCCTCCGGTTCTTTCAAAAAAAAAAAAAAAAAAGAACAACAATAATTCCAATCTTCTTTGCCAATACTACTACTCTTGCTTGCTCGACTTGTCTTCTATTCAATCTAGCTAAGCTAGCCACATTAGAAGCGTTTGTTTGTACTGTACTGTAGTTGATCTTTGTTGTCGAACGATCCTTTGGCGCTGGAACCAATTATTTTCCGCACCACCATTGAAACAATTGCAAATATGATCCACATGTGCATGGAATGATGGAGATTTCTGCAGCCTTGCCCTGCTTTCATACATTAATTATAGCACGAGATTGTAGTTTTCTATTCAACTCAATCTTAATCAATAATTAATCACGCCTCAATTATTTGGATTGTTCCCATACATTAATTATCATTACTTCATTAACACATTGTACCATGTGAAGAGTACATTAATTTCACACTTTTCATATATTTCAGGTGCATGAAATTTAAGAAGATTTCAGACAACACTTTTTGTACTGCTACATTGTTATTTTTATGATTGTTATTTGTCATTGTGCCATAGTAACGGATTAAATTTTTATCCTTGTCTAACTATAAAAAATAATTGTTAATTTTTAAATTGTCCTTGTGCCAACAGGCCCAACACATATAAAATTTTGTAAGGTTTGTAGTTTTGTTTAACTAGTTTTTATTATTGCAATAAAAATTACAAATTGTGTCTACAGAAATTGCAATAAAGTAAACCTGTCGTCTGAAATAAAATAAAAATTCAGACACCTTGATTACTCATGGATAGATGATATGCTGCAACATGTGAATTAATCATAGCACGATCGTCTTTGAATATTCTACCATACATATCACGATCTCGAAGAAGTTCTTTTTGCTGGCACACACCGCAATCACACATCTTTGCCAGGTACCATTAAAATTTGTTGCATCTTTGCCAAAACACACCGCAGCGATTAAACAACGAATTTCCGGCTCGGGGAGAGTGAAACTTTCTAAAATGACCGTGGATACCCCCGTGGACGGTGACGACTTTTTTCAAATGGTCGAACCGGACCATTTGGTTGAGTTCGATCTAGGGCTACGGCCAACGATCTGGTACTGCATCGTATCCCCTCTATCTCGCAACTTTTCCCCACCCGGCCGTCACCACCAGCCCGCCGTCGTCACCACCGGGCCCGGCCGCCGTCACCACCAACCCGCCATCGCCACCAGCCCCGCCCGCCATCGCCATCGCCCCGCAAAGACTTCGCCGTCATCACCAGCCCCCCCGCACCCGCCCGTCACCACCAGCCCCGCCGCATCCGCCGTCACCGCAAGAACCCTAGCCACATCTCGGCCGCCGCCCCCCTCGCTTTCGGTTGATGGGCGTGAAGATGGTTGCCTCCCCAAAACGAAGCGGCTCCCCCGAAGTCTTGACTCTGCATCGAAGGGCCTCAATTTGTCCCGGGTTCCCCACGGTATGCACTTTCCTCCTCTTCACCCGTATTGATTGTGGTCACTGGTTTATTGGAATGAATTCGTTGTCTATTTACGATAGGTTGTTTGGTCAATTTTAGGGATTTCATATGTGTTGTTCTTGTCCATTTTTAGGATGGACCTTAGTTCTCGCTTTAAGGATAGCTGTTCGCGCCCCGGCTTATGTGGAGGCTTGTGATGATGGTAGTAACGTGGCACACAATGCATCGATTTTCAGCTCATACTTGATAGGGACACTATCAATTTGATGGATTTGACAAAGGATGTAGCCTTAAATTATCATGTGGAAAAAATCGGGGCTTCAATCGAAAATCTACGACAATCGAACAAACTCTATACCACTCTAACTACGATGCCGCCTCGATGGATGCTATTGCCAATTATTGGGATTTAAGGAGGCTACCTGTGTTTGTGCAATTCTATGATATTGTTCCAATGGCATATAATCAGAGCTTGTCTCTAACTAATGATGTCAGTGCATCTTCTCTTCCCTCTCTGCTTGCTATTCATGATGGGCATCTTTCTTTGTTCGATCACTTAGTGTGGGTGACGGTGTGCTTGCTATTGATGATGGGCATGGTCTGTTGATCACTTAGTGTGGGTGGCGGTGATGCCGACTTCGGATGGCTCCGGTGACTCGGAGGGCGAATCTAACATGGGAAAAGGAAGCAGAAAGGCTATTGATGATGGTGTGCCATGGGATGAAGCTGAAGAAGAATATGTTGGCATCAATGATGAGCACCAGTACATGTCTGTTCAAGAGGATGTAACCTCAGATGCAGAACCTGTGGAATCTTACTCCGGTGAACATGATGATCTGGTTGTTAATGATGAAGCTGGGTGCGAGATTTCTGAGCATGTTACTAACTTAGAGAACCCAACTATAGCCCTTGGTGTCACATTTGAGGATGGAGACACATTTAAAAGGGCTATCAGGCAATTTGCAGTGCTTAATGAGTTTGAAATTGCAGCTCCTTATAGTGAGGCCACAAGGTACAGAGGGTATTGCAAGGGAGTGATGACAAAGAAGAAGAAGTGCAAGTGGAGGATCCATGCTTCTCAACTGCAGGATGGGAGGACTTGGCAGGTCTGTAACTTACAATTTTTCTGAATTTTTCTGAATCTTTCTATATATAAATATGGCAGGTCTGTAACTTATATATGTGATGGTCTGATTTGTAGAGATAAAGAGGTTGCATGAGAAGCATACTTGTCCCACCACATCCCAGCTCGAACAGAACGTCATGGCAACCAATGCATGGGTCAGAGATAGGGCTATTGACATACTTAGGGATGAACCAACAAAAGGAGCAGCTGCAATTAGGAAAGATTTAGAGAAGAAGTACAACATTCAGTTGTCCTACTATGTAGTGTGGGATGGAAGACAGATGGCTTTAGATGAGATACAGGGCAAATGGGATGACAGTTTTGAAGATGCATTCAAATTCAAGGCTGAGGTGGAAAGAACAAATCCAGGAAGCATTGTGGAAATTGATTGGGCAAAAGAGGGCAAGAAGACGAGGTTCACTAAGATGTTTGTGGCCTTCAAGAGTTGTGTTCATGGGTTTTTAAATGGGTGTAGACCTTTCCTTGGTGTTGACTCTACACATCTAACTGGGAAGTGGAGAGGACAGTTAGCATCAGCTTCAGCTATAGATGGACACAACTGGCTTTTTCCAGTAGCTTATGGTGTCTTTGAGTCAGAATCTGCTGACAATTGGAAGTGGTTCTTCCAGCAGCTACAACGTGCAATTGTATCTCCTCCAGGACTAGTAATTTGCACAGATGCTGGCAAAGGTATTGATAGCGGAGTGACGTCTGTATTCCAAAATGAGGTTGAGCATAGGGAGTGCATGAGGCATCTTGTTAACAATTTCAATAAGAGGTATAGAGGTGTTGTGTTCAAGAAACACTTGTGGCCAGCCAGCAGGGCTTACAACCAAAACCACTTTGAGCATCATTTCAACATAATGAATCAAGCTTCATCAAGGGCTATGAAGTGGATAGCAGACAACCATAAACACTTATGGGCCAGATGGAAGTTCTCTCATGCATCCAAGTGTGACTATGTTACTAACAACATAGCAGAAACATTCAATAGTTGGATTAGGAATGAGAAGTCACTACCTGTAATCCCACTGATGGATAGAATAAGGCAAATGATAATGGAAAAGCAAGAGATTAGGAGGACCCTGTCAAGCAGGATGACAGACAAGATCTTGCCTCACATCACAAAAGAACTCCATGCCATGAGTAGAAACCTACACTATGTTATACACAGGGGTCCTAACAACTCTGCTGAGATCCAAGGCACTACAAAGGAACTGAAAACTTGGAGGCACACCGTGGACCTTGAGGCCAGGTCATGTAGTTGTTGTAGGTGGGATATTAGTGGACTGCCCTGTACTCATGCATTGTGTTTCATTTATTCAATGCGCAACAGAAGTGTGGAAGACTACATAGATAACTACTATTCTGTTGCTATGTTCAAGAAAGCCTATGAGAATGTGATACATCCAATGACAGATAGAACTCAATGGCCTAAGGTTGACATGGGCTTCAAATTGTGGCCTCCTCGGTTCAAGAGAGCTGCAGGGCGTCCAAGAAATAGAAGGATCAAAAGTAGTGCAGAAGGTGGCAGGCCAACAAGACAGATGAGGTGCAAGAGGTGTGGTCAGTTTGGTCACATGATGAAGACCTGTAATGAAACTGTTTACGACTCAGATGCACCCCTACCAGCAACACCTAAACCAAAGAAAGTGAGTACTAAACACCTTACTGCAACAGCCACCATGACAACTCAACAGCCACAGATTGAAGGCACAACCATTACTGTTGGAACACCAATACTAGCACTAACAAACAGCCCAGCAGCAGCACTTACAAACAGCCCTGCAGCAAACACTAGAAGGTAATGAACTACATTTTTTTTCTTAAAATTAAGACCTTTTATTGTGGCTAATGTTTCATACTACATAACAGCCGCAAAAGGGCATTGCTGGATGCACATGATGGGTCGTCGCAGAGGAAGAAGGTGAACAAGGTGATGGCCACCAAGACAACTAAGATCAACAAGAAGACTATAACTACTAAAGAGGGAACAAGCAACATGCTGGCAAAGAGTGAGAAGAGGGTTAGCAAGAAGAAGTTGATAATGGACCTGTGAAGTCAGTTATGTATGGACCTTTGTTATGTTGAACCTTGTGTTGTAATGAACTTAGTAATGGACCTTTGTTATGTAAAACCTTGTGTAATGCTACAACTATGAAGAACCAGTTATATATGGCAGTTATGCTATTATGAACTCAGCAATTAGTCAACATTTGTGATTTGCCAACACTTTTGTGATTTGCATGTCAAGCTGGTACATTTCAAGCTGCTACATGTCAAGCTGATTTAAAAAGGTCCACAAATACGTGGCAGACTGCTGCCATCTTCACTTAACCAATAGAACTAGCAAAACTAGCACCGATGAACAAGATACATGCCCGATCGGGTTTATGTGGTTGGACCAGACCACAAAACAAGACTCAGGCAGGGGCAAAATGGTCTGCTTGATCTAGTTTCTCCCTCTCTGGAGCTAGAAATTCATAGTTTAATCGCTGCGGTGTGTTTTGGCAAAGATGCAACAAATTTTAATGGTACCTGGCAAAGATGCGTGATTGCGGTGTGTGCTAGCAAAGAAGAACTTTTGTAGTGTCCTACAGCAAAATTTCCCTAGTATTAATTATTATCGTACTCCGAATCATAGCCGACACAAGAATCATAGCCGAAAGCGCAACACTCTGCAAAGCCATGGCAGCACCACCGGCGCCATCGTCCATCGCCGCGGACAGCAAGGGTGCCGCCACGGAGAACCGCGGACATGGTCGCCGCCACGTGCTACTGTTCCCGTTCCCATACCAGGGCCACATCAACCCCATGTTCCGGCTCGCCGGCGTCCTTCACAGGCACGGCTTCGCCATCACCGTCTTCCACACCCACTTCAACGCCCCGGACCCGGCGCACCATCCAGACTACCGCTTCGTGCCCGTGCCCGACGGCATCTCCGGCCCGCCCCGGTCACCGTCGAGGACACCTTCGCGCAAATCATCTCGATCGGCGACGCGTGCGAGGCTGCCTTCCGGGACAGCCTCGCCGCGGTCCTGCAGGAGTACTCAGGGACGCCGTCGCGTGCCTCGTCGCCGACGCACACCTACTGCCTGTCTTCGAGGTGGCCACAAGGTTGGCCGTTCCCACGCTGGCGCTGCGCACCAGCAGTGCTGCCATCCATGCGTGCTTCCTCGCGTACCCGATGCTCTGCAAGGAAGGCTACCTCCCCGTGCAAGGCAGGTCCTGCTGTTCCTGGGTGACGCAACACACATTTTTTCCACGTTCTTGAATCCCCACTAACAACGTGCACGCGTTTCGTCGATGCAGATTCGCAGCATGACCTGCCGGTGACGGAGCTGCCGCCGTACCGAGTGCGCGACCTAGTGCACATCGGTGAGGCCGGCCACCACCTGTTCTGCCAAATTGTGGCACGCGTCGTTGCGGCTATCAATGTCTCCTCCGGTGTCATACTGAACACGTTCGACGCGCTGGAGCGCCGCGAGCTGGAGGGCCTCCGGCGGGACACTGCCGTGCCGGTGTTCGACATCGGCCCGCTCCAGAAGTTCTCGCCCGACGGCGACAGCAGCCTGTTGCTCCAGGACCGGAGCTGCCTGGAGTGGCTGGACGCGTTCCCGCCGGAGTCGGTGCTCTACGTGAGCTTCGGCAGCCTGGCGTCGATGAGCTCACGGGACCTGGTGGAGACGGCGTGGGGCATCGCCGACAGCGGTGTGCCGTTCCTCTGGGTAGTCCGTCCAGGCCTCGTCCGCGGGTGCACACCCGAGGCGAGCAAACTTCCAGAGGGGTTCGAGGCCGCGACGCGCGGGCGCGGCATGGCGGTGCCGTGGGCGCCACAGGAGGAGGTGCTGCGCCACCGCGCCGTCGGTGGATTCTGGACGCACGGTGGGTGGAACTCGACGACGGAGAGCATCTGTGAGGGTGTGCCGATGCTGTGCCGCCCTTACTTCGCCGACCAGATGGGGGTCACCAGGTACGTGGAGCACGTGTGGAAGGTGGGCCTCGAGCTGCGTGGCGTGCTCGAGAGGGGCAGCATCGAAGCGGCGATCCACAGGCTCATGACTGACAAGGACGGCGCCGAGATGAGGGCGAAGGCCGGCGAGCTGAAGAAGGCAGCGGTGAACTGCACCGGCAAGGACGGCTCGTCGCGCATGGCCATCGATAAGCTGGTCACACATATCATGTCGCTGTAAAAGTTGCATTTGTCCCAACTGGTGTTTGCCTTATGTTCCCGACTCAGCTCGAGGTTTTCATATAAACCTCATTGTTGAGCTTTCCTGAAATTGATTCATCGTGGCCATCAACTCTTAGTTCTGAATCATCAACTTCAATGTTGTCTGAAACTTTGGAGACCATAAGAGCACCAGTTAGCCGTTCTCACTTGTCATATATGTAAAAACAAAACAATGAAGTGCACATTTGAGATGCTCCCATGCTGCCGCATTTGGATTGGACGATGGATGATATCAGCGCGATTAGGTTGATTCTTCTAATCGCGAAAAGATTGGGAGCTAAGACAGGGAGTTGTTGGATAGCAACTTTTTTCAGTTTTGCCAAAAATATAAGAAGATTAGAAGTGGGTTTTGGAAGCTCCAGGGGATGCTGCGTTTTTTAGGCCAATTAAAATCGGGAAAAAGTGCGGATTCACTCCCCAACTATCACAAAAGTTTATTTTTCTCCCTCAACTTCGAAAACCAGACATATCACGTCCCTCAACTTTTCAAACCATGCAAATTACCTCCCTCGAGCGGTTTTGAAGGTGGATTTGCTACAGTAACCGTGATTTGCTACAGTGTCAGTGGGTTTGCTACAGTCACAGTGTCTTTGCCTTTTCTTTTTAAAAATTCGATTGAATCTTTAAAAAATCATAGTAATTTATAGAAAAATCATAAAATAAAAATCCAATTTTATTGGAGTCCACATGATTAGATCTACATAGTGAATATATAATATGATATGCTTTAGTACAAAGTTTTTGCTACGAAGGTTTTGTCTTTTTCTTTTATATTTATAATTCGTAGTCGCAACTTCTATAATTATTTTGTTAGACAAAAGCACACCATATTATATATTCACCGTGTAGATCTACTCATGTGAAGTCTAACAAAATTGGATTTTTTATTTTATGATTTTTCTGTGATTTACTATGATTTTTTAAAGATTCAACTAAATAAATTAAAAAAGAAAAAGACAAAATGTTTTTAGCAAAAAACTTTATACTAAAGCATATCAAATTATATATTCACTGTGTAGATCTAATCATATGGAGTCCAACAAAATTGGATTTTTTATTTTATGATTTTTCTATGATTTATTATAATTTTTCAAAGATTCAACAAGATTTTTTTAAAAAGAAAAGGTACTGGTACTGTAGCAAACCACGGTTACTGTAGCAATCCACCTTCAAAACCTTTCGAGGGAGGTAATTTGCATGGTTTGAAAAGTTGAGGGAGGTGATATGCCGGTTTTTCGAGTTGAGGGAGGAAAAGTGAACTTTTCGTGATAGTTGGGGAGGGAATCCGCACTTTTTCCTTAAAATCACGAAGGAAGCCCATTTAGATTGAGGTTGTAAATGGAGTAGCCCCTGGGCCAATGTAAAAGCTTTACTGTGTGCCTTGCATGCCCAACCCATTGCAAATCTGCTCAGGGGGAGGGGACCTTTAGTTCTCCACGGGCCTACAGGAGTCCGCAGTCAATTTTTTAAATTTTCTCCTATTGACCGTTTATAATTCAAAATATGTACGGATTTCGACCAAAGCCTTTAATATGAATTGTTCAAATTTTTATGCTCTACATTCATCTTTAGTGGTCATTAGCTGGTTCGGCCTTGTTTAGCCGCTAATGGCGAGATTAAATTAGAGAGGGACATTTTAGTTCTCCATGGACCGATAGGGGTTGCGGTCAACGTTTTGAATCTTCTCCTATTGACCTCGTGATAATTCAAAATATGTACGGATTTCGACCAAGGCGCTTTAATATGAATTGTTCAAATTTTTGTGCTCTGCATTTAATCTTCAGTGGTCATTAGCTGGTTCGACTTTGTTTAGCCGCTAATGGCGAGATTAGAAGGGAGGGGACCTTTTAATTCTCCATGGGCTGACAGGGTTCCGCAGAACTGTTTGAATCTTCTTCTAGTAACCGCTTATAATCCAAAATATGTACGGATTTGGACCAAGGTGCCTTAATATGAATTGTTCAAATTTTTATGCTCTATATTTCATCTTTAGTGGTCATTATCTGGTTCGGCCTTGCTTAGCCGCTAATGGTGAGATTCGAGGGGAAGGGGGACCTTTTAGTTCACCACGGGCCGACAGGAGTCCGCAGTCAACTATTGAATGTTCTCGTACTGACCGCTTATAATTCAAAATCTATACGGATTTCGACCAAGGTGTCTTAATATGAAACGTTGAAAAAATTATGATCTAAATTCATCTTTAGTGGTCATTAGCTGGTTCAGCTTCGTTAGCAGTTCTCACTTGTATGTATAAACAATGAAGTGCACATTGGATGCTCCGATGCTGATGCAAATATGCTAAACAGTATATGCCGGAAGATGGATAAAGAATAATCATCCCAAATCAGCTCATTCTTCGACGTATATCACATACTGGAAGGTGCGTGCAGTCTGGAGATCTTGAGAGCACACCCCTTGCATAGTTTATGCTTCGAGTGGACGTGCTTTGTTGTTCACCTTTCCTCCATTTTGTTACTGATGAGAACTCAGAAAGCAAGCGATCTTCGTGCATTGACACTTGAGACGAACTAGCATCAGACGACGTTCCAGAGATGAAGACTTGTTGTAAATGAAATTGTTCAGTTTTCTTGCCTGAAGACGATTTCTTCTAGACCACTTGACTGAAGATTTTTTTTTTTTTTAAGCGCGACAATTTATCCGTTAGAGCCCCCCGACGCCTCCTCCCCGGGCGACGGTGCCGGCGCTCACGCCGCCGCGCTGATCTCCCTCCCCAGTCCGCCTCCCTCCTCTCCAACACCAGATCTGTGCTCCCCACTCCATGAGCTCTCTGTCCATGGGTGCTATTCCGGAAGCTCGGCCTCCGACTCGCCGGGGCAGCTCCCTTCTCCTCAGGTCGCCATGGGCTTCCCGGCGATTCCGGCCAGCCGGAGGCGCTCCAGCTGATGTCGCCCGCCTCCGGTGCATCCGGTGCCGCCGGCAATATGGGTCGCACCTAATCGTCCGCCTCCAAATCGGAGGTGGTTCAGCGCCGGCTGGCCACCAACGCCGCTGGCCTCGGGTGGGTGCAGTCGGAGTGTCGCGCAGAGGGGAGGCAATACCAGGCCTCGCAGCCGCCGGTCATCCCCCCGCCCGGCACCGGGTTTATGCTTCTGCGGATGTCGTCATCGTCGTGGGCGACCGGCGGGGTTGACGACGCCGTTGGTGAGACACCATGCCTCCTTCCCGTGCGCCCCCGTTCAACCACGTGCTGCCACCTTCTCCAAGACGACGATTCCGAGATGTCCCCTCTCCCCATGCGGCACCCTTCCATCCGGGCGGGTGCTGAAGACGGGGCGTCGAAGGCGAGGCGAAGATTAATCTGGGAGCTCCGACGACGAGTCCGAGCCCGTTTTTGGCGGCGCGGCCGTACGAGGTTGCTCGCATGGAACTTCATTTAAAATTCATCCGCCACCGCAGCGGAGGGTACCCCGCAGGCGTGGGGGGGATTGTGCCGCCGACGGCGGCGGCGCATGCACAAGCACTCGAGCGTGTGGCTTCATCATCATTAGCTGTGACCAGACCAGCCGCGAGGGGGTCCGTGTTTAAAACAGGGCTTGGGGTGATCGATGTCGGCCGATGGTTTCCGGACCGCCGCCGTCGCCCCACCGCCGATGGCCTCGCGGCGGAACCCAGCGCGCCGCCCGGTGCCGGGAGTTGGTCGGTCGTTGATTGGGCGCCGACCGCGGCCATGTCGGGTCCGGCCGCTCCCGATGCTCGCGCTGCCGTGGGACCGCCATCAAGCCTTTGAGTGCAAGCGCTGTTCGCCCTGCGTGCAACCCCACCGCCCCGTTGGACATGCGCGCCGGCGGCGGACGGGGGTGGTGGCATCGAGGAAGCCGATGGAGCATTCCCCGAGCCAACCCCCCCCAGATCTTGTCGACGTGCGGCTCGTTTTCCTCACGCTCCCTCGAGCCCACTACCATTCGGCTTTTAGATTGGTGGTCCGAGATTTGTGTGCCCATAGAGCCGGCCGGGCTCTGTTGGTGAGGTGTCCCGCACGACGCACGGGGGCGGTTGCCGTTGGTGCTCCCGCGGGCCGCTTTAGAGGCCGAGGGCGCATCCCGATCCCACGCCATTTCGTGAAGAGTTGGAAGATGGGGAGATTGCATTGATCGAATTCGAATGCGCCGCATGAGCATGAGCTACGCCACACTGGCCGAGGTGGACGCCTCGATGTCGAGGTGGGAGAAGGAGGCGGATTTGTGCTCATGGCAAATGCCGAGGAGCCCGATGCCCGCCTTCGTCGGCCTACCAGGAGAGCCGTGGGCTGGCCCAATCTTTGATGGAGCGATTGGTCCGTCGTTGTTGGCCGGGCACCAAGGCCGGCTGGAGGCACCCACGATGAGCAGCCTGTTCGGCCGACGAGTTCATCGCCAGTTCAAGGCTCCGTTGCTAGAGCCTCTTCTCTCGACGCCAAAGCTCGTGGTGACACGGCTGGCCCGTGGTAGACACCTTGACGATGAGGAACTAGTGCCAAAGAGGAGTGCAAGACTCGCGCCAAGAGCAAGTTCGTGGAGCCTAAGCCGGAAGCACAAGCACGGAAGGTACCGATGAACAAGCTCGGCCTACTGGGTTCGGACTCGGGAGACGGACACGGCTTCCTTCGATGAGTTCCACACCGCCTTGACCGTTGTCGTGGTCGACAAGAAATGCCATGGAGACCTACTATCTCGCCAATGGGCGCGGGGAGGCGCGGAGGCGCGGAGACGGCTGTTTAGGTTGTGTTGGTCAAACTTGGCGGTTTTGTTGCTCTTTGGTCGCAACATCCCCCTTTATGTAATAGGCTTTTGTGAATCCAAGTAGTTAGGTGGTGTGTCGTGAGGGACGGCTACCGCCGGCGCCTCAAAACTTTTATTGTTGCTCGTGAAAAAAAAAATTTTTTTTTTTTTTTTTTGAAGGGACACTTGAGTCAATAGAATCTTGATAAATGTAGAATCTTGTGTTGGTCAAACTTGGAGTTATCCCGCTTAAGCGTAGAAAAAGAAATATTTTCAAAAGCTGCAGTTTTAGCGGGATAACCCGAACTTCATTTAAAATTCATTTCGAAAGTTGACCTTGGGGCAAATATGTCGTTTTCGTGTAGGGCAATTTAGATAACAAGAAGTGGTTTTTGATAAATGTAGACCAAAATCTTTCTTACAGGTTCTATTTAGGGAAACATATTGGCTACGACGGTGGGCAAGTCTACAAAGTGATCCGAGATTGCCGAGACCGGCTAATCCAAGCCGGTCAAGACCTTTGAAACATCAATTAGCTTTTTGGACTCCAGAGGATGGGTATCTACAAGATTTATTGGTCATATTTAGATTGAACCGTATTTCATTTTTTATTTATTCAAACTTGGTTGGCTGGTTGTTCATTGTTGCGTTGTGTGTGGTGTCCGGATAGTGTTTGTAATAATTGGTCTCATTCTATCTGTCGATAGATGAAGCCGGATCTTATTTCCATTATCTAAAAAAATGTCGTTGCTCATCATCATATATATGTATGTTTATATTTATGTTAAATTAAGTAAACGATTATGACTCGGCCGAAGAGCGGTGAACCCCCCCCAACCCCCAACCCCCCCCCCCTCGCGTCGCCCCTGCGTGGGCGACGGGGCGGTCCCCCAAACCCTAGCCTCCACAAACCGCTCCTCCGCTTCCTCCCCCGCCGCCCGCCGCCGAGCGGGTCGCCGGAGGCTCTCGCGGCCCCCGTGGGGATGGCGGTGGTGAGGCCCTATCCCTCTCTCTCCGGTGGCTCGTGGTGGGACGCGACCGCCGACTCCCTAGGAGCTACCCTCGCCGGCGTGGACATCTTCCGCGGCGTCGGGGCCGGAGGCCTCGGATCCGATGTTTCCCCGACCAGATCCGATGGCCACGCGTCGGGCGGGCGAAGGTGCGTGGGATGGGTGGTCGCCGGGCGTAGAGGCAGCGGCAGCGGCCATGGTGGTCGGTTGGGCTGTGGCTGGCGCGGGCAACTCTAGTGGTTGCCGTGGTCGGCGTGGAGATAGCAATGGCGACGGGCGGCCGGTTGGGGGTGAGGGTGGGAGGGTGGCGCAATCCGCCGTCGCGCGCGTTGTTGCTTGAGGCGCCGACCCATCTCGGCTTGTGCGGCATGGGTGTCGGGCTGGTCAGTGTTCGATCCGATCCGGAAGGCCCCTTTTGTGTGTCAGCGTGTTCTTCGGCGCGTGGTGGCCCGGTGGATGGCGGGATCATTGGCGCCCTATGCGCGAGGGCGATGGGTGTGCGGCAAGGTGGTGGTTGGCGCTACCCTTCTCCCCTCCTCGACGGTGATACCGGTCCGGCGCCGCCTTGGTGGTGGGGCCGGGGTGTTTGCCCGCTGCGAGCCGGCCGGTGCCATGGTGGTGCCTTGGCCGTGCCGAGCTTCTCATTGTTGTTGGTAGTGGCGTTGTAGGTGGAGGCCGGGTGCGTGGGCTATTGCCATGGCCATGGGAGTGCGGCAAGTTTGGTGTTGTCCCGAGCAAAAGCCCTGGCAATGGTGGGGGTGCCCTTGGGGCATCGCCTTCTTCTCGTTGGGGGCACCATTGAGGGATAGCATGTCTTTGGCTGCATGGGGTCTCAGGGTGAAAACCCAATCCTCTATTAACATGCGACGACGGCGCCATTGGCGTCGTGTCCTCCTTGGAGGCGCTGCATCTGGAGACCCATCTCGGCTTGTGACATTGGTGATGGTCGATTGGAGGTGTTGCCTGGCGCGTGGAGGCCATGGTGGTGCGTGGTCCGTGTTGGCGGGGAAGGTGAAGAGGGCCCCCCGGGTGCCGGAAGTCTTGAGTTGGCGCGCAAGGTGTTTGTGGTGATCTTGGTAATGGCCGAGCAAAGGTCTTTGCTCTCTGAGCGGTTTCGGATGTCCGAGTCCCTATCCGTGGAGTGAGGCGAGGCCCCCACGCAGAGTGGATGGGATCAATGGTTTCCAATGGTGTCGCGCGACGGATTTTCACGACATCGTCACTGGAGCTAGGAGATCGATGTTTGGGTGTGCAGCTTGAGGAGGATAGTCCCTTGGCGGAGGAGTCCGTAGCTGTTCGAGATTGCTTTGTTATGTTCGGACTGCAGCTTTTGGCGTGGCACGGCGTTGGTGATGACGGCGCAGCTTTCTCATCGGCTTGCTTTTCGGCTCCTTTCCCTCAGGTAGTGGTGAACCCGGTGGTGTACCTTTGAGTTGGGTTTGTGTTTGGTTTTTCTTTGGTGGCTACTCTTGCGAGGTGGCTGGGTCGACATCCCAATCCGACCGAGCGGTGTTGATGGAGGCTCGTGTTGATGACCCAATCCAATTGAGTGGTGTTTCATGTCTATTTTTTTGCTTCCATCCACATTGTTGTTGGTTGAGTTGTCTTAGTGATTTGCTAGTTGTATTAAGTGGTAGGTGGAGGTGAACACTCCCTAAGTTGAGTTTGGTGGGCGCTACTTGTTCTTGGTGGTGCGCGAGTTGAGTTGATTTGGTATCTAAGTGTGCGGGTGGAGTAGAGTACCCTCCAAAATTGTATGATTTTTCCTGGTTTCGCCCGGTTTCGGTAAAAAAAAACTGGGATGACACTTGTCTTTTTACTTTATTCGTCTAATAAAAATTACGGCAAAGCTTTTTGTCGCCCTTTCTAAAAAAAAATTACGACTACTGGATATTCCATTTAGAGGCAAGTCAATGTAACGTGTTAGTATCCTAACCATTCGCTTGTCTGACATAACACTGAATGCACTGAGTATGATACTATTACACATGATCCTACGAATCATCGTTGGGATTATTCTACCATACAAATCGCAATCGCGATGAGGCATATATTAGTATTAATTATGATCGTTAGGCGCAACTCCCGACACAAGAATCATAGCCGAAAGGGCAACACTCTGCAAAGCAATGGCAGCACCACTGGCGCCATCCTTGGCCGCGGAGAGCAATGGGGCCGCCGCCGTCCACCACGAAGGTCGCCGCCGCCACGTGCTAATGTTCCCGCTCCCATACCAGGGCCACATCAACCCCATGTTCCGGCTCGCCGGTGTCCTTCACAGGCGCGGCTTCGCCATCACAGTCTTCCACACCCACTTCAACGCCCCGGACCCGGCGCGCCATCCAGACTACCGCTTTGTGCCCGTGCCCGACGGCATCTCCGGCCCGGCCCCGGTCACCATAGAGGACACCTTTGCGCGAATAATCACGATCGGCAACGCATGTGGGGCCGCCTTCCGGGACCTCCTCGCCGGCATCATGGAGGAGTACTCTAGGGATGCGGCCGTCGCGTGCCTCGTCGCCGACGTGCACCTGCTGCCTGTGTTCGAGGTGGCCACGAGGCTGGACGTTCCCACGCTGGCGCTGCGCACCGGCAGCGCTGCCTGCTACGCGTGCTTCCTCGCGTACCCAACGCTCTGCGAGAAAGGCTACCTCCCGTGCAAGGTAGGCATCCATGTACGCCCCATGCATTCCCCATTATTCTTGCTGCCTCGTCGGATCAACGTGTTTCATTTCATCAACGCAGATTCGCAGCTTGACATGCCGGTGGTGGAGCTGCCACCGTACCGAGTGCGCGACCTGATGCACATCGGTAAGGCCGGCCACGACGTGATGCGCGAAAAGCTGGGTCGCGCCGTGGCGGCCGTGAACATCTCCTCGGGGCTCATACTGAACACGTTCGACGCGCTGGAGAACCGTGAGCTGGAGGGCCTCCGGCGGGACCTCGCCATGCCGGTGTTCGACGTCGGCCCGCTCCACAAGATCTCCCCCGCCGGCGACAGCAGCCTGCTGCTCCCAGACCGGAGCTGCCTGGACTGGCTGGACGCGTGGCCGACGGGGTCGGTGCTCTACGTGAGCTTCGGCAGCGTGGCCTCCATGAGCCCACGGGACGTGGTGGAGACGGCGTGGGGCATCGCCGGCAGCGGCGTGCCGTTCCTCTGGGTGGTACGGCCGGGCATGGTCAGCGGATCCTCGGACCACCATCTCCCAGAGGAGTTCGAAGCCGCGACGCGCGAGCGCGGCAAGGTCGTGGCGTGGGCGCCGCAGGAGGAGGTGCTGCGCCATAGCGCCGTGGGCGGGTTCTGGACGCATTGCGGCTGGAACTCGACGACGGAAAGCGTCTGCGAGGGGGTGCCTATGCTATGCCGGCCCTACTTCGGTGACCAAATGGGGAACACAAGGTATGTGGAGCACGTGTGGAAGGTGGGTCTCGAGCTGCGCGGTGAGCTCAAGAGGGGCAACGTCGAGGCGGCGATTCACAGGCTCATGACTGACAAGAACGGCGCCGAGATGAGGGCGAGGGCTGGCGAGCTGAAGAAGGCGGCGGTGGACTGCACCGGCAAGACGGGCTCGTCGCGCATGGCCATTGATAAGCTGGTCACGCACATCATGTCGCTGTAAAAGTTGCATTTGGGCCAACTGATGTTTGCCTTATGGTATTTTTGCGCCCGATTCAGCTCAAAGTTTTCATACTCTTACCTCAAACTGTACTGAAAAACAAAATAAACCTCATTGTTGGGCTTGCCTGAAATTGATTCATTGTGTCCATCAACTCTTAGTTCTGAATCACGAACTTCAGTGTTGACTGAAGTCGGCTGAAAACTTGCTGAAACTCTGGACACCATGAGCACATTCGAGATGCTCCCATTCTGATGCAAATATGCTAAACAGTGTATGCCGGAAGATGGATAAAGAATAATCATCCCAAATCAGCTCATTCTTCAACTGTATATCACATACCGGCTAGAAGGTGCATGCAGTCTCTACTTAAATAGAATGATGCGCAAACCTTTTGCATATTTGAAAAAAGAACGTGCGTGCAGTCTGGTGATGGATCTTGTGAGGTCTACCAGACAAGAACTCTACAGCACACCCCTTGCGCAGTTTATGCTTCGAGTGGGCGTGCTGTGTCATTCACCTTTCCTCCATTTTGTTACTGATCAAAACTCAAAAATGTGATGGTCTTGCATTTGACACTTGAGACCTAGTCAGAGTTCTACAAGCTTGTGACTCCAACTAGCAAAACACTGCTACATAGTGCTATTAAGCATCAGATGAAGTTCCAGAGATGAAGACTTGTTGTAAATGAAATTGTTCACTTTTCGCTGCCTGAAGACGATTTCTTCTAGACCAATTGTCTGAAGATTAATCGAGTAGTGTCTGTAAAAGAGAAATATTTTTCAAATGCTGCAATTTAGCGGGATAGCCTGAACTTCAACTAAAAACTCATTCCGAAAGTTGACCTTGCGGTTGCGGCAAATATGTCGTTGCTCGTCATATATATGTCTACTGAAGATTGTATTTCGAGGCAAGTCAATGTAACAAACATTTGGTGTACTTTGTTTACAATGCATTAGCTCCCCCACCCCCCTGCTGTAACCTGGTTATCTTTTGGCCATTGGCCTTGTACCAAAAACTGTTCGGTGCACGGCACCGTCCATCACCAGCTAGCCAGGAATCAATGGAAAATTATTTAGGTGGGGTCTCTCAACCCCCGTTGATTACCTCAAAAAAAAAAAACATGCTAGTATCTTAATCATTCGCTTGTCTGACATAACACAGCTGAATGCATGTAAAGATTCACTCAATTACTCGTAGAATGATTTGACAAAGCCACAAAGCTCTATAATCTGAAAAAGATTCTTCACACTACACTCGAGCTGCTGAGCAATGTTCATCACATATTGAATAATTAAGATAAAGAAAACGAATGTGCAACAGCTATAATAGAACATTGAAGGATTTAAAGAAAAACAACTATATTCATTAATTCCTTTTGCTTCATCGAAATATGCATGATCCTTCTGGGTTCAGGCTACACTACACTTAACACTAGAACCATAGACCAACTTCCATTGCTTGTTCAACACAATATCTCATCAGTCATGGCGAATACTTGAGAGAACGATTAACTATGTAACAACTTAACTGTAGTAACATCAAAGTAAAAGTAAAACAACCATACATGCATTCTTTTGATTCAAAACAACATCATCTTTAATTTGCCAGTCAAGCGTACATTTACAATCAGAGAAGCACTCATCCTGTCAGATGGGTACAAGTAAAACATGCACGGGATCAGCACGCATAAAGTAGACCCCGGAGACGACGATCCCACCGCCTTGCTTCGGCTTGGGGCTTGGCTCCCCTTCGGCTTGGAGCATCTGTAGGAAGCCTCTCCAATCATCGGTGTTGAGCATCTCCTCCAAGTTGAACCCGCCCAAGTTGCCGCCGTGCTGCACCTCTGACTCAACGCGTGGCTGCTGCTGCTGCACACCATGCTCCTCCTGATTGCCTCTGAACATCGTCATGGGATCCATGCTTTGGGGACCAACATGATCATGATCATACATCGTCGTCGTCGGGTCAGCATTGGTGAATTCTTCCATGTTGAGCAACTCATCGACGTTGAACTCGCCGCAGTCGACGTGTTCCGCCTCTAACGCAATGCGTGGCAGCTGCACGCCACGCTCCTCCTCGCCTCCGACCATCGTCACGGGATCCACGCGTTCGGGAGGTCCATAACCATCGCAGGCCATCGTCGGGTAAGCATTGGTGAAGGCGGCGGGGTCCTGCTGCACCTGCTCGTCCATGTTGAGCAACTCATCCAAGTCGTTGAACTCGTCGTCGTACTCCGGCTCAACGCGTGGCTGCTGCACACCATGGTCCTCCACAGCTCCGGCCATCGTCACGGAACCTGCGTCTTCGGGTGCTCCAAAACCGTAGTAGCAGGGCATCGTCCATGTCGTGTTAGCGTCGGTGAAGTCGAAGGCAGCGGGGTCCTGCTGCAGCTGCACCTGCTCGTCGTGGATCAGCTTTGTTGGCGGTGCCTCCGGGTGATCTCCTGCCGCCTTCCTCTTGGACGACGACGATGACTTGAACTTGCTCTTGGCGAGAGACGAGGACGAGCGGTGCACCCTACACAGCACGTGGTCGCCGCCGCCGCCCTGCGTGTCGTCGAACTCCATCATACACCATCCCATCCTGTCGAAGCGCTCCCGACCCGACGCCTCGTCCTTCTCCTTGCGGCCATAGGAAAAGTTGCAGAACGTGGCGCCGGGCACGCCCTTCATGGGCTTCGGGCCAGTCTCCGGTTTCCAGCACGTCTTGCCCTCGACGGGCTCCACCGCGCGCAGTCTGTGCCCGCTGGGCTTGCCCCGGGTGTTCCTGTATCGCTTCGGGCAGTACAAGTACCACACGCTGTTGTAACCGTCCTCCGTCGCGTCGGTGCCCGGCACCGGCTGCAGGCCGTCGACCAGCTCCTCGGGGCAGCGGAGCAGACGTCGGCGCGGTGGATGAAGCTGTGGTCTACGGTTTTGGCACGGAGGCCGCGTAGGAGCGCGACCGACGCCTCGTCGGTGGGCCGGAAGATGTTATCGTCGTTGGTGGCCATGCCGCCGGTCTCGAGTGGTGGCGGAGCGGTGGATCAGCTAGTTAGGGTTCTCGCCGCCCGATCTAGAGGTGCGCGCGGCGGCGTGGAACACTATCGATGGATGTGTGGAATTTTGCGACTACGTGAAAATGCCGGCGCACGTCGTGGCAGCACAGACCTTGCACGTCTCCTTTATATCGCCGCAGGCCCTGTGCCCTCGATCTGCCGCGTTTTGATCGACTTGAATACGGTAGCGTCGTTGTTACTCTTAGTGAGTGTCGATGTCGATACGGATGTTTTCCCCTTCGTTTTTATCAAGCGGTTTTTTTCCCAAGAGCGTGTGCTCTTTTTTAATGATCCGCGGGATACACATTATGATCCCGTCAAAAGACTGTTACTCCAATAAATTTGCATTGAGAAGTGGCTGCAAGACGGATCACAACGCATATTCTAAAGACACATGCTCTTGGAGCAAATTTAACTTACACGACAGTCACCCTATTCATGGGCTGGTTTTGACGGGTTCTGGTTAATTTCCAAAGCAACCCAGGACGAGAACGCCGGTGCGGTGTGGGCTGGGTTCCGCCGGCCGGGTTGCCAAAACTATAATTAGTTTATTGGGTTGGTTTGGTCATCCGGTTTTCAATGGTTAACGTAGGTTATGTTGATGAAAACGAATCGTGTGGTTCCGAGCGCTGCCGAAGTCCGTCTTGACGAACACCCCGTGATGCGCTTGGAGCTCCGAGGTGATGGGGTAGAAGCGCACCAGGTGAGGCACGTACTGCGACGAGCCTGTTCGGTGCCTGTCTGGGCGATTCTTTGTGAGAGAAATCCCTTCAACTGGTTATGATCTTTGTGAGAAAATATCGCCGACCTTGGTGATAAGCCCCGAACAAAGCCATATAGGTGAAAGTTGGATGTCCAATCCCTTCTTGTTCAACAATATGAACTAGGAAGAGATGGTTCCTACTAAAATTTGAATTACTAGTTCATTGCCCAATTTAAGTTAGCCTTCCACCTCTAACTGCGACAAACCTGAAGAGCAGCGCATTCTTGGTGGGCAGCAGGTCCATGCCCTTGGGCCGGTTGAGGAAGTTTCAGATGGAGACCTGTTGCAGTGGCAGCACAGACAAGAGGTCAACGATGAAGAAACGACGGAGGTAGCGGCATGCGATGGCGGACGAACGCACGATGTACGCCAATATGTCGTCCGGAACTGCAGAGCGATCCGCGCCCGGCTTCGCCCACGGGCGTCCCACGGCGGCGTGGTCGCCGCACGCGCCGCAGCAGCGGTGGCGGTGGCTTCCAGCGATGAGCAGTAGGCGGCACGACGATGGCGGGAAGGGCCGCGCGAGTTCAGGGAGGTGGTGGCTGGGAGGAATAGGTACCGGTAGCACTAGCGAGCTTGCCGCGACGGCCATGGAGTCCACCGCCGACAGGTGACCCGAGAAGTAGTTGTCCATGTGGAACCCGCCGGTCATGCTCCATGATGGCGGATGCCACTCACGCTCGTGCTGGCCTCCGCCACGGTCGAGGCCAAGCGCGATGCGGCACCACTTCCCCGGTTTCGATGGGTTTCGCATCGGCGTGTAACAATGATGGGATAAGGCTCACAATTTCCAGCGTTGGGTACATGGGTTGCAACCCAGGCCGCCGTGTAACCGTGTTGGTGGGTTACCCTCATCTGGTTACGGGTCGACGGCCGGTTTCGCCGAACCGCTAAACAGGTTGAACTAACGAGTAACAGCGCCCGCGGATCTATGCCCCTCGGGGCTATACTGACCCGCCCCGCGGATGCCCCGGGGTCGTAGCCCGGGGCTAGGCCAAAGAAACCAAGAGGCCGGCTTAGAGGCTGGAGTGGAGATGATCTTTGGAGGATGGTTCAACACGACTCTTTTCCATGGGCCATGCCCTAAATAGGTTGGACAATAAGCCCAAGAGGTAAGGCGGCAACCAAGAGAAATTGGCAATCATGCCATTATCGACCCAATAGGCGAGGGTCAAACGTAATCGGACAATTGTGGTAACCGAGAGCTATAAATAAAGAGCATTGACTCTTGTGTAATGATGGATGAATACATTAATAACATGAAATACCCAGTATTATTCCTGTTTTCACACTCACAACACACGCACACTCACCCCTATGAATAAACATACGTAAACCCACCCCTATGAGCACTCACAACGCACGCACACTCACCCCTATGAATAAACATACGTAAACCTACCCCTATGAGCACCTCCGAAGGACCGGAAGCCGCCGTGATCACGGAGATTCCCGAAGTCACCATTGGCGCCTCGTCGCCGACGGAAACGTCACTTACCACTGAATGCATAACGCCGATAAATCCTGGAAAAATCAGGAAAAGGTGCGAGCACCAGGATTTGAACTCTGGTGGGTAGCGTCCTATTTGACCGTTCTACCATTGGACTACAAGCCAATTAAATGGTAACCGGTGAAGTTGCCCGAATGACAATAAAAAGAGGATAGAGGAGTACACTTAAAACTCTAGCCAACAGCCACAATTTGGCCCAACTGTGCGTGACGCAGGGCACATTTTGGTTTTGGTCAAGTAAGTCTTTTGTTAGGAAGCTGAAATTGCACCCCTGTTCGTTTGGACTACAGGTGCTTATCGCCACCGCCATTCAACAAATATTTTCTCTCACCGCATCAACCTCCTCAGTCAACAGTTGATCATTCGATTACACTAGGGCATATATCTATCACTAAAAGGCACTGTGAATCAAATTAGAGAACTCCAAGCATAGGATCCCATGGGATGTGACACAAGGCTTGTTAACCTAAACATCTGATCAAACCGAGCATAACAACGTTTTTGCAAATCTGTGACCAACAAGGACATGATTTTTTGTAGAGATCAGCATACACCATTCGTGTCTGATCATTGACATAACCCATAAGCAGATATAGGTAAGTCATAAAAAGATACAGATAATCCATCATCATTCCATCCGCACGCAGTGACGTAGTTCATAATTTTGTTTTTAGTTTATTGATGAGAACCAGATCCTGCTAGACGAGTACGGAGTAGACCAGAAACAGCACATCCAGCAACAGACATTTCTGCAGATATACAGGGGATATGACACAGGTGCCATCACTGCCAGTTCGCGTCAAAAAACAAGGGAGGTGAAGCCACGCAATAAGCTCAATTATGGTAAATATTCGTATCCCATATCAGAAATATTGCAACCGTTAAAAAGAAGAAACACTGAAACTCAACAGAAAGGATTGCAACCGTTAAAAGAAGAAACACTGAAACTCAACAGAAAGGAGGGGCGCTATGTTGTGTGAGAAAATGTACAGAGAAACCAAGATTTGAGTACAATAATCCATTCACTGGAAACATGCGTAATGGTACTGATATACATCTCAAGTCTCTATAACACGTTGTACCCACAAACCAGAAGCCTACTATATATATCTTCAATCATGTCGTGAGCAGCAGATAAACAAGGCCTTTCAAATATTCAACTATCTCAGACCCACCAAGTTTTGAAATTCCAAATACTCTGTCAACAAACGTTATTGGAACCTGGAGAGAAGAGGGCAACCAGCGGTTTCATTTACCAGTCAAGAGACTTTTTCTCGAAAAATACGAGAGTCAAGAGATGATCCAATACCACTCAATGAAAAATGAGACAACACAGTGGCATACCTCTTCAATGTGATAACCTTTCCTAGTAGCCCTAACAATCATCTCCATCTGGAACACGTAGCCCTTGCTGACACAAGAGGAGATTAAGTCCTCCAGGACATCTCGCTTATATAACCTATTATGAAACACTCATCAAAAGAGGTGATTGAAAGAGGGGGGTATTTGTTCTGTCCAAGATAAAATAATGGCAGACCTAAATGATCCGGTTAAATCAGAAGCTCCAGGCTGTAGTAACGTTTGTGCAAGAACATTTGCACCTCTGCTAGTTAGCTTTGCGCATGAGATTCCAACCATGGACACCACCATTCTTAACATACCGTGTGCCAGTTACAACGTCAGCTCCAGTTTCCTTTTGTTTCCTGGTTAAGGAAATAACATGATTAAAAAAGACATGTGTTTTCTAAACTACTTCATTTCAGTAGCCTCAGCGAGGAGCCTAAAGGGACAAACTGACAAGCTTTACTTGAAATGTATTTCAGGTATTGGATTCAACAACTGTGAAACTATTTTTTTTTTTGTCAATAAAGATATTTAGAGAACAAATCGGACTGAGAATTATATGCACTTAAAAATAGATTTGAGGATGCAGACTAATATCTGTAAAATAACATGTAGTAGAAACCCAATATCTCTCAGAGATACAATACAAGAGATACGATTCTTACCTAATAAAGCTTGGCAGGTATTTTGGCTGTTCAGAGTGGGAAAATAGTTAGCAAACTAGGAAGAAAAATATTGTAAATAGCAAACATAAAAAGTAGTAACAGAAAGAAGAAAAGGGGAAAGATTTATACATGGTGAGATAGGTCCGCATCCATGATAATGACAAATTCTCCTGAGGCATGCTTTAATCCATGTAAATATGCGGTACCTGGATATTTCCAGTTGCTAGTTAATATAAACAGCGAGAATAATTTTACTAAAAAGTTGAAGTCAGGTGTCTAAACTCACCAAGTCCTAGCTTCCTTGGCCTAGCTCGCAGTAACTGGCATCAATGTCAGGTTACAGACAATGCATTAAGCCATGGCACTGAATAAACAGATTGGCACCACAGTACAAAAACTTAAGTGGACCAGGAGCATATTTTTTAAAGTTATACTTACAACAAAATCTTCACCATACACTTGCTGCAGTTGTTTTACAATGTCCTGAGTTCCATCTGGACTACCATCATCCACAATAATGATCTCAAAGTTCACATCCCTGAGGTAAAAAAATGACAACTCATGTTATATAATATGTAAGAACTTGGAAACATACCTATATGAATGCAACAATTTTTCCTTTCCACCACAGTAGCCAGCTTCCAGCAAACAGTGCAACTTAAATAATGGCAATGTAATGCATGGTGACATTCTAAGAAAAGGGACACACAAGTGGACAACAAGCCAACAGTTGCAAGTGTTAATACCTAATAGTGCATTTGATATCTAAGCAGGAGAGTTCATGACCCATTTGACATAGCCGATGAACTCAGAAAAGTTTTCAAGTTTTTTGTTTGTCTGATAGAGCGAATTAGGCATGCCCAACAGGGGAGCACTAGAATGAAGGGTAAAACAGAAAAATGGCTGTCACTATGACAGATCAAGACTTCAATAAACAAGAAGCAAAGATCAAATGTTAGAAAAATAGCACTGGAAAATTGTTTCATTTCTTGTTCTCAGAAAAGAAAGCAAAAAAGTAGACAGTGATCACTTCAACAGTACTGCCATCATTAGAACTCTGCAACTATATACTGCAAGATGTGCAAGAAGAGCTCAAGGGTGAGCTGGTTAATGTCCACATAACAGAGTTCGAGTTGCAGCAAAGAGGGGACATAAAGAATCTACGTCACCTACTTAGACAAATAGTGGAGTAACAAGTGATTCTACTTCATAGAATTGCAGAAAAGTGGGAACTAGTAACAAGTGATTCTACTTTATAATTCACACATGTTCCTGCAGTTGGATCTCGGAGCAAGGTATCACCTAAACAGATATAGGCAGTTCCATTCACATATTCAGATCAGATCGATTCTTGTTAAGTAGGTTATTAATCTAATCGATCCAGTTGACGCACGCAACCGAATGAAATCGAATCCGACAACATTCACCACTGACGATCTCGACGCAACCGTAGCAGCAAAAGGCGCAACGGGAGAGACAGATCAGCGGCGGATGGGAGAGAGGGAGCTGGGCGGTGCTTACGGGAGGTGCTTGAAGATGAGGTAGACGATGAGGGCGACGTTGAGGCGCTCGTTGTAGGTGGGCACGATGATGCTGTACTCGCGCTTGCGGACCGCCGCCGCCTCCATGGACGGCCGACTGGACACAGCACCGGATCTCTCCTTTTTCCTCACGCGAGAGCTCCGTCGGAGCCTCACCACAGGCTTGGTCGCTGGGACGGGCGGAACGAGTGGCTCCGCAACTGGCCCTCGTCGCCGCAGCCCGCAGCCGCCGTTGCAGAGGGGGAAGGACGAAGCCGGCGAGACGAACAAGGGCTCAAGTCCCAATGGGCATGCTTGTGAATGGGTTTAGGCCTGCGTAGCCTTCGGTCCCAGGCCCATAGCCCACGAATGTATATTCCAAGTCCAGTGTTATGTTCTATCAGGTTTTTTGGGTGATAAAACCCGTTGGCAGGAAGATCAATGTACCAAATACAATTTTTTTTTTTTTTTTTTTGGTGATCATAGCTTGTCTTGCTAATTCATGTGTAACTCTCCTCGAGATAAAAAGAGCATGTCGCACCATCTTTGCCTTCCCTGTGATTCTTAAACAAACTCTAAGCTAACTCGCAACTCGAAGATCACATGGACCATGGCAGGAATGGGCAACCCTATTCTTAGTCATCATATACAGCGGCAACTGAGAAGAAAAACAAGCTGCGATCATCCACCCCGAGATAAAAAGACGCATGCCCTGTGATTCGAAAACAAACTCTAAGCTAACTCGCAGCAACTCGAGTCATGGACCACCAGGAAAAGATGCACAAAGGGGGCGGACGCCATCCACCCGAAGGCCACCACCTTGCGGGACCCTTCGAAGGCGTAGTGCCGCCGCAACCAAGTCACCATCCGACGGAATGAAAACACCGGAGACCGAGCCTCCCAGCGCAACGGGGGCCTCGATCCGTCGTTGGACTCCTCACTTTGTGCGGGGGCCTCGCCACGCCCCGCCACAACGTACCATGCTCCGGCCACGCGTTTCAAAGGTATCCGCCAAAACAGCGAGCAAAGATGCCCCACCCACGAAGATCATCTTGAAGCATCCGGGCGCCGCCGTAGGTCGACGCCCCGCCAAGCTTCTCCTTGCAAAGTGCCGCCCGTCGAAATCGATATACCAAGGTTGTCGCTGCGCCATCTTCCGACGTTGTACCACACCGTGGTTCGATATCTTTGAGAAAACCCGCCGCGATCCGCCGCAAGCCAAGTCATCCCCATTGTCGTTCTTTGCAAAGCGCCGCCCATAGACGCAGATCCCGCACCGCACTAGCCATTGCGGCGGCAATGCCCGCCGCCCAGCGTCCAAGCGCAGCGACGACGAAGAGAGAGATGACCCCTATACACCGACAAGAAAGTAGCCTCCTCAACCGGGAGAAGCCAACACCCTTCACGCACTGCCGCGCACGACGGAAAAGCCACCCACCGAGAAGGCTGTCAAAGACCGGTGGCCTAGGAACAAAGCGAGCATGGTCTCTAGAGACGACGCCTCAAGGAGGGTACGACGCCAAAGGCGCGCCGTCGCCGTCGAAATGGATGGTTTTCACCCAGAGACCTCGGTAGGGCACTAGCTCCAACATGGCGCCCCCAGCGGGGATAGCGGTCAAGACGCCGCCGCCATGCCACCCGACTTTGAGCTGGCGAAAGCTTTTCGCTTGGAGCATGAAGGCCCCCGCTTGGATGCAAGATGGTAAGGCAGGCACACGGGACCGCCGCGCCGCAACCGCCCGCCGGAGCAACTCCTCCGTCGCAATCCTCGACCAGCGCCGCGAAGACTCGCTCCTCTTTGCTGCCGCACACGGCCGCGCTGCCGCCTTTGCAACCACCACGCCAAGACCCCATCGAGGGTCCCGACCACCACCACCGTTGGCGACCAACCGGGGGCACCACGCCGTCCCTCTCACCGGCGAGCAAGCATCCGCCACCTAGGCACGGAATCGCCGCCGCTCGCCGCTCTGCGTATTGCTGCGAGCCGCCCCATCATGGAGCCATCACGCCGCCTTCCGCCACTGGTCACGGACGCCCCATGCCGGCGGATGCAGCGCCGACGTGCCCGCCGGGCCTGGCCACCGCCGCCGGCGCTCGGCGGGGCCGCCGGCCGGCGCTTCCCTACGCCGTGCAGCGCCCCTCGGGCCTCCATTCGCCCGCGCAGCGCCTCGCCTATCGTCCGCATCCCGAGTAGCCGCCGCGGATGGCGCCTCACCGCATCGCTTCGTCGCGGATCCGGGTGGAAGGCGGATCCGCCGGGGCGCGGATCAGCGACCCCGCGCGCCGCCATCGCCATGCCGGGCGGAGAGCCGTGTCGTATCTCCGCCGCCCGGAGAAGGAAGAGAGAGCCCGCGCCGCCTTCTCGGAGGTCGCGCGGGTTTCTGGCGTTCTCTCCGGCGGCGGGGGAGGGAAGGTGGGGGAGAGGGCGCGAGGCCGGGCGGTGGCTCCGCCCCGCCCGAGTCGCGGCGGGGCGGCGGGGCGGTTTCAAAATCGCGACGCGGGGCTCGGCCATGTTGTGGTCTCTTTCGACCGGCCGATGAGTGGTTACCAGCGTTGATGTCCCAATCCAACCGGGTGAGTATAGTTAGGTTTTTTTACTCTCTTTTGGCGTTGTTGTCCTTGTGTTTGTATTGTTGTGCTCGGCCCCGAGCTTACCTTCTTTTAATATAATCGGCAGGCTCTCCTGCCTAGTTCGTTTCAAAAAAAAAAAAAAAATTCTTAGTCATCATAATGTCAATAGGGCGTGAAATGACGGACGTTTGCTTTCCTAATTGAATGTTCGATAGAGAGCTCCTGAAAACCACTCCAAACCATGTTGCATTCATTATATATTGCAGCAACTGAGTTAGCCGTAAATCCCCGTCCCTCATAATTGCAACCACTTCCATGCAATCAGATTGAACAATGAAACGATTACCTCCAATATGTTGTGCTAACATCAACCTTTCCTACAAAGCATATGCGTGTGCCATTGGAGAAATTATGTTCTATCAGTTTATAAACTATAGTGGTGTAGTTGTTTTTTTAACGATTTGAAGGAACTTTGAAAACCTTTACACTCTCTTCTTTTAGTTCCAAAACCACCTTTGCATTCAAAATTTTGAAATTCAAATAAGAGGTGTTAAACTGTTAGGTTATTAATGTAAGCACACGGAAAGACAGCACACACAATAGAGAAAAAAAAATCTGCATGTATCTCAGAGTACCACAAGGACCAAAAATCATCTGGTTTTCATTGGTATGTGGCCGCCTAAATTCAGTTGAAGATCATGCTCCAGATGTTATTTTTTCATAATTTTCTACAACTGATATCATATACAGGGTTAAAGGAAAAAAAACAGCCAACCTTCTTTACCTCTCATCTTGAAATAATCATTTAAACGCAATAATTTACACCGAAAACACAAATTCCAAATGCAGCCACATAAAGAATTCATAGTAAGAACGTAGAATATATATATACACACACGAAGAGAACATAAGATAACAATTTAAGCTACCAAAACAAAATGGTTCAGTACTTTCTGGTAAGGACATGTTTTGACTGGGCCTTAAACCAATCAGGCTAGAACGATTCTTGCACTCTGAGTGTCTGAAGCAGTCAGAAACCAACAGTAACATTTCATTCCAACACATCTAAACATACTGCCATCTCAAATTTGCAGAAGACTTCTTGCTGTTGGAGCTGATGAAGACTCCGAACTGGCAAGGCCATGAAATGCTACGAGTTCTTGTGCCAAAGGGATTTGAAAGGCAACTGAGAAAACCATGACTCAGAGCCTGACGATTTAGGAGACGCACTTGGAACAGCATTCGGATCTCGCCAGAACTTGAGAACATAAAGGCTCTCCTCTTCCGTACACCTCTTCAAGACAACACGCGATGCATACCCCATCTCACTCATCAGGTGGCATATATCTGAAGGATCGTTATCTTCGAGGGCCACCATGTACAACCACCCTTTTTCTGATAGCATCTCACGCACAGCAGGAAGAATCCTGTCTATCACTTGGCGCCCATTCAAACCTCCTGCCCAAGACGAAGCAATGCCCTTGCATCCAACTTCTTCCACAGGAGTTGGCACATAAGGAGGGTTAACAACTGCCACATCAACCATACCAACAAGGTGTTTATCAAGACCAGACACGATATCAGTAACAACCACATCTGCATGCACCCCATGAGCTTCAAGGGTCGCTGAGTTGTCTCGCAGCATGTTGGTTGATGTCAGTTGCTAGGTACTGGGCTCCAGAGCCTAATTGCCTGAGCATGATTGCAAGAGAGGTGATGACATAACCACTACCACACCCAACCTCCATACATAACCTTGGCTGCAGTGCCAAAAGCTGTGCTTTGTCTGAGAGTAATGCATCAACAAGGGCAAAGGAATCATCACATGGCTCATACACATCTGGATGGCTCGCAACAAGCGGAATTTGTGCAGTGTTTAATGTCCTCCCGGAAGAAGCCTGCAAACATAGGTCCTTGTCATACAACTAGCATAGACATTCTCTTTAATAAATATAGATTGCACATATCAATTTTAAATAAATATAGACTGCACATATCAATTTTCCTATCTGTTTAAAGCAAGCACAGTAATTGATTAGAATGAAACAAAATAGTACACGACAAAATGGATGTCATGCTTTCTTTTTAGCGCTCAACACTGAACATCGAAAAGAGCACTTTAGTTGAATGTTACATAATGGAATTGGATAATATCTTGCCATTCATTTCCTGTAAAAACCAAATTTTGGCAACCGAGATGTCTCTCTTACATTAAGGATATCCGGCAACATAATTTAATGGCGCATTGATGGTTACCAGAACAGTTGAAAATGGTGACTATATGCAGTCCGTATAACATACTTCCTCCATTCCAAATTGTAAATCACTCCAAGAATCTTGGAGAGTCAAAACATTTCAAATTTGACCAAAACTATAGAGAAAATAATAAATATTTGTGACATCAAATAGGTATATTATTATGAAAATATATTTAGTGAAGAATCTAATGATACTTAGCCTCATGAATGTTATTACTTATTATCTTGTCGTATAAATTTGGTCAATCTTGACAAACTTTGACTCTCAAGATTCTTAGAGTGACTTACCATTTAAGATGGAGGGAGTACTATAGTTCAGTATCCTGAGGAGTTCTTTTAGTGGGCATGTTAGGGACTTGTGAGATCTTCAACAAGACATTGCAGCCGGTCATGTCTCTTGCTGCCCAAGCAGCCAAGCCCAACCTAGATTGTGGTACTTAAATGACTTCAGTGCTTTCTACTGAGAAGTTTGTACATAATATTGATTCAGGGTCAAATTTCCGAACTACTAAATCCTACTCCAATGAGGTGTGAGGATGGGGATCAACGCCGCCCCTTCCCGGCAACTACCTCGCCGGCCACGAGATATTCAAAACGAGCTCGGATCCTGCATCCCACCACCTAGGCTAGGCTAAGGATTCAAATCGGAGAAAACGAGGACTCCGCTCCCAAACCCTCGGCTTCGGTCCCAATCTGGAACCAGACGTTGGAGGACGAAGTGCTCACCTTGACCCTCCTGGGGAGCCCCTTCTCGGCGCCGCTAGGGGAGGTCCGCGAGCTTCCCGGCGCCGTCCGCCATGGAACAGCAGTCGCTGGGCCGCTAGCGGGTGACTGGATGAGAGCTGCCGCGATGTTGACCTCTCGCAACTTGCGTGCGGCGGCGTGCTGGTGAGAGAAGAATAGGAACCCACAGGCAGGCCGAAAGGTCCCGTCTTTTGTTTAACTGAACCGACGCCACGTCGGACAGGTTGGTCAGGCTCAGCCCGCTCGGGGAGGGACTCTATCCACTTCCCCGGAGGCAAGGCAAAAATCTCCTTGGCCGTCCCCCAAAATCCCAAAATCCAAGGCGTTCCGCGCGCGGCGATGGCGCTCGTGTCCACCGCCACCGTTGCGTCGTCGTCCTACCACTGCGACATCCTCCCCTTCCCGGGGGCCAGGAGGTGCTGGCGCGGGCCGAGGTGGAGCCGCGGCGGCGGGGCGCAAGGCTACCGGTGCTGCAGCGTGCGGGCGGCGGGCTTGCGGTGCTGGAGCGAGCAGGCGCGGGCGCGGGCGCGGGGTCCACGGTGCTGGAGCGAGCGGGGGCCGCGGCGGCCGCGTCGAGAAGGGAGGAGGCGCTGGTGCCCGCGGGGAGTGGCAGGAGCTCGTACGAGGTGGAGTCGCTGATCGACCGGCTGAGCAACCTGCCGCCGCGGGGCTCCATCGCGCGCTGCCTCGAGACGGCGCGGCACCGGCTCACGCTGCAGGACTTCGCCGCCGTGTACCGCGAGTTCTCCCGCCGCGGGGACTGGCAGCGCTCGCTCCGCCTCTTCAAGTACATGCAGCGCCAGTCGTGGTGCCGCCCCGACGAGCACATCCACGCCATCGTCATCGGCGTGCTCGGGCGCCAGGGCCCCGCGCTGCTCGACAAGTGCCTCGAGGTGTTCCACGACCTCCCCGCCGAGTCGCGCACCGCGCTCTCCTACACCTCCCTCATCGCCGCCTACGCGCGCAACGCGCTGCACGAGGAGGCCCGCGCGCTACTCGCCCAGATGAAGGCCGCGGGGGTCGCGCCCACCGCCGCCACCTACAACACCGTGCTCGCCGCCTGCGCCCGCGCCACCGACCCACCCGTCCCCTTCGACATGCTCCTCGGCCTCTTCGCTGAGATGCGGCACGACGCGTCCCCCTCCGTGCGCCCCGACCTCACCACGTACAACACCCTCCTCGCCGCCGCCGCAGTGCGCTCCCTGGCTGATCAGTCTGAAATGCTGCTGCGCACTATGCTTGAGGCCGGCGTCTCCCCGGACACTGTTTCCTATCGTCACATTGTGGATGCCTTTGCTAGCGCAGGCAACCTTGCCCGTGTAGCCGAGCTGTTCTCGAAATGGCAGCCATGGGGAACACGGCCGATGCCTCTGCGTATCTAGGACTCATGGAGGCACACACGCGTGTTGGCGCCACCGCTGAGGCGGTGGCTGTGCTGCGGCAGATGCAGGCTGATGGATGCGCGCCAACAGCTGCCACTTACCGTGTCCTGCTCGATCTCTATGGAAGGCAGGGGCGGTTTGATGGAGTCTTGCGCGAACTCTTCCGTGAGATGAGAACTGCTGTACCGCCAGACACGGCCACATATAATGTGCTTTTCCGTGTTTTCGGAGATGGTGGCTTCTTCAAGGAGGTGGTGGAGCTCTTCCATGATATGCTTGAAACTGGGGTAGAGGCTGATATTGTGACCTGCGAAAATGTCATGGCTGCCTGTGGTCGTGGTGGCCTCCATGAGGATGCAAGAGAAGTTCTTGAGTATATGACCAGAGAAGGAATGGTGCCGACTGCAGACGCCTACACTGGCCTGGTTGAGGCTCTTGGCCACGCGGCTATGTATGAGGTCAGGAAACAAATCCAGAAAATCTTAACCCTGAGTAATCCCACTTGTGATGAAATGATTTACTCATGACCTTTTCGGTATGCAGGAAGCCTATGTTGCTTTCAACATGATGACTGAAATCGGTAGCTTGCCAACTCTTGAGACCTATAATGCTCTTGCGTTTGCATATGCTAGGGGTGGGCTCTTCCAGGAGGCCGAGGCCATCTTTTCTCGGATGACTAATAATGCTGGCATTCAGAAAAACAAAGATTCATTTGATGCCCTCATCGAAGCATATTGCCAGGGCGCACAATTGGATGATGCGGTGAAGGCGTACATGGAGATGCGCAAATCCAGGTTTAATCCAGACGAGCGGTCCCTTGAGGGGGTACTTAATGCCTACTGCATAGCAGGGGTCATAGATGAGAGTAAAGAACAGTTTGAAGAACTTCAATCTAGTGTGACACTGCCCAGCATTATTGCTTATTGCATGATGTTGTCACTATATGCTAGGAACGACAGGTAATGGTGCACATATTCCCTCTGGAAGATTGCTCATGGTTTTATAGCAGAAACAGTGGTGCTAATAAAAACACATTGTTCTTGACTAAAACTTAGAGTGCATTAACCACATGTTATTAGTTTCCATATGAAACTAACTGGTTTTGGGGAAATAAGAAATAGATTTATGATCTGTGATTTGATTGCTTGTCATCTGCATTTTTTTTTTTGGGTGGGTTGGGGGTAGGAAAGTAGATATGTGTTTGTCATCTACATTTTAGGTTGCTGATCAAAGTTCAAACTAGCAATTGTAACATAAATTGCCAAAAACAATTGACCCTCAGTCTCCAAGAAAAAGTTGGACCACCAAACAGCATGCTGGTAAGCATCAATGAAATTTAGATAATAATTTATCAGATCAGGGATCCTGATTGTTCGCCCTTACCAATAAAAATTAAACATTCAATTTCAGAAGCAGTTGTTTCATGGTGTGTTGAGTCACACATCAAGGTACCTGTTTACATGATGGTACCTGTTTAAGCGGAACAATTGTCAATGAGACAATCAATGCTTTGGGTGCAAGCATATTTGTGTTTATTTAACTTAGGAGTCACTGAAAATATTATCTTGTTTGGTTTCAGATATGACATTGATGTTCAGATCACATTCCCTATTTCTACCCAATGTGATTGGACCATGTTCATTTTCAGGTGGACTGATGCATATGATCTGCTGGAAGAAATGAAAACAAATCGTGCTAGTAGTACACATCAAGTAATTGCTTCCCTAATCAAAGGCGAATACGATGATAGCTCCAACTGGCAAATGGTTGAATATGCCCTTGAAAACAGTACCATGGAAGGCTGTGACTATAGTTTACGGTTCTTTAATGCTCTCCTGGATGTGCTTTGGTGGTTTTGGTCAGAAGGGCCGAGCTGCAAGAGTTCTGGATCAAGCAATAAAATTTGGGCTCTTCCCTGAGTTATATCGTGACACCAAGCTGGTCTGGTCGCTAGATGTACATAGGTAATGTGCTCGCTATATGTCTAGTTCATAGTATTTGCATTAATCAACCTGATTTTCTAGCGGCCAGGCTGTACTCACTATTAGTTTGCATTTCAGGATGTCAGTAGGTGGAGCACTGGTGGCTGTGTCAGTTTGGCTCAATAAGCTTTATGACAGACTAGTAGAAGATGAAGATCTTCCACAGTTGGCATCTGTTGTTGTATTGTAAGCTTCCAGCCTCAATGTCCCTTTCATATTATCATCTTCTGTTGCTCTCTTATGGTAATATTCTTGCATTGGCTCTATATAACTAGTTCAGTCGTTTTGCTTGATATGTTCATAGAAGTGCTACTTGATTTTAAGTTAGTGCCTATACTGCTGTTTGAACTTTACATGAAGCGAGGGCCTTGGAGGGTGTAATTGGGTATTTTACTGCAAGTGCAAAAAACTGAATCATGAACTTTTTCATAGGCTAACAGTACTCCACAATTATTATTTCAGTTTTATTCTCATAGAACAATATTGCCTTCGCTCATATATAATGAATATTTTCCTGCTAGTCTGCTTTGGTCTATCTGATAGTTTTTCGATGTCCAGGAGAGGAGAAATGGAGAAAAGCACAATTACAAGAGGACTGCCAACCGCCAAAGTTGTCTACTCCTTTCTAAATGATACACTATCAGCATCCTTCCATTTTCCAAAATGGAACAAGGGTCGAATCATATGCTTGAAGTCCCAATTGAAAAAGCTACGGTCAGCCACAGATTCCTCAAATGGGTCTCCTGCAGCTGGTTTTGTCCCCATGACGAACTCCCATTTGCCGTCTCGGTTCCAAGATATATACGAGGGAGGACCAATTGGATAATGGTACCGGCCATTTGCCTGACGAACCGTTGGTAGAGGAAAAGGAGTCGGAGCTTCTCGCATTGTGAGTTCTCAGGAGCTTCTACCCTTCGCATCTAGTTGTGATGCAATTGGTCTGAACAAGGAGAGACGAGATCCAGAATAACATCCCATATTTTTTGAGTTTCCCCATTCAGATCTCCATCTCAGTAGCATGGCGCGTCCATTGGCATTTTTGCAGAGCACGGCTGGTTTCAGTTATACATGGTCACGGTGGATGCTACTGCAGATTCACATCTTGCCTGAAATTTGTCTGAGACTTGTGAGCAGCTAGTTACTGCAGGCTTGACAGACAATGTTAACGTCAGTTGAATTTCAGAATTTTAGTTTGTTGTAGAGAGAATGAGCTTATGGTCGTTTTTTGCCGCTCACTTGCTGTGTGTGAGATCCTTGTACGTCCAGCTCAACTCTGTAAAACATGATAGCCTCGTTAGCCTGATAAGGAACTGTTAGTGAAACATGTCTACTGTTGATACGTTCTGAATCCTGATGATGGAAATAGTACCTTTAGACTGTAGTGTGAGTGTAATTTTTATCTATAATATGGAATTTTGTTAATACAGAGTCCAGCCAATGTCAATGAATATTTTGGTGCTTATTATCTCTATCTATGTATATATATGTTGATGTTGATGTTGATGCCGACGCTTAGAAGTGGCTTTCATGTTCAAACATGTAGGGTGTGTTTGGTTGCAACATTTTGAAATTTGGCGGGCTAGCTTGAGCGGGTTTTTGGTGTTTGGTTGCACAATGAGAGAGTGTAGCCGGGGCTAGGGCTGGCCAAAATAGGGAGTTAGCGGGGCTAGGATTGAATTGCAGGGGTTGGTGTTTCTTTCACGGCCGGGCTCGGCTAGCCACCACTCTCGTTCCCATCACCTCCGTGCCAGTTCCTTCACGCTTCTCCTTCGCTTTCCTCCGTGCACTGTCCCCCTCCGGGCGCCCGCCATCCCCCTCCACGCCCGGTCGCTAGCCGTCCCTGCTCCTTCCTCCGGCGGCCACGGCGGATCCCGATGGCGCACCCACAACCACACTCCTCGCCCTCCTCGCGAGGGTTAAATTTGGCTGCGCTTCGTCGCCGTACTCCTCGGCGTGCTTCCCTACCGGCGTTCGCGGCGGGGCCATGGACAGCGGTGAGACAAGGTCCTCGGCGCCGCCGCCGCCCGCCCGCTCCGTCCTTCGCCCCGGCCCCCTCCCGGAACCACGGACCTCACCATCCCGCTCCTTGGACACAACGATGTGGGCGCGGTCCTCGCCGACCTTCCCCTGCGCCGCTGCAACCCGGTGGAGCGCGGGCCGCGGCGCCTCCCATGCGGCCGGATGGCGAGATGGGCCGCTTTGCTTTCTTGTTCTTTTGCTTCTTCACGGGTTTCTTGATTGGCTTCCAGCGGCTTAATCTTGGCCGGCGGATTGCATTCCTTGGCTAGTTGGGAAGACGGGAGAAGGAAGGTCAATCGCCGAGATGCGGGCGCACGCTTCAAGGGTGGAGCGTGGAAGAAGGGTGGATCGAAGGGCGGCAATGTCATCCGGCCGCCGAGAGGAAGGGAGACGGCTCCGACCGGCGGGGCCCACTTGGCGGCGGCGCGCAACAGGTGTATGATGAAATTCTAAAGGTGGTGAGTTTACCAAATCGAGAAGAGGTGACCCTATTCCCAACAAACTAGCTAACCAAACACCCAAATCTGAAAATCGGCTACAATTGGTATACGACCAAAACAACCAAACAAGTGCTAGTGGCTAGATTTAACGAGGCTCTTTATAGCCATGCTAGGATGGGCTAGCCATTTACGTATGGCTCCACAACCAAACACACCCGTAAGAGCGGGAGCGAAGCCCTTTATGGGGAAGCCACGCCGATTCCTTTTTTTAAAAAAAAATCAAAGGCGGTGTTGCTAAAAACAAACTAAAGGAAGCCACTTTGTCATGTGGGGCGGGGCCTTTTCGGTTGGTTTCTTCCACCCGGCCGGAGCCGCCGTGCCAGCTGCGCAACCACGGAGCGAGCCACGACCAGCTGGCGGACCTAGTGGATAGTCGGGTAGGCCCGGGACTACCATGAAATTTGGCCCAAAACTTTTTTACTACTTTGCACCACAGCCCACCAAATTGGCCCGATGCCTCTATCTCTCGGACGCAAGTCCGGTCCACCTTCGGGACTCCAACACCATACCGGCGTGGGCCGCTTCAGGCGACGGAGTTGGCGGTCGGCGGCAAAGGGCTCAAGCGCCACCTACCGCTACGCAACAAAGGAAGCCCCACTCGAGCCCCACCTAAATATTTTGTCGATGAGCCACTTTGGTTGCATCATCCTACCTTGATCGGTGTAATCAATCAACTAATCAGCGCTGCAATTAATCAAGGCCCAGCCCATTAACAGAAAAGGGAACCCTATCCCAGCGCTGCAAGGGCTATTTCCAACAACTATGGATTGCAGCCCATATTATCCAACGGCCCGAGCTTCATCGAGATGCGTGCTACTAGGTCGTTCTCCTATACTCCTACTACGTAGTTCACGCTCGGGTTTCACAGGCGGCGTTGGCGCGGGAGACACGCATGGGCGGGGAGGGCCGTCTAGGCGGGGACAGGATCTTGTTGCTTTGCTAGTGCGGCTGCGAGACCAAGGCGGGGGACACGCATGCGCCGCTCCTAGTATAACGATGCTTTACCACCGTCCACGAGAGTACTAGCGTGCGGGCCGGACACGAGAGTAGTGGCCTAGAGAATCCAATGCAATGCGGTGCACATGGCGTTCCGATTGATGGGATTTGACGATCCGGTCTTGAGGATACCTCGGAGGAGAGAGGGGTTGAGGGCGGAGGAGAGAAGCAAATACGGCGACTCCGGCGCCCGTGACGCCGGGCGACCGATGCCCCTCTGATGACACTCGCGGTCCGCGACCGACCGGACTACACTTGGCCATGTTGCTCTGATGGCAAGCGGGTAGAAAATATCCACGCCAGCGGGCATGAGACCGGCGGGCGATCGGATACGGGCGTGAGTGCCCAGCGCCGCGCGGCACGGGCATAGAGTTGTGCCCAACGGGCAAAGCTTCACGTAAAGAAATAGCATGTCCGCATCAGGAAAACCCGCCATACCCGCACCGACATGGGGCCACTATCGAAGAGGTCTATAAGGTCGTCTCCAACAAAGATAGGGAGACCTATTCTACATTGGGGCGTGTACGGTGTTAAATACCATGAGCACCGAGAAACTTCGATCTCCAACAAATAAGGCAAGGGAGGAGCCCCGCCCCGCCCGCGTCCCATCGGGCTCGGCCGTTGGCCGGCCCGCCCGCCCTTCCCGCCGGCCCTCGAAAGGCGTCGTTTCGCCCGCCTTCCTCCTCATCGAGTCCTGCGCGCTTCGCGTCCGCACCGCCTCATCGCCGACCGCCACCGCCCGGCCCAAGCTGCCGAGCTCGAGCCCGCTTCCTCCCTATCGACGCCGCCGGCCATCCTCTCGCCCGCTGACGCCCCCGTGTGCCGAGCTCCGCCCGCGCCGGGCGGTAGGCGCTACGGCCGATCCGCCGCATGACGCGAGCTTTCCGCCCAAGACTCCTGTCGCCGCGCGAGCACGCCGCCACTACCTCCCTCGACCGCTCCACTCCTCGCCTCCTCCTCGCGTCGCCTTTCGGGTACAGCTGGGCGCTACCGCCAGGCGGCTGCTGAGGCGACCAAAGACTCCTGTCGTCCCCTTCCGGTGAGGTGGACTGGCGCCTACGTGGAGGAGATGCGGAGAGGGCGCTAAGGGCGATAAGTTTGCCAATCATCTCTCCTCGATAGCAAAACGATTCCTCCGTATGCATCACCTGTTGGAGGTCGTTTTCACGATTTAAATGAACAATCGCGATGCATCTTTGTGTTTTGCGTCACCTGTTTGGAGACAGTCTAAGCTCAGGTTCTAGGGTTTCCCCACCCAAATTCCCAATCCCCGCTCCACACTCCACCAGCAGCCGCCGCCCCGTGACCCTGAGGCCGTGACCCACGCGACCCGTGTGTCGCGTCTCGCCTCCCAGTCCCCACTTCGCGAGCCGCGGTCGCGGCCCCTGGCATCGCGCGTCCCCGCCTCCGTGCCTCCCCACTCGCGGGCTGCAGCAACCGGCGAGCACGGCTGCTTCGCTCGGCGCGCGCTTCTCGACGGCCGCGGCGAGATCTACGCGGAGGGAGGCTGCGAGCCTCTCGGCGGAGGGAGAGGAGCGGCAACCGGCGAGCCAGGCACGCATCTCGGCGGAGGAGCATCAGCGCGAGCCTCTCTGCGGACGGCGGCGGCGAGATCTGTGCGGAGGGAGGTGGCCGCGAGCTTTTTACGGGGAGTCTCCGTCTCCGCCTCGCAGTCCACGGTCGTCTCTCGGCCTCGGATTGGATGGTATAGGAAAATAAGGTAATAATAAGTTCTCTACATAGAAGTATGTAGAGTAAAGTGTTGCGATGGTTTTTCCTTTAATTGAGTCCCATTACCATTAATTTTTCCTTTAAGTTCTCTACATTTGTTGAGTCTTCAGGTGCGCTCGTCTTCACAGATCCTCTAGTTTACTTTGTGTTAGTTTACTAGTTCAGATCCGGGCCCTTCAGATCCTTGCCACCTTCGAACGTGAGTCTCAAAAAAGCTTCCCTATATCGATTTAATGCAATGGTTGTTAGTTCCTCTTTCTGTCCTTCCCTGGATCTACGATTTTGTTTATTCATTAGTGCAACAACCCTGTAGGTTGTTATTGTATTACAGCGCATGTTAGTTATCATGCAAAACCGAGAAGATAGTTTATATTCTTTATGGGCTATGGGCTACTATAGGTCCGTCACTAACCACACCACAAGACTGTATAGATTATTTAGTTGCATATTCATGGTACAGCTAGGCTGTAGCACAGAGTACCTCTCACTTTTGATCATAAGTACAGGAAGCTAAATCTTTGTCTTTGAAAGCTCAGTACTTTTTGTGTACATGATACATTTGTTGTAATCTGTAAGCTAATTCTCGTGTAATCTGTAAAAGGTATTTAATATTGCTTTTTCTTAGCGATAATTCATTTGTTAGAAAATCCATGTATACATAATACAAAATTTTAATTTTGATCAAACATTTTCTATGCTATTCACCTTGTAAGTGTAAGACAATTCATTTCTAATCACTGCAATTTAGCAATTTATTTTCGTGTAATCTGCTCAAATACTTGAATGCAGAAACCTTAGAGTCCGTACTCGAATCTGCTCAAATACTCGAATCTGCTCAAACCTTAGAGTTCGGTACTTGAATATGCTCAAATACTTGAAATGCAGAAACCTTTACTTTTGTGTTTTGTCATGATAAGAATGATTTTTTCTATTAGTATGAGTTTAAGTAAAAAAAGAGGTTTATTGATAAGATTGTAAAGGATTAGGGGTTGTAAAGGATTAGGGATTGCAGATCATCATCTTTGAGCCTAGAATTGAATTAAATTTTTTGTAAGTTTTCAGGATTTTTGAGGCAAGAAGAAATCAAATATAGCATTTCTTTTTAAGAGGTATAGCAAAAAAAAAAAAGTTTACCAATTTTGGTTAATTTATAGTCATTTTACCGATTTTTTTTCTTTGAGTTTTGTTGTATTGGGTAAGAATTTTTTGATGAGGACTACCCTTGTTTCAATTTCTAGGTCCGCCACTGCCACCAGCCCACCAACAACCAGAGGGTGGAAGGCGATGGGCCGCCGGAGATGGAGATGGTGGACGGAGTCGGCGGGCGGCGGCAGGCGAAGGAGTCCCTGGAGCTGGCGTTCCAGATTTCCCAGATTCTCGACACCGCCTTGATCGCCATACCCTGTCGCTGCTCATGGCGCCTCTGCGACCTTGGCGCCAACCCCGAGGCCCTGGCCGCCCTCGTCCATGAGCTCTCCTCCGCTGCTCCCCGACGCCCGCCGCCCGCGGCTTCCTCTCCGTGAGCAACGGCGCCGCTGCCCCGGCCCCGGGAACCGCGTCAATGTTCCCCTCCGGCCCGCCCGTCCCTAGGGTTTGTGATTTCCCTATCTTCTCCGATGAGACTGCTTGTCAGTTGGTCAACTAGATCCCTCAGTATGCACTTAGCTGTTGTGAATGCCTGAGTGTAGCATGTCCTTTTGTTGACTAAATTTGTGCCTTTCGCTTATGGTTCACAAAGGGGATTGCGGTTCAGACAAAATGTGCATATATCAGACTGCATAGATGTGCTGCTGGCAGCATTTGGTATCAAGGTTTAAACTACAATGTACTTATTTTAGTCACATTATTAATTAATTTGGAATCTTCTCACAAACAGGGAATGGTTATGTGAACTGTGGAGTTTGTTATTGTTCCTATGCAACATCTACAGTTGTGGTAGTTTCTGTATCTTGTTCTCTATAGGTGTGTTGAAGTTGCAGTGACTAGTAAATTAACGGGGTGTTTGGTTGAGTGAGGTAGTCCACCATGTTCTTACCGTACTCCTGTCTTTTTGTTTGATTTGTGCAATTGAATGTGTTGATCCACCATCATCTCATCCCTCATAAGCTAATAATTAGTATTACCACCACATGCCACTAAAGTTCATGGGATGAACACATGATGCGCCACCTCACCTCTGTTCCCCTCCAGACATCACCTTTCATAGGGTTTGTGGTATGCCTTTCCCAGTGAGATTGGTTATCACTAGTCAAACTAGATCCCACAATATGCATTTAGCCGCCATGAATTACTGAATGTAGTGTTTCCTTCTGCTGACTAATTTTGCATCTTGACTAATGATTCACATTTGCCAAGCAGTTGATGCATGGACTTATGTAATTCCTAGATGAGTTGGCTCGGACAAAAATGTGCATATGAAATGTGTGCAGCGTCCTGCATTTGGCATCAAGATTCAAATTACAATCTCTACTTGGGTTACACAATTAATTTGCAATCTGGCATAGGTATGGTCATGCGAACTGCAGGGTTGGTTATTGTTTCTATGCAAGGAGAACAGTTATGGTTTAGAATGTCAGCACATCAAGTGTTCCATCATAAACCGAGTTTATGCTGTAATAGAGTGCAGAAAAGTAAATCCAGTTTCTCAATTGTACTCAGATCAATCTCAGATAGTTGATCAGATATAGAGGTGATAATCCATGAACAATTGATTGATTGAGTTGAATATTATTGTCTTTTTTTTTTTTTTTGTTCATATGACAGCAGCTCTATAACTTAAGAAGCAAGAGGTTGTTATTGATTGCACCTGTAGATTGAGATTCGATACTTTGAGTTTGTTGGAACGTAGATAATCAAGCAATGCGATGCGATGCATGTGGGTTGGCTTTCTGCATGATCCATTTTCTTTTTGTTTCCTGGTGCTGGATAGGTCTTAATAATCTGTGATATCACCAAATGGTTACATTGATTTCAAGTTGGTCGATTCCGTTATTCAGATGAATGTTATTTATAGTTGTGATACCTGTTTCAAAAAAAAAAAAAAAAAAAAACTTTGGTACCGGTACTGCTCAGGACGAAATTAGGCTTTATAACATGGTCCTGTCACACCAATAGCCCTCATAGTGACTGCTTTTCGCTGTAAATCGTTTGGCTCAATTTTTCAAGTTTCGTATGATACACATCGTCCAATCACTTAGAATGGTTACTTGTCCTATCTGCTGCTTATCTTTTTCGTCGCATAGTTCCCTGGGTCAAATCTGAGCTATTAAACATTTTGTCCAGGGCATTGATATTTGAGATTTAATCTAATCCTACCTCAAAATCATTTTTTCCTCTTGATTGGTGGTGATGATATTTCTTGCATTTGTGTTTAATCAGGTGTTGCTAAAGTCTGAATGGAACAGATGTTAGTTTTTGAAGAGCAGATCGCGCTGCTGGGAATCGCTGGATGAAAAGGATTGCCTTTACAATTCCATGTGCGCTGTTGTGGCTGTTTGTCTACAGAAATCCACGTATCTATCCTCGCAGGACTTTAGCAGCAGGTTATTTATTAACAGTAGTTGTATAATCCTGAGGATTGAGGAGTCATTTTCTCGTCTCTTCAGTCTTCACCCATCATTGATCTGCTTCCATCAGTTGTATTTATCGGTTTCACGCCCGGTCTTTCGTTAATTATCCTCTCTTTGACCATACTGTACATACCTTTTGCACTGGCATGTGCTTATCGCCCTTATCCTGGGAGGGAACGTGTCATGCCTACCCATCGAGCAGTGACATCTTTATCGCTACGTCCCTGCCCTGTCCTGTTGAGTGCATACTGATACTGATACCATTTACTGTTCCTCCACTAATAATCTACTAGTCTCGATCTGATCGAAGTCTTGGCCGTTATTACAGCGGTGAAAAATAGTTGGCTGCAAGTCGCCAATTCATAATTGAGCAGGTTTCATGGACGCCTGCACGTTGTCCAGGTTCATTGCACTGATCGATATTGTATTGCTCTATGATTGCAAAGTTTATAATTTTTTGTGACGGATTGCAAGCTTAATTTAGCTTGGTCAGAGGTCAGAAATTGTGGCTGAATCTTGAACGGAGCAAAGCAAAACATATTCGAATCGATCAATCAAGTAAACCCAACTACTACTAGGCTGTTAAAGAAAGCCGGCCTGGGCCGACCCGGCCTACCTCCGAGTGGACCTGTCTCAAGTGCCGGACCGCCCGCGATGGGGGCCCACCAGCGCAGCCTCAGGTCAGTCATTTTCTATCTATCTAGAGGGGAAAGGAAAAAAAACATGTCCATGGAAGCGAACGCGTGGTGCGCCTCTTGCACTTGCACGGCGCGGAGGTGGTAGGTCAAGGGAGCCGCGGTTGCGACGCGGTGTGGGCGAGCCGAACCAAGCGGCGCGGCGATCGATCGTGACGTGGCGAGGCGTGGCTGTCGGAGATGTCGCAGAAGAGGCAGCCGGAGGAGGGCGACGGCCCGCGGCGCGCCGGCGGTGGAGGAGGCGAGCCCGGTGGGAGCTCATCATCCTCCTCCCTGCCCCAGCGCCCCGGCGAGCCGAAGCGGCAGAGGATCGCCCTTCGCGAGTGAGTTGATCCTCCCCTCGCGCTCTGGATTGGGTGGCGCCGATTCGTGCGCGGCGCTCTCTCTCTCTCTGGCTGATTCGATGTGCGTGGTGACTTGGATTGTTCCCTTGCAGTGTGATCTCGGAGGTGATGCGGAACACCAACATCGAGAAGTTTTTAATTGCTCTTGAGCCCCTCATCAGGAGAGTGGTGAGACCGCCTTTTATCTTGTACTATGTTTTATTACTATGTGGCCAATTTCTCGCTTCAGAGCGTTGCATGAATATTCATAGTTGGTATGCTGTGAGCCCTCTAGGTTGTTTATCTTTCCTTCTGTTGGTTGCATTGACGATACATAGTACTGTTGCAATCCCATCTGTATCTGTTGTTGATGACATTCTCATCTTGATTTTTGGTCATTCAGTCAGTAGACTAATTCAGAAGTTTCAAACATGCCTAAGTTGGCCACCAACCATTTCCAACTTAATTTTGGCCACCAACCATTTCCAACTTAATTTATTGGAGCCCTACGAACCTGCAGATTGGATAAGAATTAACATGCTTGAGGTTTCTAGATCACAAGAGCATGTTCTTCTTTACCTCCCAAACTAGTACTTGAGAAGCTAGGCTTTTGTCTGTATCATATTAATAGGCTTGCTATCATGATTGTGTCCAGAATGATTCCAACCCTAAGTAAATCTTCGTTTCCCTGTTTCCATTCTGTGTCCAACAATTCCATTTCAGTAGTTTTACACTGGAGTAGTGGACTACAGCATAGGTTCGTGTTTTGCCTTGAACCATTTGTTTATTTAGCCATCTACTGCTGCAAACTGTTTTGATAGTTTATTTGTTCCTAGGTGAAAGAAGAAATTGAATCGGCTTTTGCGAATCATGCCTCTATGATGTCAAGGTATGGAGTTTTAACACTGCTTTTGACAACTACCATGATTTGTTATTGGTCGCTGTATCTCTAATCAGTTTATTTCTTATTTTTCATTAGAAGTGTCACAGACAATGTTCCATCTGTGTCGAAGAATTTGCAGCTGCAGTTCATGACTAGACTCTCTCTTCCAATATTTACTGGAGCCAAAATTGAAGGAGAGGGCTCCTTAAGTATAACTATTGCTCTAGTCGACGCTTTGACAAGACAAATTGTAGTGCCAGGCAAAGAGTTCCAGATAAAGGTTGAGATTGTAGTTCTGGAGGGGATTTGAAAGTGGAGAAGATGATGACTGGACAGCTCAGGAATTTAACAATAACATTGTTAAAGAAAGAGAAGGCAAAAGGCCCTTGATTTCTGGGGATGTATTCATTGCCCTCGTTGATGGCATTGGGACAGTTGGGGAACTTTCATTCACAGATAACTCCAGCTGGACACGGAGCCGAAAGTTCAGGCTAGGTGCAAGAACTGAGGATGGTTCGATTCAACGGTGTAAGAGTACGGGAAGCAAAAACTGAATCATTTGTGGTTAAGGATCATCGAGGAGAATGTGAGTTTATGATTGATTTTTTTTATAAAAAAAATCTGCCCAAGCTTTCCTTACTTTCTTGGCTTCTTGCTCTGCTAGACTCATTCTAGGCTCACAAACGATTTGGTGTAGTGGCACTTAATTCAACAACACATGAAAAATATAAATGTATGGTCATGCGTCCATTATCCTAACCACCAAGGTTTTAGTCCTCTTGAACTCAAATTTGGCTGCCTATTTTCTTCTTAATGAAAAACCATCTAGTTGCTCCTAGTCTGCTCTCACTTTTCCCCTCTAGACTCAGCTTTGTAGTATGTTTCCTTAAATGAGGGGTTTTGATATCCTAGTGATCTACCTTCTCTAATTGAATGTTGAGACATGCTATTTCTCCATTGCCTTGAATACTTATAAAATGGTATAGTTTAATTGATTATATCCTATTGACCAGTGTACAAGAAACACCACCCACCATTTCTTGAAGATGAAGTCTGGCGCCTGGAGAAAATTGGCAAGGATGGTGCTTTTCACAAGCGTTTGAATAAGGAGAGCATTTGCACTGTCAAAGATTTTCTCACCTTGTTAAACCTTGATGCTTCTAGACTTCGAAAGGTATTGTTCTGTCTTCTGTTGTTCTTATGATGTTCTGCGTATTGTTGCCTATGGTAGTTGCAGTTCAGCAAAGATGTGTATTACTAACCCTGCTTTATGTCCAAATCATGCAGATATTAGGTGGTGGCATGTCACCAAAGATGTGGGAGGCCACTGTGGAACATGCAAAAACATGTGTTCTAACTGACAAAGTGCATCACTACTATCCTGACAGTCTAAACAAAGCTGGTGTTGTATTCAATGTAGTTGGAGAAGTAAGAGGGTTAATATCTGATAAATATGTTTCTGTTGATGACCTTACTGAAAAGGAGAAGGTAACCATGTTGCATCGGTTTCCAAGTTTCCTTTGAACAAGTTCATCCATTTTCCTTATATCTCCACCCTTTCTGATCTGGACCATCTGTTTTTACACGTTTGCTATTTTCAGGCTGAAGCACGTGCAGCAGTGAAGCAAGCATATGAACACTGGAAGGATGTATTTACATGTGACAATGAAACGCTTGTGGCAAACCCTTCAGATCCATTCAATATGAGATCTCCATCGTTGCTTGAAAATCAATATAACCAGTTTCCCACGCAAGTTTCTACTGATGATTTTAGTTTGAGCCATTCGACCATACCATCACCCAACATTTTCTCAATGGAGCCATCTGATGCTTTAGACTCTGGTGTACTGGAGACTGAAGAAAGCAATGCTGATCAATTTCAGTCAGTGTTGCCCCCAGTTGGGGGCCATGAAGTCCCTCAAGGATCTCAGACGCTGGATAAGTTCTCCAACTCGTTGGTATACGACGACTGCAGCACCCATCCGTCATTCAGTGAGAGCTATTACAGCAGTGCAGATCCCAGCATATCCTTTGACACACAAGATCTTGGAGCTGCACTCAAAGGCTTCATTGCGACCATATCGAAGCCTAAGGCGGCATATAGGGGATGGAGAACATTGTCTTATGTGCTAGGATGGATTTTCTATACCAAGAGAATTGTTGCAAAGAGAAAGAAACATGGGAAATAAGTGTACACAAGTATTTCTGTAGTTAAATGGAAATATAAGTGGAGAGAATGAGAGTTCATGTACATTATTATTAGTTTGTTTCTTGCCACAGCTGGTAAGCTCCGCTGGTTTCTTCATCAGCTGTAAATGAGCACTTTATCAGCTAGGGTTCTCTATGTGGCTGTAAATAATCGGATTAAGCCTTGTACAGGGTGAGAGATGCGCAAGCATTTGTGATGTTTTGGCTGGCTGGCCGAGCTTGCTTTTTTATGCGGCCCGTTTATTTATTATTATTATCTATATAGTAGTATGCAGTATGCTGCTTGATTTTGGAGTATTTTGGACATTTTTTTAACCTGCCTGTCACATTTTATTTTTAACAAGTTTATGTAGGCGGTAATGTGTCTATGGCCCTGGGATGACACTTCATGAAAAGCTAGACAGCATCTGCTTGGCGAATTGGACTTCATTTACAATAGAGCTTTGCCTTGCACGACAAATTGGAGTCCACTTACAATAGAAGCTTTGCCTTCCTCAACTTAGGCTCAAATTTGCCCAGCATCAACTAGACAACTATCATAATGACTAATCTAGTTGCTGTTCTTTCCTTATGGGCTTAATCTCTCTTTGCTCCTGCTGATCTTTTCTTCTGGGCTTAATCTCCCTATGCTCCAGTGTGGCGTGCCTAGTTAGCCTTTGGTACCTACCCTCAAAAAAAAAAAAAAAAAAAAATGGTTAACCATTGGTACCGCAATGCGAGGCAATAGACATACGTTGACTCCTCACACCTTGGTTTCTTCCTTGCATTCAATGGGCGTGGTGAATGCGCAAAATAAACAAGTACATCACGGCTTAATTCCTCCATCACTCCATTTTCTATGCTCGTGAATTCTGTCTTAAACCACATGTGGGGATTAAAGTCGCATAGAGCAAGATCTTCTACGATTCAAAATTTATCCTAAAAATAACAGCAATATGCTGGCAAGTAGCAAGGTATCGGTACTACTCCTCTATAGTATTCTGATGCTTAGTGCTTTGGAGTGGTATCGATATCATTTTGCTCTCATCATTAATGTGTCCTAGAATGACGGAGGGGGGAAACAATTTGACAGTTGAATGGAGAATCCGCCATTGTTTTTCACTTTCTCATTGTTGTAGCCTGACTTGATATGTGCTTTCAGAAAAGGGTTAAGAAAAGAAAAGGAAAAGTGAAGCTTAAACCTGCTAGGCAGGCCCGCGCTGTTATTAGGGCTTGTTTGGACCACCGGACTAATTAAAGATCAATCCATCATTTACCTCATAATAAAAGTTTAGTCCATCATCATTGGATAATAGACTAAGCACGGACTAATTTTTTTTTTTTTCTAATGAGTTCTACTATTCAACTAGCCTAGATCTGTTAGTTTGTTAGACCGTGATTAATTAATTTTTAGAATTTAGATCTTGTGTTTGACACCCAAAACATGGACTAAACTGCACCATGAGCCCTGTACAAACAGGCCACCCAAAACATGAACTAGACGCATTCCAAACAGACCATTATTATTATTATTATCACTGCATCATGAGCGCCGTACAAAACACTCCCCCCCATGAGCCTTGAGCCCATGATGAATCAGAAAAGGTTGATTACATTAGAGAGATGTTGGGTGGCGGAAAAGCACTAATAAACTAGTTGTGTTTTGCATAATCCTGATTCCCTCCATCCATCACCGAAAGAAGAGAGAAAGACAGAGGATTAGATTGGCGTTTGCAGTACGTAGCAGGCGCCAACGTCTTTATTCTCTGCCGAGTGCTCTGACCACCGCCCTGCCAAATCCCTCCCTGCACCCAAACACGACACACGACATAATCGGCGTGCCAGATTTATTTGCTGCACGAATTTACTATTAAGCTGCAGTGATTTGTTCTCTGTACATCCGTAATCTCGCCTCTAAACTACTAGTGCTCCACGTTCATGCGTAACTATTTTGACAGTAATGTCTCTGTCGGTCGGTTTGGTTCTTTGCCGCTGAGATGAATGCTTGGATCTAGTTCTAATCCCACCCCGGCCCTCTCGGAATAAACAAGGAAGAAACACGAGGAGAGAGGAGGTTCCCAAGATCCTTTCCTTGCAACTTTCGCCTTGCTTTTGCAAGACCTCGACCGACTTCGGTGCCCACGTGGGGATCACTCGTTGCTGCACGGGGTTTCCCGGAATCAAGTGTTCAGGTCGCCGTGTGGGACCCTCGGCCTCATGGGACACTGTTAACTACAGCCCCACCAGATCTGAGAAATGACCTTTGACCAGTTGACCTTGTATTTGAACATTGGCAAATGCCAAA
>JADLZK010010978.1:600000-920605 GCA_015847255.1 Hyparrhenia diplandra
TGCCTTCTATTTTTCCGAAAGGCTTTTTATTGTTACATAGGCTGGTTCTGATCTGATGTAGAAGACGCTGACGAGGTATGCAACATATTGCGCTTTCATGTACACAATCAGTAGTAACTGATTCTGTTAACACCAAAAATTGGTAGAGCCTGGATGACTGATAGACCGGTGCGCGATCATTCGGTAAGAGATCATTCGGCTAGCAAGAAGACGGCTCTGATGCTGTGGCATTCGGGGAAGCCGCTATTATTCGGCTAAGGAGCCCGAGTCCGAGAAGGAGCTAAGCGTGAGATGGTTCGGCAAGCATGGAGCATCAAGAGGAATATCCGAGGACGAGGGCCCACACCACGTACGATTCCCACGACTCCGAGAAGACTTGGAGGACAATGTATCTTAGCTAGATATTTTAGTTATTATTATTCATAACTAGTTAGGACTCAATAAACCCGGGTATAAATATGAGACCCCCAAGAAGCGTAAACGATATACCCAAATCAATACAAACAACCCGGCTCCGTGCCTTGGCTCCGGCCACCCTTCGAGTCCGGTCGTGTCGTCGATCTATTGCAAGAGGATTCATCGACCCGTCGACCTGTAGTACCGGCAACCTTGCACCATGTCTAGTATCGTCAAGCGGATTTAGATTATTGCAAGAAGTCTTGTTCACGCTTAGTATCGTCGGGCGGATTTAAGCTATCGAGGGGGCAAGAGGGTTCTTTTGTCGATCATGAGCCATTGGGTGGGCTAAGGTCCGGCTAAGAGCTAGTTATCGGCTTCATTAGATTTCGGCAAGATCTAATGAATTCATTAAGTTACCATGTGTGCGCAATGCTTTTCATTTATTTATTTAATTGTGTTTGCACACACTTTTTGCCCAATTTAGATTGAGACATCTCGGCTTTATCTTATCATAGATCTAGTTGCTTTTAATACTTTAATTGTTCATCTTACCGTGTTACTAGATCTATCGTTCATAGTAGCCGAGCTAGATCAATCTAAGTTGTCACGTGTTGTGGGTTCGTATGCGTTTAGATCTTGGCAGACTGTGTCATCCGGTGGATGCGAGATCTTTGGGTTACTCTAGAGCTAGTCATCCGGTGGACTAGAGATCGTTTAATCGATAGGTTTTACGCAGGGTAGTTCCTTCTTCATGGACCCCGATTCGGCAAGCTTGCCGAACACGGTTATGCTTCTAAGATATTACGTGTTGCGGGTTCGTATACGTTTTTACGTAGGGTAGTTCCTTCGGGTTCGTATACGTTTTTACATAGGGTAGTTCCTTCTTCACGTGTCATGAATATCTACAATGATGTTTATGATTTATATTCTTTCATTTATCATGTTGTCAATTAATTCGATCTATGCAATAGAGCTTTACGATAGCACATCATGATGATCGACTTTACTTGTTCAAACATGTCTTTTATGATCATTCGGCGCTTGTTTCTACATCATATCTTTATGTACACTTACCGAATGCATTCATTGTTCATTGACAGATAGCTCTCATAGCTATATGTCTTTATACATCGGCCTTAGAGCCATACATGCGGAACTGTCTTGGTCTCACCAGGCATGTTCCAGATCTCACGTTTACCTCCTTGTCAATTAACAGGTCAAATTGACTGGCACGCCTTCGGATTCAAGACACTCGGGCAGAGTAAAGCCAGCTATTCCGGCTTGTCAGTGTGTGCGGCGCAGGGAGTAGGATTTTTGTGCCTACACACTTTTTGGCACGCCCGGTGGGACACGTCAAGATCAAACCACGATGCCTGACAACGTCGACAAGGACAAAGTCATCCAAGTCCAGATGGATGACTTGCCTCCTGACCTGGAGGCCATGGTGAGAGAGATGTGCTTAGCCTTCTCGCAAAAGTGCATGTCATGCTTCTCCAAGCAAAAGAGCGGTACAATCATCCAGAAGACGGATCTTCCAAAGATATTGATGCCCGGTGACAAGGGATATGCTCAACAAGTATCTGATGAGGAAGAGGGGGCAGGAAAGGAAGATGAGGAACCAAGTCCTGAAGAAATCCGTCGGATGGAGGAGATTGTTGTAGCTGCCGTGGGAAGTGCAATGACTAATCACAATACGGCATTTTTCAACACTTTCCGCGATATCATGAAGGCTAGCTTTGGACCGAGTTTGATCAACATTTTGAGGCTCGGCTTGGTGAGCTTTCAGGGCCAAGATACATACATATGCCTAAGCCACCACCAAAGAAAAGAGCTGTAAGTCAGGAATCTGGAGGAGAGAACAAGACACCAGAAAAACCAGAGGGATCCGGAGCCAAGACTCATGGAGAAGCGGCGTTCGGTGCACCCAGGAATCCTCCCACTTACAACACCTACTCAATAGCTCCAATGGCCGGTGGGTTCTGAGAGAAATCCCTTTGGCCCTGGTTACACAGAGTTCGTTGACTATTCCACAATTCATGCTATGCCAAATCCTGGGTATAAGCCACCGGGCGGTCGGGGACAGTCTCATGGACCACAGAATGCAAATATGGATATACTCCTAGCGAGGATGGCCGATATGATGCAACACCAATTTGGGATCAAGCCCAAGAATCGGCCCTATGTGTATCAGTCTCCATATCCTGATTGGTACAACAGAGTGGCACTTCCTTCAAGACTGAAGCCTCCTACCGACTTGACCAAGTTTTTACGGACGGGGCGATACTTCTACTACCGAACACATCAGTCGGTACCTGATTCAGTTGGGAGAGCTTGCCAATGATGAAGCATGGAGGATTCGTTTCTTCCCATCATCCCTTACAGGGGCCGGCTTTCACATGGTTTGCTACATTGCGGCCAATTCTATTAGAACACAGTCCGATTTGGAGGATAAATTCCATTCATACTTCTACGGCGGTTCCAATGAAAAAGAGCTCGTCGACTTGATGGGGTTGACACGTATACAATGAGACACCACAAGAGTTCTTGCGCGAGGTTCAGGGGAGACAAAGAATTCCCTGCTATTCTTTGAACTTGCTGGACCATCGATTCTTCGGGTTGTAGCCATTCGGGGAATGCATCCAGCCATCAGAGAAAAGCTGACCGGCATGGAGTTTGATGACCTAGGACAACTCTCAAGGCGCTTGTCACTTATGGCCAATCAGTTCCAGAGCATCAAGAAGGATACCCGTTTTCAGAAGGGGGGCAACGTGTCTTATCAGACATACAACCACTTCCTGGAAGAGGGAGAAGATGAAGATGATGGCCAGGAGGATGTAGCAGCTGCCGAGTTTGCTTGGGGCAAGGAGCCTGTCCAGGTTAACCAGCGCTGGATGAAGACACTCAAGGGGGCATACGACTTCGACGTCTCCAAGTCGGAGAAGCTTTTTGAGTTCTTGGTCAAGGAGGGACGCATCAAGCTACCGGATAATTATTCTATGAAGCGTCCAGATTGGGTCAAGACTGGCAGATATTGTGGCTTCCATGACATGATCACTCACAACATCACTGACTGCCGAATCTTCAAGCAACAGATTCAGAGAGCTATACAGCAGGGGCTCCTCAAGTTCAACAACAATATGAAGGTGGACAAGGAACCCTTCCCTGCAAACATGGTTGCTTTTGATTCGTGCATGGTTTCTGCCAGTGATCCTAAAGGCAAAGGTCCAATGAAAGTGCTGACTTCTGAAAGGGCAAAGCAAAGCGGATCAGTTGACCCTAGTCGGCAAGTGTCTAGTGCAGAGCTCCAGCAGCATCGTGTTCGGTTCCTAAATAGCCGAACAGAGAAAGGGGAAACCTCCAAACCAAGGGTAACATCTCGTATACTGCTGAACAAATGGCAAAGACAGCAAGAGAAGCAATATCGTAGAGATCAGACATTGCCGAGAAACAGCCAGAGGTACGAAGAAGAGATGTACCACAGGAACAAGAGGAGTACATGAAGGAACGAGAGGAGTCTCATTGGGATTGTCCTTTTTTTAGACATTCTTTGGAATGAAGGCTTAAAGTTGCCCGCTAGGAATAATTGCCCCGAATGCAAAGTGAGCAATATCACGGGTGCATAGTGCACGAGTCAACCGTCGTCCCATCCAAGAAAGACTGGGGGCACGCTTCCCAGAGGATGATCGGCGCTTAAAAAAATAAAGACGGTACGCCTCACGTCAAGAAGAGGATTGCGAGATCAAGCATGGGGTGATGTAGAGGATTACGATGATGACATGGACTCTCCCGAAGAGTATGTGTGGCGAGAAGGGACAATGGTGCCCTCCCGGTGGGAGGAAAAGCCGAAGAGAAGAGTCCGGCGTCACCTCGTAAAACAAGGAGCTCAAAGAAGCAACAAATTTAACGCATAAGCAGGTGTGGCGCCCAAAGAAGAAAACTCGGGAAGCCCCGGTCATTCGCGAGAAGAGTATTCGGCAAGTGGGCGTTCGCGATGTTAGCATGGTTTTCTTCATCCCAATAAAGTTTGAAACTCCTACGGGACAGCTCGGCCAGTAGATCGAGAGAGGAAAGACACTTGGTCGAAAATAATGCTTTCTCGATCTTGACAAGAGAGAGATGATGGACCTCTTGACACAGTTAACTTTATCAAGGCAAGCAGTATTTGATAAGCCAAAGGAATGTAATCATCTGAAGCCCCTCTACCTAAAAGGGTACCTCAACAGAAAACCTTTAACTCATATGTTTGTTGATGGAGGAGCTGCTATTAATCTCATGCCATATACGACATTCAGAAAGTTGGGGATGATTGATGAAGATCTATTGGAAACAGACATTGAGCTGAGAGATTTCACTGGCAAGTCTTCAGATACCCATGGAGCCGTTTGTGTTGATTTGACAATCGGCTTGAAGACCTTAATCACTACCTTCTTTGTGATTGATGGTGAGGGGCCGTACAGCTTATTGCTTGGAAGAGATTGGATCCATGCCAATTGTTGCATTCCATCTACTATGCACCAGATTCTTATCCAGTGGGATGGTGATGAAGTTGAGATAGTTCAGGTAGATGATTCTGAAGATATTGTAACTACCGAATCATTGAATCAGCAACATGATGGCGTCGAATGTCTTTCAGAAAAAGAACCAAAGGAAGATCCTGCTAGTACTCATCACGGGATCAACGGCCGATCCAAGCAAATCGGCATTCGATGGTTTTAATGGGTAACCCAATTGATGTAACAAAGGAAAGCTTGGGCATGGTTTTAAGTCGGCTAATAAATTAGAAGAGATAGATATTGGCTTTGGCGACAAACCTAGGCCGACTTATATCGGCTCGGCCTAGATCCGAATTTAGGGACGTAATTAGTAGACCTCCTCAAGGAATTCAAAGATTCCTTTGCTTGGGATTATTCGGAGATGCCTGGGCTGGATCGCTCGATTGTTGAACATCGATTGCCCATCAAGGAAGGATTTCAGCCCTACAAACAACCTCCTCAAAAGATTTATGAGGAGAAGGTATTGGCCGACGTGAAAAAAAAGAGATTGAAAGGCTACTAGAAGCGATTTCATTCGGCCATGCGGTATGCGAGAATGGATTTCCAGTATAGTTCCTGTTTACAAGAAGAATGGGAAGATGAGGGTCTGTATAGATTTCAGAGATCTTAACAAGGCTACTCCTATGGATGGATATCCCATGCAAGTTGCTGATTTGTTAGTAGATGCAGCTGCTGGATACGAGGTTATTAGCTTCATGGATGGGAATGCTGGATATAATCAGATCTTTATGGCCATTGAGGATATATCAAAAACTGCTTTCAGGTGTCCTGGCCATATTGGTTTGTTCGAATGGATTGTCATGACATTTGGATTAAAAAATGCTGGTGCAACCTATCAGAGAGCTATGAATTATATATTCCACGAGTTGATCGGCAAAATAGTCGAAGTCTACATTGATGACGTGGTCGTCAAGTCAAAGAGTTACAAGAAGCATCTGGCTGACTTGAGGAAGACATTAGAGTGCACTAGAAAACATGGATTAAAGATGAATCCAAATAAATGTGCTTTTGGGGTCACAGCCGGTGAATTCTTGGGATTCTTAGTTCACAAAGGAGGGATTGAAGTAGGGAAGAAGAGCATGGAAGCTATAGAAAATATTGCTCCTCCTATCGATCTTCTGAGTTGCAAATCGTTACTTGGCCAAATCAATTTCGTGAGAAGGTTCATCTCCAATCTATCAGAAAGGGTCTTGCCATTTTCTCCTTTGTTAAAACTTAAGAAAGCTCAGAAGTTCATTTGGAGTGACATACATCAGAAAGCCTTGGATGAAATAAAAGAATATATGAAGATGCCACCTGTTTTGGTCCCTCCAAAGCTAGATAAACCATTTAAGTTTGTACATGGCGGCCGATGATTTAACCATAGGATCGGCCCTTATGCAAGAAGAAGACGGAAAAGAGCGAGTTGTAGCTTATGTTAGCTGAAAACTTTTGGATCCCGAAACGCGGTATTCGGCTATAGAAAAGTTGTGTCTATGTGTTTACTTCTCATGTACTAAGTTTCGGCACTATTTATTGAATGCCGAATGTACAATAGTTTCCAAATTTGATGTGATCAAACACATGTTGTCAATGCCGATTTTAAAGGGAAGAATCGGTAAATGGGTGTTGGCATTATCCGAATTTGATTTGAGATTCGAATCGGCTAAAAGTCGTTAAAGGACAAATTATTGCTTGATTTTGTAACACAACACCGTGATCCTTCTGCCGACATGATTGGTATTACACCTTGGGCTTTATTCTTTGATGGATCATCTTGTGAAAATGGCGGAGGTGCGGGTGTTTTACTAATTTCGCCTAAGGGGGCATCTTTTGAGTTTGCTATTCCTATTGACGCCAATTGTCACTAACAATCAGCGAGAATATGAAGCTTTACTCGAGAGGACTCCAACTTCTTGTTGAGATGGAAGCCGTTGCGGTTGAGGTCTTTGGAGATTCTGAATTAGTAATCAAGCAAATCGATCGGCGAATATGAATGCGGGAATGACATCCTAAAAAATTATTATGAGGAATGTCAAAAATACCGAGAACTTTCAAGATTGTGATCCTTCGTCATATTCGAGGAACAAAATGAAGAAGCTAATAAGCTAGCCCAAAATGCTTCCGGATATAAGGACAATCAAGAAGTTTTCATTGCTTGATTTATTTATGTGCGCTTTGGTGGAGATCGAGTACCGGTCAAACCGATGATGATTGGAGAACCGAGATTACCGAATACCTTAAAAATCCTTCGAAGAAAGTTTCTCGAAAACTTCGGTACAAAGCTATTAAGTTTGTGCTCCTTGATGATCGGTTATATTATAAATCTACGGATGGGGTGCTACTTAAATGCTTGAGTCAAGAGGAGGCTAAGAAAGTGATGTATGAGGTACATGAAGGGTTGTGTGGTGCACACGGTCGGCTTACCGAATGAAATGGGTAATCGGAGGACAGGATACTTTTGGCCAACTATGCTTGAGGATTGTTTTGAATATTACAAAGGGTGTCAAGATTGTCAGAGGTTTGGTAATATTCAGAGAGCTCCTACATCAGCATTAAACCCCATTGTTAAGCCTTGGCCATTCAGAGGATGGGGTATAGATTTGATTGGCCAGATCCACCCTCCATCGAGCAAAGGCCATAAGTTTGTGCTATTGGCCACTGATTATTTTACTAAGTGGGTTGAAGCTATCCCATTGAAAAAAGGTCACATCGAGAGAATATGGTTGAGTTTGTCAAAGAACATATCATTTACAGGTTTGGAATTCTCGAAACCATAACGACCGATCAAGGGAGTCGGGTTTATATCTCGCTGAATTTTGTGACTTTCCGAGGATATGGGAATCAAATTGCACAATTCATCTCCTTACTATGCCCAAGCCAACGGTCGCCAAGCTTCTAATAAAATCATGATAAGATCATTGAGGTAAGAAGATCGAGGAGAAGCCTAGAAGATGGCATTTGGTTCTTAATGAAGCATTGTGGGCTTTACCGGATGGCATGTCATGGATCCACTAAGACATCACCTTATGAATTAGTATACGGGCACCATGCAAGATACCGTGGGAGATGCAATGGGGATCCGACGCGGGTTTCATTACGAAAAGATTTGGTGAAAGAAGAATATAAAAATCTTATGATAGATGGATTAGAAGATTTGCATCAAATTCCTCTAAAAGCGTTGGAAAATATTGAGAAAAAACAAGATGCGTGCCGCCAAATATTACAACAAGAAAGTCAGAATTAAAGAGTTTGCGAAGGAGACCTTGTCCGAAAGCGTTATTACCACTTGGGACCAAGGACGGGGCATTCGCAAATGGTCTCCAAATTGGGAAGGTCCTTTTCGAGTATTGAGATGTGTACCAGGGAATGCATATATTTTGATATCTTTACGAGGACAAGAATTCAAGTCAACAATCAACGGGAGATTCTTGAAGAAATATTATCCTAGTGTTGAAGTTGGAGCTTGAGAAGATAAGGTGCAAATCCCAATATAGCCGATGTGTAAAAACATCGCCTTGAGAAAAATATTCCAAAGAGTGGAAAATAGCCAAAGCATATATATGATATGTTGCCTTGCAAAAAAACAAAATAAAATAAATATTGGCCGACTAAGTGCGTTATTCGCGGTACAATGTCGTGCTATGATTGAAAATCTTACAGATAATTAGGGGAGTTTGTCGAGAGATAAGTGATAGACATCATGACAAAAGAGGCAAACACATGGAATTATTGATAAAGGTGGGCATAATTGCCATACAGAGTCACACATTATCTTTACAACTCTCCTAATTGAAAAGAGTGTCAAGGATAGTTTTCAGACGACCAAACGCAGCATTCATCCTCTGTGTGCGGATGGTCCCGTGCATTCCGTGCTTCAATCAGTTGTCTAGTTGCTTCGATCGGGCGGTTGAACCTCCTCGCCACATCCGCAGCGGGAATTGCCCCGAAAAAGATGGACCATGGAAAAAGGAATTCATCGGAAGTTCAAAGAGGACTTCATCATTTGCTAGTCTGCACATAGCTTGTCATACTCCTCTTTTACGTCTTCTATGTCTTCGATGGTTTGCTCGCGCCTCCCCGTTCCGCCCGAAGCGCTTCCTATGCCATCGTAGGCGGCATCGGAGCTCCCGCGATCTCAAAGCATCACGAGGGCTTCAAGAATCATCAAGAGAAAGAGGGCAGATCAGATTCGGCATAAAATAAGTATCAAAGGTGCACGGAAGAGAACTTACTCCATTGCTCGAAGCTAGGGTTAGCCGAACAATTCAGATCTAAAAGAAAGAAGGTCTAGAGACGGAAGAGATTTGGATGACTCTTTGGAGGAGTTTGCCTATATTTATGCAAGAAAGGAGTCCGAAAAGATTTAAAGTTATTAGAAGATTGAAAGATCTATTCGGTGCTTATATTAAGAGGCGGAAACGGCTTGGCTTACCGACTTCGCATTGATGGAATTTCGGTGACACGGGTTCCAAGAAGGAGTCGAACAGATAAAAAGTGTTGCGGGAAGCCTCCGTAAGATGGGCCTTGGTAGTTTTAGCCCGGGTTGAAAGGTTTAGCCCGAGTTTTAGCAGATCGTGGTCAATTTGAGCAAAGGGATCTCTTTTACTCTAAAATTGAGGGGGCATATGTTAACACCAAAATTTGGTAGAGCCTAGATGACTGATAGACCGGTGCGCGATCATTCGGTAAGAGATCATTCAGCTAGCAAGAAGACGGCTACAGTGCTGTGGCATTCGGGAAGCCGCTATTATTCGGCTAAGGAGCCTGAGTCCGAGAAGGAGCTAAGCGTGAGATGGTTCGGCAAGCATGGAGCATCAAGAGGAATATCCGAGGACGAGGGCCCACACCACGTACGATTCCCACGACACCGAGAAGACTTGGAGGACAATGTATCTTAGCTAGATATTTTAGTTATTATTATTAAGTAACTAGTTAGGACTCAATAAGCCCAGGGGTATAAATATGAGACCCCCAAAGAATCGTAAACGATATACCCAAATCAATACAAACAACCCGGCTCCGTGCCTTGGCTCCGGCCACCCTTCGAGTCGAGTCCGTGTCGTCGATCTCTTCGCAAGAGGATTCATCGACCCGTCGACCTCACGTGAAGTACCGGCAACCTTGCACCATGGCTAGTATCGTCAGGCGGATTTAGATTATTGCAAGAAGTCTTGTTCACGCTTAGTATCGTCAGGCGGATTTAAGCTATCAGGGGCAAGAGGGTTCTTTTGTCGATCATGAGCCATCCGGTGGGCTAAGGTCTGGCTAAGAGCTAGTTATCGGATTCATTAGATTTCGGCAAGATCTAATGAATTCATTAAGTTACCATGTGTGCGCAATGCTTTTCATTTATTTATTTAATTGTGTTTGCACACACTTTTTGCCCAATTTAGATTGAGACATCTCGGCTTTATCTTATCATAGATCTAGTTGCTTTTAATACTTTAATTGTTCATCTTACCGTGTTACTAGATCTATCTGTTCATAGTAGCCGAGCTAGATCAATCTAAGTTGTCACGTGTTGTGGGTTCGTATGCATTTAGATCTTGACAGGACTGTGTCATCCGTTGGATGCAGATCTTTGGGTTACTCTAGAGCTAGTCATCCGGTGGACTAGAGATCAGTTTAATCTGATAGGTTTTTACGCAGCAGGTAGTTCCTTCTTCATGGACCCGATTCGGCAAGCTTGCCGAACACGAGTTATGCTTCTAAGATATTACGTGTTTGCGGGTTCGTATAATTTTTACGTAGGGTAGTTCCTTCGGGTTCGTATAACGTTTTTACGTAGGGTAGTTCCTTCTTCACGTGTCATGAATATCTACAATGATGTTTATGATTTATATTCTTTCATTTATCATGTTGTCAATTAATTCGATCTATGCAATAGAGCTTTTTACGATAGCACATCATGATGATCGACTTTACTTGTTCAAACATGTCTTTTTTATGATCATTCGGCGATTGTTTCTACATCATATCTTTATGTACGCTTACCGAATGCATTCATTGTTCGTTGATAGATAGCTCTCATAGCTATATGTCTTTATACATCTGGCCTTAGAGCCATACATGCGGAACTGTCTTGGTCTCACCAGGCATGTTCCGGATCTCACGTTTACCTCCTTGTCAATTAACTTGAGGTCAAATTGGTAGCGCACGCCTTCGGATTCAAGACACTCGGGCAGAGTAAAGCCGGCTATTCGGCTTGTCGGTGTGTGCGGCGCAGGGAGGAGGATTTTTTGTGCCTACTGATTCAAACAAGTAATTATAGACATACATTTAGTATTGATTACATGATTTGATATGACTATCCTTAAATTATAAAAAGAACTAACAGTAAAATCTCTATGGCTGTCTAAATTTTTTAACTTTTTCTGATGACAATTCAGTCGGATGCACTGAAGCCGGATATTAGGCATGGCCCAAGACAGATGGATCTTATTCTAACTTACATGATTTGATGTTGCTGCCTAGCAGAAACTCTGTAGAAACAATGGGTAAGGTGAGTGCTTGACTACTGAATACTGATTTAGATTTTGTAGTCGTGCAAACTGGGGCATCTGTCAAGCTGTGGATTTTATGTTTTGTCACACAGATTGCTTTTCTGATGTTCTAATCCTGTCCAGCGGAAGACTTATGCAATGTTGCTTGCTCCTTGTTTACATGTGCTGCCCTCCTCAGTCTGATCCCTGTTTTTAACATGAAATTGATAGTGTCTGCAAATGACCCATCCTGCAGAGACATATAATCCCCACTACATTCGTGCAGATCAATACATGATTCACTACTTATTAGCTGGCGCCGCACTCCCTCGAAGCTTTTTTCCACATAGCCATCCATCTTCATAGGTGTTGCTCACAAGGTACCCCCAATCTTATATTCCCCTACGTGCTTCTTTCTAATTTCATCTTTTTTACTTTGTGCAACACTGCAAATCAAGACCTGAGTTACAAAACTGATTTTTATTGTACAGTGCCCTAAGTATGCACTATCATCATTCAAGTGATATCATGGTTTCTAGCTTAGTTGGTCTCTGTGTACATGTGAAAGAAACATGGTGGTCCTTTGATGTGAAATTGTCAACACTACAGTGTTCTATTGATGGTTTAGGGTCCATTTCGATATAAAAAGATATCACAAACCGTATGTAACATGTGCTGTTACTCCTATTTTTCCTACTGCAGGAACAATATTCTAGCTTAGTTTAGTTCTGTAATATGTGCTATTATTGCAGGAATTATATTCAGATTCTATATTCAGTTCACTTATAATGTTTCGTTTTGGAGGCAAACTGAATGTGATTTTTTCAGGAACTTTTGGATGCTGCTACCAGCTTGTGAACAGCAAGCCCATCATAGTACCAATGGATGTGCGACCAACCAATTGATCATGACCTAATGGCTGTATTGTTGTGGTTTTTGAGCTTTGCTCAATGTTTGTTGGTTTTCATGGACACGTGCTATGCTAGACTTTAGATCAGCAACTAGGATTAGCCTTTCTTTTGATCATTAGATACTTCAAACAAGGACTAGTTTGATGTTAAGTGACATTACATTATAATGTACCTGTTTGATACATGAATCAATGTAATGTGATCACTTGAATGTCATCACTTCTGTGTATGTGAATCAATGCATGGCTTATGTTTGATCATTAGCTATAACTTGAGACTAGATTTTTTTTTTTCTCTATTTACAAATGAGCTTGATGGACTGTCAGTTGCTAAAAGTTCTTACTGCGATGGACTGTCCGTTGCTAAAAGCTCTAACGGATTGTCTATTGCTAAAACTTTACCGCCGCTAAAGGTCTGTCCGTCGCTAAAGGTCTGTCTGTCCGTCGCTGTATACATATAACGACGGCTTTATTAGCATCTGGAGGTGTCCGTCGCTATAACTTTTAGCCACGGACTTTAGTCATTGTACCCTGTTGTAGCAACGATTTGAAAGTCGATTAAGTATTGTGGTGTAGTGTGAGTACTTAGAAAGAGTTAAAGAATCGTTTCATGGGACTACCAAGACCCAACCTAGTATCCCGATAAAGGAACTATGCCAGGGGACGGAGGGGGGGGGGTGCAACCCGGGCTCCGGCCCTCTACCGCTCCAAACTACATGGAGCCCCCCCTTAAGCCCTCCCTTAAATTTTTTGTATAATTACATATATTAGGAGGGGCTAAGCTTGATTATACATTGTTCAGCCCACCATAAAATTATTTCTGGCTTCGTCACTGAACTATGCACTAAGAAATACACTGCTGGCGGTGTTAGAGAGCACATCCTTAAGATGAGTACCATAGCAGCTAAGCTTGGGAAAATGAATATGGTCCTCTCGGACAAGTTTGTTATTCATTTGATCTTTGCTTCTCTGCCTAAAGAATATGAGACTTTTGTTGTTAATTGCAACATGATGCCTAATGAATGGAACATCGAAAAGCTCATTGGGATGTGTGCCCAAGAGGAGGAAAGACTTAAGGCTTCACAGAATGACTCTGCTCATTTTGTGAAGGATAATAAGAAAAAGTATCAGAAGTTTCAGAATAAGGGTGCCAAACCACAAGGGAAACCTCAGTGGGATGGCAGTTCCTCCTCTAAGGCACCGGCAAAAATCCTTCAGACCCCTCAGAATGACAAGAGGCCACAGAACATTCCGAAGCATCTCACTATGGACAAGGACCAGTGCTTGTACTGCAAGGAAAGGGGGCATTATCAGATTAATTGCCTGTTTAAGGGAGGGTGAGGATCTTATTACATTTATAGATGAATCCTTATATGTAAGTTATGCAAAATCTACTTGGTGGATTGACTCAGGTGCAACAATTCATGTTGCCAATTCTTTACAGGGATTCCATACGAGGAGGACCCTGCAAAGAGGAGAAAGAAGAATTAAGGTTGCGAATGGAGTACAAGCTGAGGTTGAAGCCATCGGAGATTTATCATTAGAATTATTAGATGGTTTTGTACTTAGGCTATATGATGTACTTTATGTTCCCTCTTTGCAAAGAAAATAAGTGTTTCCAAATTAGATGATGATGGATATGATTACCATTTTGGTAGTGGCAAATGTAAGATTACATTTCATAATAAATGTGTTGGTCTTGCCATCCGACAAGACAAACTTTATTTACTATCAATTTCTGAGAATGTGAATGTTGTAAGTGATAAGAATGAGAACGACTCCTTGTCTTTGAATGTAAGTAGAAAGCGTAAGAAAGTTCAGGATGACTCTTCAAAATTATGGCATTGCAGATTAGGCCATATTTCGAGGGAAGAATAGATAGACCGATCAAGGCTGAAATTCTTCCGCCTTTAGAACTTTTAGAATTAGACCAATGCGTTGATTGCATTAAAGAAAATTAAGAAAAATGCCAAACGAAGTGCAGGAATCTTAGAAATAATCCCACACAGATATATGTGGTCCGTTTCTGTTAAGAGTGTGGATGGTTATGATTCATTTATAACATTCACGAGATGATTATTCACGTTTTGGCTATATCTACCGAATTAAAGAAAGATCAAAAGCTTTTAGACAAATTTAAGATATTTAAGACTGAAGTAGAAAATCAGACCAATAAGAAAATTAAGATAGTAAGATCAGACCGTGGTGGGGAGTACTATGGGCGACATACCCCGTATGGCCAAGTTTCGGGACCTTTTGCAAAGTTCCTACAGGAAAATGGCATAGTTGCCCAGTATTCCATGCCAGGAGAGCCTCAGCAGAATGGAGTGGCTGAAAGACGCAACCGTACCTTAATGGATATGGTGAGAAGTATGATAAGTTACTCCACTTTACCGTTAAGTCTGTGGATGGAGACGTTAAAACCGCTATTCACATTCTAAATCGAAGTACCAACTAAGTCGGTGCCCAAAACACCGTATGAGCTATGGACGGGGAAGAGTACCCACACTTAAACATTTACGAGTGTGGGGTTGTCCAAATTGAGGCTAAGATCTTTAATCCAAACATAGGAAAGTTAGATCCTAAGACGGTAAGTTGTCATTTCATTGGCTACCAGTAAAAGTCAAAAGGTTTTCGCTTTTATTGCCCCCGACAGGCATACAAACTTTGTGGAGACAAGACATGCTGAGTTTTTAGAGGATGACATGATCGGGGAGCAAGGTGGCACAAGAAATAAGTTTTGAGGAGAAATGGGTACATGTGCCCACTCCGATGTTTCAAGAACCATACTTTATGCTACCTGCTCTTGTTGCACCAACGGTGTCAAACACTATAGTGCCAACACCTGTTGTCGGGTTCTCCTTTGCCGACAAGATAAATGAGAATCGGAACCCGTCCTTCGGGATCCCGTAGAACCTAATGTCAAGCATGAGGAAGAACAAAGCAGCCCCATGAGGCGCCAAATAATGAGGGCCTTAGAAGGTCCGAAAGAATTAGAAGATCGCCTATATCGGATGATTATGAAGTTTATCAAACTAAGGAATTTTGTATCGAGGATGATCCTACCTCCTATGAGCAAGCCATGAGAAGTGATGACTTAGAAAAAAATGGTTGGAATCCATGAAAGATGAGATGAGATCTATGAGTTCCAATGATATTTGGGATTTAGTAGAAATTCCTAAAGGAGCCAAAAACAAGTAGGGTCAGTAAATGGGTCTACAAAACTAAATATGACTCCCAAGGGAATGTTGAGAGACATAAGGCACGACTCGTGGCAAAAGGCTTTACGCAAAGAGAAGGAATTGATTACAATGAGACTTTTTCCCCAGTCTCATGTAAAGATTCTTTCAGAATTATAATGGCGCTAGTAGCACACTATGATTTAGAATTACATCGATGGATGTAAAGACGGCATTCCTTAGTGGGGATTTAGATGAGAATGTTTACATGGCACAACCAAAAGGTTTTGTCGTGGAAGGAAAAGAAAACATGGGATGTCGCTTAAAGAAATCCATTTAGGATTAAAGCAAGCTTCAAGACAATTGGTATTTGAAGTTTGATAAGACAATAAGAAAGTTTGGATTTAAAGAGAATGTAGAGGACAATTGCGTTTACGCAAAGTTTAAGAATGGGAAATATATTTTCTTAGTCCTGTATGTAGATGATATCGTGCTTGGAAGCAGTGATGTCACTCTATTGCTGGAAACAAAGAAGTTTTTGTCCTCACATTTTGACATGAAGGATCTCGGTGAAGCTTCATTCGTTCTGGGGATAGAGATTCACCGTGATAGAAGTAAGGGGGTTTTAGGGCTATCACAGAAGGCATACATAGAAAAAATCCTTAAGAAATACAGTATGCATAAGTGTAGCCCATCACCTGCTCCTATAGTCAAGGATGATAGATATGGGGAACACCAGTGTCCCAAGAATCAGCTCGAGCTCGAACAAATGAGATCAGTACCTTATGCATCAGCTGTCGAAAGTTTACAATATGCTCAATGTTGTACTCACCCTGACTTAGCATTTGTCACCGTGTTACTTGGCAGATATCAAAAAAATCCAGGTACAGAACACTGGAAATTAGTAAAGGAAGTCCTGTGTTATTTGCAAAGCACAAAAGGCCTCATGCTAACATATAAGAAAACAGATTCCTTACAGATTGTAGGGTTCTCAGATTCAGATTATGCGGGAGAAGAAAGAAAATCCACATCAGGTTACATATTTACTCTCGCTGAGGGGGCTATATTGTGGAAAAGCTCCAAACAAACCGTCGTTACATCATCCACAATGTACGCCAAGTTTGTAGCATGCTATGAGGCCTTGGGGCAGGTGAACTGGTTAAAGAAGTTCTTACCCGGGTTAAGAGTGGTAGAAAGCATTGAGAAACCACTTAAGTTGTATTGCGATAACAATCCAGCAATACAGTATGTTCACAACAATAGGTCAAGTGGTGTTGCCAAACACATTGACATTAAGTACTATGTTGTGAAAGATAAAGTCCGGGATCATGTCATAAGTCTTGAGCATATAAGTACGAGATAAGATGTTAGCGGATCCGCTCACAAAAGGCTTACCACCCAATGTGTTCAGAGGACACTTAGCCGGCATGGGTTTAAGGGAAAGCCTATGATTCTTGGACAATTAGGGCCCAGTTAGCACTCGTTTCAAATCGAGAAAGATGTATTGTAGCCGTCCAAGTCTAATGGCAATTGACCGTGACGACGAGACACGCTCACGATCGATTTGTAATGGAATGGAGTTTAAGTGCTGAGTATTTAAGTTGAGATTAAATGTAAGTTTGTAAGATGAGATCAAGGGGAGAATGTTAGAATTTGATCTCCTCCGGCTATTGGACCCAACGGCCAAAAACGGAACTTGATCCGCTCTCTAATCGGGGAGCCCAACCCATCTATGGTTGGAGGGCCCCTGTCACCTTCCGGTAAATAAATTGGAGGGTGGGGAGCGGGGGCACGGCACCCTAAGTTCACCGCCGCCACTTTCCCGACCAACAAGTCCTACCCTAATCCGATCTAGAAAGGGACGCAGCAAGTGACGGAAGTCTTCCACCGCCGTCATCGCCTCGACGTCCCGCACCACCACTCCATCGACCGCCGCTACTACGGGTGTAGTGGAAGCGCACGGCGACTTCATGGCGGACTCAAGCGGCGCCCAAGCCATCGGATGGTCAGTGACTAACCTAACTCCTTCTCCTTGTACTAGTATCCGTAGATCTCGTGTTAGGGTTATGTGTATAAGCCGTCATCATGTTTTCTTATTGAGAAACAACCCGCTGATTTACACCTAGTGTGATTCACGGAACTATCACCTCGTTGAGGTTCCCGAGATGACCGATCTCGAAGACCTTGCCGGGCGACCTTGTTGAGGCCAAGGCCAAGGCTGAGGTTGTACCGCTTCCACGCCGCGTGCTTGACGATCTCGGCTACCGTCAATGTAGGGCGGCACTTTCTATCAAAAAATGTAGGGCAGCACGACGACGGCGGTGACCGTGTCGCCGACCCACTCCCTCCTTCGGCAGCAGTTCTTGAGCCCCCACGCCTCCACGGCGAGCCTACATTCATTTCATATTCACGCAATGAATCAATCGGATCCGTGACCATGACCATGAGTCAAGCACCTGGTGGGCATGCAAGAAAACACCACCGTACGTACCGTACCTCGTGGCTGTGCCGAGGCGGTTGTGCCTCTTGATGACATTGTCGAGCCCTTCCTCGAAGATGAGATCGGCGCGGTGCGGAGTCCGTAGAGCAGCTGGATGGACGGCGTGTATGGCCGATGCACGTGCCCATCTCGTAGAACCTAAGGTAGTCCTTCGGTCGAAGAACACGAGCACGGACCTCGCCGTCTTGCTCGCCTCCAGCGTCTTAGAGCTAGCACCACGATGCGAAGTCGAAGCGCCAGATGGGCGACACACCGTCCACTAGCAGCAGCGCCCGGGTGGTCGTGACGCGTCCAGCAGCCTGCGCGACGGGCGGCGAGGTCGTTGGTCACGGCCGTGTCCGTCTTGTTGTGCACGATGGCTATACATGTTTTTTTATGAAAGATGGCCATACATGTGGGTATATGACTCAACGTTGTAACAGCTGTCCAACTACTCACTCCGTCCGCAAATATTTAGACGTCTAGGATTCAGGCACAAAGCTCAATGCAGCCGTAAAATTACTAAAATACCCCTCTAAAGAGGATCTGACATCCTATACGGTAACAGCCACGGAAGAGATGTTCATAAGCTCGAGAGTGGCCCGGAGACTTGGGGAAGGAACGAGAAGACTGTGCAAGCCTTTTTTTATTCTTGGCTTCATTCACTGGGGTGAAATGTGTGGACAATGGCGATCCGGCAAGACACGCGCCACACCATCAAGGCAATCGAGGCTCTCTTTTATATTTACTCCTGTCCACGCCTGTACAAGTTGCAGCCACCAGCCGTTTAGCAGGGTTCAGATGCCCATCGAGGCTCTTTATTTTGAGATTTTTTTGAACCGCAGACGTGCAGATAAAGTCGGATTGAGGGAGTACATTTCTCCTGTGTAATATAGCTTTCCTGTTTCTTTTATTCCTAAGATGGCTAGAAACACACTTTTTTTTTGAACATGCAAGTGATCTCCATTACTCATCAACCAAGGCCAAATCATTAGCCACCAAATCCTGAATACAAGTTGGGAAACTGTCTCTAATCGAGAGCAGCTCCGGACTAAGACCAGCGCCTAAAGCAGCTAGACCATGAGCAACCGAATTACAAGAACGCGAATTAAACATGAGGACTCTAGATACAAAATTACAATTCAGCAAATCCTTCCATTCCCAGATGAATCCACCAGCAGAGCTACGATCAATCGACGTGGACGACACAGCCTGAATCACCGTCGCTAGGACCAGCTTCTGTATTCCCAACTCAGTTGATCTCTGTACCGCTTCCTGTGTAGGAGGATGGGTGGACAGCTAAGCATAAACAAAATATATTTTCCCATCTTCTCTTCCTTCTCGGGTTCTTCCATGTTCCTGCTGCGGGGACGGCGATCGCCGTGCTCCTTCGCCGTACGTGTATGCCGGCACAACCTCTCAGTTGCCTGCGCGCCCCCCAACCGGCGCGAGTCCTCAGGCCTGACAGGCACCATCGCAATTTGCTTTCACGATTTCACGAGACCAGTAGGTGGCCTGGTCCACACTTCCTTTCTTCTCGTAGTTGCTCGCATGACATGTAGACGTAGCAAGGCGTGAGAAGACTTCACAAATCAACGCCCCAAAGTTGTTTTCCATGACTGCTTCCTTACCTGTTGGGCCGTCGATTCTCAATTCCTTTTTTCGTGACATTTTTTCTCGTTACCATTACTGTAAGGATTGAGACATGTGTACCATCTTTCCAAGTATATATTTCTTCTTCTTCTAGATTTAGAAGGACTTGGACGAGTACATTTTCACATCACAGAATTTTCAAACAAAATAGAAGGCATTCTATTTTTTTCAATAGAGCACAAAACTTTTTAAACAAAATAGCATGCACTCTACCATTTCACGTTGTTCGTCTATTCAATGGCCGTTTAGCTCGTTTACACATGTTCCAAACGCTACACGGTGTACGCCATTTCGTTGCTCTGTTTAAGTGACCGTTTATTTATTTAAGTGGCCGTTTGGCCTGAATAATAGTTAATCGACAAGTGATCGATTGTTTATTATTTGGAATTTAAAATAACACATGTCTCCGATCAAATAAAAACAAACACATAACATGTTTTAAATCGATGGTAGCTCGTGAGAAGACTCAACACCAGTCAAGCTTGCACCGCTAAATTTTGCTAAAAAGAACGTGCGAGTTGTAAAATAATTCTATTATGAGGTTTTTGCTGACGGCTACCTTACCAGTGGGACCGTGTAAGCCCGGTGGCGGTGGTTGGTATCCCAGTCTTTCCATGGTATAAATTCTTCTAGCTGTGCCTTAGCTGTAAGGATCGCAATAGACTCAACGCTGCAATAGCTTTCTGAGTACATTGCTTTGTTTCTTTCTCTAAAAATAGATACAATGGCGAAACATCTCCATTACAGCTAGAACCACGTGTGTATCTATTGCAATCCTTACAGCTATTGCAATGTATCTATTGCGATCCCAGTCTTTCCGTGGTATAAATTCTTATAGCTTTTGTCTTAACTCGAGAGAGAAGACTTCACAAGTCAACACCGAGCTAACAAGGTCAGTGTTATGATCGCCGCCCATTATACAAGGCGCAGCCCCATTAGTGGCTAGGAGGAGGCGTCGTCAATAGGGGGTTAATAGCCCATATTACCATTATTTGCTATTTTCTTAGATATAGAAATTGTTCCTTATTAATTATAGGATCCTAGGAGAGGATAAATATCTTGTGAACTCTTGAGATTGGAATTAAGCAAGAAGCAACATAATTGTGGCCGGCTTCCCTCAGGGAGCCCTGACCACACCTCTTCTTCCTTGCGCCGTGACCACGGCGCCAACTCGCCCGCCGCCGCTTCCCTGGCCCTCTCGCCCACCGCTCTTCCATCCCTACAACCTACGTAGCAATTTCGGTAGGATCCCGAATCCTATCAGTCAGTCTCAATAAGAGTTTCATGACAGTTTCATGAGCAGTAAATAAGCTGGTATGGTATAGTATAAATGAAGAAAGAGATGATAAAATTTCATGAAATGCAATGAGTAGTATCATGTAGAGTCTTGAAAACTGGGTCATGAAACCTCACTGGCCTAAGGCACGTATTTCTAACTTTTGTGAATTTATAGGCTTTTGTAACGTGTCTTGTTGCGTGGAATCTCTATTAAAGACCTCCAATTAATGGCCCTTTGTACTAATACCATGTGTGATCAAGGAAATTTCACCTAGGTGCCTCCAATTATTGTAGTAATTCCATCACGTTTGTTGAGCTAATTAGGGGAAAGCATGCTACCTTTTCTCGAGGATTTTTAGGGTAGTCTCAACCCAAAAACTATGAGGATGGTTATAATTCCTATCATCCACCTAGCCTATATCTTTCTATCTTGGTTTTCGTGTACACATAATTTTTTATAAGAAATAGTTTCCTTCTCTATTTCTTAGTTCCAATGAGTATCACAATTTTTGTTAGTTGGCACCCTAAGTAATGCATACAAAAAACTATCTTAGTGTCTTGAAGCAACTCTAGCATGACCCCGCTTGAGCCACTAGCTAAATATCGGTGCCTAAGTCAAAAACACAGATCCAGCAGTACCCTATGCTACAGCCCCCAAATTTGGGTGGAAACCCAAATCCTTCCCAGGATCCATTCACGGGGGGGCTTAGCTCTAGGCCCTCATCCTACTGTTGCATCCATTTTCTCCTCCACGCTCGCCACAAGAACTATGGTGGCATGTCCTCCCTAGCACACGACCGCGAGCGTCGTCCACCCCGTCGCGCACGCGACTCCACGCGGCACGTCCTCCTCGGATCGCGGCACGTGGACTCAAGCTCATCCTCCGCTACCGCCTCATCCTATACATCTGCTCTGGCTTCTCCAGCGTCAAGATCTACTTAGCGGTCGCGGCCGTCACTAACTTCTTCACAGGCTTCTACTCCGCAGCTCGAACCTCATCTGCTACGTGGGCTACTGCTCGGTGGCCATGAGACTACCGTCGCTGCCTCCTCCACCACCACCACGGCGAGCTGCGGCACTCAGGATGGCACTCCATTGCGTCGAGCTAGTCCACCACGTCACAGCGTGCTGTAGCACCCGCCCCTTCAACCCCTGATTGATGCCATTCAAGTTGCCCCTGATCGCCTCGGCACCATGCCACACGCTTTTCGAGACCAGAGAAGGCGGGAGCCAAGTGCTCAATGACATATGGGGCCCATTTGTAAGTGACTATTGCCATATTTTTGCAGGCTCTAGTTTGGGGCTTATGCTGGAGCACATACAAACTAGAGGGCCAACAAAAGTAGGGGAAAACACCCAAATTAGAAGTAGGTGCTCTGATTTGGGTGCTCCTGCTAGAGTTGCTCTTAGTTGAGACTGCCCTTACCCCCATCATGCATGCATGCAAAGAATTCTTAGCTTTGCATGTGAAGCACCATTTGTACCAGATGAGGGATGCATTTAATTGATGTTGGTGGCCCTACTAGTTAAGCCATATATTTTGTGGATTGAATTTTGAATCTAATGTGATATCTTTTACACACAGAGAGTAATATTAACATAGTAAGATAGATTCTTGTGATATAATTTCTAATATTTATTTTTTATGTCGTATCTAGTGAGAGAGTTAACATGGAGGATACTTTGAATCAGGAATAAGCATAACCCATAACATTTTCTCCTGGTACTAGCCAGGCAGAGTTAACGTGCATGGAGAATACTTCCAATTAGTAACCGTAAACCATGACTTTTCTCCCACTTTTATGCAATGGAGACTGCTGGAACAAGATCGCATCATTGTCTCCATCCATTAATCAAAGACAGGAGGAATAGTACACCACATCTCGGCTGACAAGTCTTCTTGGCCCAGCGACGACCGTAACATCAGATGCGACTATTTCCCTGAAATTCCAAGTCCAGGTCGTCCTTCTCTACCAACCACCACCGCTAGCTGGATGCTTGCCTAACGCAAGCGAGACTTTTATTATTATATTTTTTTCTGGCTGGTTGTTATAGTCTCAGCATAAAACTGTGTAGACAGTACACAACGCCATCCTCCATTTCCATAAACAAGTCTTGCATGCAAACCTTGGATACAGCCATGTGCTCCACCGGAGTGCTACTAGCTCGCACGTGCGTTGTGCTCTTGTGTTTGGCCGCCGCTGCGCGAGCACCGCCACCGGCCAAGGTCCATGCTGCTGGCACCGGGAATGGGCTCCTTGGTGTCCCTACCAATGCCTCCCTGGCGAACTGCCCCTCACACTGCGGGCATGTCGAAATCTCATACCCCTTTGGGATTGGGCTGGGCTGCTTCCGGCAAGGCTTTGAGCTCACCTGCGACAACACAACTGGTTCCCCCAGGCTGCTTTTCTTGGGAAACAGCTCAACTCAGGTGCTTTCTATAGATGTCGGCAACAATGTTGTTCGGGCTTCTGCTGTTGTGTACAGCATCACCATGGGCTTAGGTCTGGACACCACCTACACCCAGTCCTGGGAGCCCCCTACTAGTATCTTTATGTATTATGGAAGCACTTTGTACGTTGTTGGTTGTGGTGTTGGCGTCTACATGTTTGGTGATAATGAGACAGATCTCGTTGGTTCTTGCATCAGTATTTGCACAAATAATAGAGAGATCATGGGGAGGTCAAACGTGGGCGAGGAAGCATGTCAAGGGTTTGGCTGCTGCAGGATCTTTTCATTATCATCGGGCCGGCAAGCCTTTACTCTCAAGCTTGGCCGCCAGAATACTACGGTTCCACATTTAGATGAATATCTCTCCAGTGTCAAGGTTATCTTTTCAGAAAGCTATGACTTCGTTATAGATGATCTGTACGCAAGTGGGGTGAATACAAGCAGTGTTCACGATATGGCGGAACTTGGCATTGCAATCACGGACCAACCAAGCTGCACAAGTGCCAAATCTCCAGTGAATAAGAGTAGCTATGCTTGTAATAGTGAAAGCATCTGCTATGATCTTCAACTGTCTCGTGGAGGTTACAATTGCTTCTGCCCTTATCAAATGGAAGGCAACCCCTATGTTGTAGATGGCTGCATCCAGCAAAAACAAGGTTCATGTCTCTCTGGTTCTTTTTCGCGTGACGTATTTTTTAAGTTGGTTATAGACATTTATTTAAACCATGGGGGAGTTTCCCCGGATACTCTTAAGAAGAAGGTGAGGCACCACGCCGCGCGGGAGCCAGCGCTCGAACCGCGGGCGGCAGCCTGAGCCCCTGCTCAGCTGACCAACCGAGCCCCCGCTCGGTTCTCGGTTTCTAGACATTTTCTAGATTTGAATATATTGTTCTTATCATTCCAAGCACTCACCAATTACTAATTTTATCAAGCATGTGAATTGATGTGTTTTCTTTTCAACAATATTAAAATAATGATTTCGATCCGTGGACTTGCAGTATTTACTGTCATATCAAATGCGTTTACCGCTGAACCAACTTACTAGTTTATTTCCTCTAAAAAATGCTTTATTACTTATTCTCCTTGGATTAATATCCTAATTCCTCACTTTGTTGTCGACCATGAAGCAGATTACAATCCAAGGGTGCTCGAAGAGAACTGTACGAGATTTTGTGGAAACATGACCATTCCATTTCCTTTTGGGATTGAAGAAGGTTGTTTCGGAGCTGATAATCTACGACTCAACTGCACAAGCAACTCCACTACTGTTCTTGATCGAGAAGACACACAATATCGTGTGACCAGTTTATCACTTGATGATGGGTTTCTGATGGTTACAAACTATAATCATAGTCACTGTCAAAGTTTTAGGAGTAGATCTTACTCTTACTGGGATGATCTTTTAGATTGCTCTCATGAAGATATAATGATCACATGGGTTGTAGCAAACTTAACTTGTCAGGAAGCTAGGCTAAATAATGCAACATATGCATGCATCAGTGACAATAGTTTCTGTGAAGATGTCAAGCGAGGGGAAACACGTTTTGGGTACCTCTGCAAGTGTTCCGATGGTTTCCACGGAAATCCGTACCTTAAAAATAATTGTACAGGTTATATTTCTCTCCTAAACTATGTGTACTAACCTTTTTTTTTGGACTTATGTGCACTAACTTTTGTTGCTTCTCTAATACTAACCTATCAAATTGTGCTACTACACAGGCTGTAGTTTTAAAAGGCATAAGTATTACAAGAGTTGTGCATACTTTAGGTACCTGCAACTAGTTATTACTTATATTTAATGGCTGTGATACAAATGCTACACACACACTCTCTATTATTTTTCTAACACAATACACATGCTTTGTATTTTCTATCTGGTCACGATACACTAAGTCACCAATTACATAGTATATGTTTTCCATCCATACATATTCATATTATTTACCCAATCTCATTGGACCTTAGGTGTGTTGACATGTATTTAGTTATAACTTTAGCTTGAGTTATGCCTACTCTTGTTGTAGCCCATATGTTGTGACTCTAGCTAATATGCTTATCAATATTGGCTTAGTTGCTATAGTTTTTTATCCTCATGTTAATTATATTGAAACTCTAATGCTAATTATTGTGTCTTTTTTTAAATGCTCCTTTCATATTTGGTTAAAACTTGGAGTGAAGGTTCTAAACTCTTAGAGTATCTCTAGTGGTACCCCTAAGTCAGGCCTTGTATTAGCCTCATAAGGGGCCTCCCTTGTTTTCTAGTGGTCCGGTGCTATTGTCGAATGAATTAGGTATTGTTTGCACACACATGAGTCCAATACCAAATAGGAGTATGAGTTATGTCTCTAGAAACTTAAATTAAACTAGGCTGAGCTTGATCTACACTACTAGAAATAACATAATCTTAGGTTTTTCTAGTGCGTTGTACCATAGCCAATTCACAGAGTTTTGCATCCAATATAGCTAATCCTACTAACAAGCCTATGCTAATCTAGGAAAGTTAAAGGTCACACAAATCAAGAACAGTGTGGAAGCTCAAATGCGTAAGTAAAGTGCAAGTCCTGATAGAGCAAATTCCTAGAGACAAAGAGTTATCGTGGTATCGATTCCCAAAACACAATCCCTAGTCCATACTGGAGCTCCACAAAGGATACGCTCCCTGTCAACAAGACTTATCCTGGTTAACAAACCTCTAATGGACAAACCACAAACGCCAACCAAGACAAGTGTCATAAACCAAGAAGGCTGATAACTTGTAGCCTAACTCTACCGTTCACCAAGTATCATCTTCACTATGGAGATTCTCCACTAAAGAAGGAATCTCCTCATTCTCCTTACACCGAGTAGCCATGCCATCCGTCCACATCAAGACCAGAGAGTTGACATCATTGGAAGATCACCAAGGCCTCAAGCACTCTACTCACCAAGATTACAAGGGCACAACAACGCATTACGCAAAGCTCTCAAGCTCTAAGGCCTAACCCTCACAAAGATGAACAAGAGGTCTATCCTAGCCTTGGATGTGATCCATATGAACTTGCGAGGTGCAGGGAGTGTAGGATAGATTGACCTAGCTTTCAATATCCTTGGGACGCTCCAACAACTGCATACACACACACCATTGCGTGATTCGATGCTCTCTTTCTAACCACTATAAATCTGTCTGGCGCTCTTGTTCACCATCTTGAACCATTTGGTGTGTTGAACCACATGGTGCCATGCTTATTGGTTGTTCGATGATCCGTTGGTGACACTGTACATGTTGGCAGATGTATGGTGTCTTCAATGGAATATTCTCACACTTAATGTTGCACCCTACATGATTCACCACCTTGCATTGATTATTTGGCGGATGATATCCATTGTGGAATATTCACATGTCATTGGCACTATAGATTCTCTAGCACATTCATTTTCTCCATTGACAGAAAATCCAATGACTTGCATAGTTACTTCTTCATTGGATGCCACTAGACAATGTATTGGTTGTCCAATGCATTCAACTTCAGGTCTATAGGACCATATGCATGTGCAACTTATGAACAATTGTATGTTTTGGCTCTGTTTATTTACTAGTCCTCATGTCACTTCTTTTGCGTCACTAGGACCTAATAGAACATTTCTAACATATATTGAAACACATGTTAGTCATAGTGCTTTGTGTTGTCATCTAAATCACCAAAACCATACGTGACCATGCATAGGGTACATAATCATTGCACATGGCGAACCTACTTGGCCCCTGGGATAAGGGGTGGGAAGAGGGATGGGGTGGCTCTCACATTTGAGGGTTTGAGGAGGGGGCCCTCACATTTAGGTAGGATGGGTTTAGACGGCATGCAGGACATGCTCTTAGTTTCTTCAATAACGTTTGCATTTGTTCGTCCTGCATCTCAATGCTTAAGGTTTACTTTATCAAAGAATTATATGTATGTTATAATATTTTGGTTAAGATGTATAAATTATATATATCTAACATATATCGCAACTCACAATTTATTTTTAGCTGGGATTACTAATATAATTTAAGTTCCATTGTTAGTACCATTATTGTTATGTGATTTGTTAAAAAGGTGACAAATTTTAGAAATTTGTACGTATAGCTTATGCATGTCTATTTATATGGATCTCTGGATATTTTGACTAGTATTTTTTATATATACTAATGGTGCTCAAAATGGGTATTTTAGAAGTGTATTCGGTATTTTATGGTTTCTTTTTTTTTTGATATTATCATATTTAGGTAATTTATATGTAGAATAAGGGTGAAAGGGCATCTAGCTGAGTTGGTTAGATGGCTTGAGTAGCACTCTTCAGGTCCTGTATTACCTTTCAGGTAGATGAGAGTAACTTAGATACAGGCTAGGATTATTACTTTAGACAATGTTTCTAACAATATGTAAAAGGGGTGATTTTATTTCAAAATAGGATAGATACAATGACTATTGTTCTGAAGATATTGTGCATACCCTAATTGATGGCCTAATGTGTTTGGATTTTTTTACACTTTATCTTTATTTTAGCATGTATGTAAGGATCAATATATAATTCCAAAAAAGATTTTCCAATAAGTAATCTAAGATTTTTGTGACTTTGGAATGCAACAAAATACTACATGATGCATCTTACTGTGTAAATTACAATTCTTTACTTCTACATGTCTTTAGAAGATCGTACAAGTACGTGCACACTACCAACAGTTCTACATAATCACACATCACACTACTTTTTTTTTTGAGAAACAACAATAAATACATGCATTGTTTACATGCACTGCCAACATATATCCATCTTACTGATACAAATATTGATGACTGATCTATTCCAAATAAATGCAATGGAATGTGCCACAATTTTGATGGATATTTCAATTGTATAGGTTGCTCTCATGGAAAAGAGTATGATCCGAAAAAGAATAAATGTGTCATGTCAGCTAAGCAAAGCGTAATCTAATTCTCGGTGAGTCATGTATTTATCCATCAAAATTGAATACACAAAATATTAATGTGTCACATTTAATGGATGTAGGGATTGCAATTGGTCTTGCTTGTGGCCTTGGATCCATATGTTTTGCACTATGTGCGATTTTACTAGCTAGGAAGTGGAAACAGGGTATACAAAGGAGAATTCGAAGAGCATACTTCAAGAAAAATCAAGGTCTACTCTTGGAGCAACTAATATCGATGAAAGCACCGCAAATAGCATAAAGATATTCACCTTTGGTGAACTAGAGGAGGCAACCAACAACTTTGACGCTACTCGTGTTCTAGGTAATGGAGGGCATGGTACAGTTTATAAAGGGATTCTGTCTGACCAGCGTGTTGTGGCCATAAAAAAATCCAAAATAGTGGAGCAAATAGAGATAGATCAGTTTATCAATGAGGTTGTTATTTTGTCTCAAATCATTCACCGCAATGTGGTGAAACTTTTTGGTTGTTGCCTAGAAGATGAGGTACCCATGCTAGTCTATGAGTTCATATCGAATGGCACTTTATATGGTCTTCTTCATGAAAATATTGCAACAAAATGCTTGCTATCTTGGGATGATCGCATTAGGATTGCAATGGAAGCGGCCGGAGCACTTGCTTATCTACACTCAGCTGCTGCAATACCCATTTTCCATAGAGACGTGAAGTCTTCCAATATGCTCTTAGATGACAACTTCACCGTAAAAGTTTCAGATTTTGGTGCTTCAAGATCTCTTTCGCTTGATGAAACTCATGTGGTGACAATTGTCCAAGGAACATTTGGTTACTTGGATCCAGAGTATTATCATACTGGTCAACTAAGTGAAAAGAGTGATGTGTACAGTTTTGGGGTTATACTCGTGGAACTTTTGACAAAGAAGAAGCCAATTTTTATCAACGACTTAGGTGTAAAGCAAAGCCTATCTCATTACTTCATTGAAGGACTTCAAGAAGGGGCTCTCTTGGAAATAATGGATCCACAAGTTGTGGAAGAGGCAGACCAAGAAGAGATTCATGATATTGCCTCCCTTATAGAAACATGCTTGAGATCCAAAGGAGGACAAAGACCGAGTATGAAAGAAGTAGATATGAGACTGCAACTACTAAGAACAAAGAGGCTACGAAAGGCATATAGTTTGGTTGAACAAGATGGAGAGATGGAATCTTTCATGTGCCTAGGAGCTCAGAACACACATGAACATATCGATCTTGTCAATGCTACACAGTTACCACTACCAATGATCTCTGGGTGCTATAGTTTGGAGCAAGAATTTGTGGCGTCGTCTAGTATTCCTCGCTAACTTAGGCCATGCTTTGCTTGTTTGTTGGACACATCTAAAGCAACCATATATTTTTACTGAGGAACAATGGTATATTTTGTTCTCTTCTCATAAGATTATATCACATGGTTGCATTCTCTTTGTATATGCATAAAATGTATTCTAGACCACACTACTCATATATATGCCTTTTTTGTGTTGCATATATCTTTTAGTTTTGTCCTAAATCCGGCTTCTCTAACTTTGACTGAGTTTATAGAAAAATGCACAAACATCTACAACATCAAATTATTTCCAATAAATCCTCCATGGCATGTGTTTTTAAAGTGCATTTAATCGGTGTTGTAGATACAATCCACCATGAGATGTTTCTATTACAATTAAGATTTAAGACTTGAAACTTGATTTTTTAGGATTCAACCAAATTGAAAAATCTAATTATATATGGCATCAGACTTATTACAAATTTCAAATGAATTCCAATTCAGCTAAGTATAAATACTACAAAATGATATTTTAAAGATCCATGTTCGTTATGGTACGAGTGCATGTAGAGAGTTCTATGTTAGTACTTGATCTCCTCCTATTATTGGACCCAACGGCCCAATAATGGAACTTGATCTCGCTTCCATGATCGGGGAGCCCGACCCATTTGTGGTTGGAGGGCCCCTGTCACACTCGCGGTAATAAATAGGGGTGGGAGAGCCGGGGCACAGGACACGAGTTTCACCGCCACCACTTCTCCCACCGACATCCTAACCCTAATCCGATCAAGAAGGGGTCGCAGACAGTGACGGGAAGACCCTCCGCCGCCACCACTGCCTGATCCGCACCGGCGACTTCCCCATGGCGGAGCCGAGCAACATCAACCCCAACAAGGGCGCCGATGGTCTGCTGTTCTAAACCTTGTATTGTCTTAAGAAAGTTCAGAATGAGAACGACTCCTCGTCTATGAATGTAAGTTGAAAGCGTAAGAAAGTTCAAAATGACTCTTTGAAATTATGGCATTGCAGATTAGGCCATATTTCGAGGGGGAGAATAGATATATTAAACAAGGCTAAAATTCTTCCGCCTTTTTAGAACTTTCAGAATTAGACCAATGCTTTTATTACATTAAAGGAAGCCATCGCATTGCATTAAAGGAAGTCATTGCATGAGGGACTGAGTTCTCCTTAAAAGAATGGCAAAAACAATTCAGTTTAAGAATTATCTTTTTTTATGTACTCTCTATCGAAGAATTTATTTCAGTTCAGTCATTATGATAAGAATTGTAATAAGTTATATGCATGTTTATTTTGACCAACGTCCGGATTGAGCACGTGTATTACAAATATTTCGGATTTATTTCTGAATATGATTTAAGTATGATGAAAGGTTTGAGTCAATACCAGCATAACCTGCATGGCGGGAGAAACAAACACGACTCATGTGCTTTTAGTATATTCCACACCGGGAGAGAAGTTTGGAGTAGCTCTTATGCTATTCCAAATAGCTTCACTTCTATTGTGTCACGCTTATTTAAGCACTCAAATGAGTTTAAGAATAATAGAAAGTTACATAAGAAAGATAATGATTATATGCAAGCTTGACTTGAAGTATAATATAGTAAAAGACTATGTTGAGTTCTTGAAGTGAGATAAGGAAAAAGTACTTCCAAAAGAGTTAAGAAATAGAATGGTTTCGAATTGTGACAGAAAAGTTCATGCCACATTTCGAGGGGGGAGAAAAGTAAGACAATTAAGAAAGATACTAAGAAAGATACTCACTTATACTTCAGATAATGTGAGACTTCAGATAATGCAATGCATACACCGCATTAAAGGCAAGAGTGATCAGTGATCTATAAAAGATAAATGTGATTGTCACAGAATATGATGGTCACATTAACCATACCCCTAAGCGAGAGAAATAGCGTAATCAGCCGGTATTCATAATGGACGAGGTGCTATATGAGTTTAGCAAATTAAACCCAAATAAGAACTTTAGAAGGTGGAGTATTTTGGGGAACATGGTTTAAAGACCTAACTCCTCAAGATAGAGCAATGTCGGGGAGCAAGGTAGCACAAGAAATAAGTTTTGAGGAAAAATGGGTACATGTGCCCACTCCAATGTTTTAAGAACCATATTTTATGCTACCTGCTCTTGTTGCACCAACGGTGTCAAACACTGTAGTGCCAACACCTGTTGTTAGTTCTCCTATGCCGACAGTAAATAAGAATCAGGAACCTGTCCTTCAGGATCCCTAAGAACCTAATGTCGAGCATGAGGGAGAACAACAGCAGCCCCATGAGGCGCTAAATAATGAGGGCCTTAGAAGGTCGCAAAGAACCGTAAGATCAACTATATCGATGATTATGAAGTTTATCAAACCAAAAGAATTTCAAATAGAGGGTGATCCCACCTCGTTTGAATAAGACCATCAGAAACACCCACTCATAGAAGTGGTTAGTTGCCATGCAAGAATAAGATGAAATTCCTAATGGAGTCAAACCAGTAGGCCGTTATGGGTCTACAGGATCAGATGTGACTCCAAAGGGAATACGTTAAGATATAAGGCAGAGGATATTCCTAATGGAGCCAAAACAGTAGGCTACATATGGGTCTACAAGGTGAAATGTGACTCCAAAGGGAATGTGTAAAGAGCATGGCTTATAATGAAAGGACTTATGCAAAGAGGATGAGTATGCTACAATAAGTGTCAGTGGCGCATTACAGTTCAGAATTACGTCAGATGGATGTATAGACAACACTCCTCAACGAGGATTAGTATGAGATGGTTGCATGAGAAGATAACATATGGGATAACATAAGAAGAAATCCATTTATGGGTTGATGTAAGACACCGACGGTGACATCTAAAATTTAGTGAAATAATAAGAAAGTCCGAGTTAAAGAGAATGAGAGGGCAGTTGCATTAGTACATAGTTATAGAATGGGAAATTCATTTCCCTAATCTTGCATGTAGATAACATCTTGCTTATTAGTAATGATGTTAATCTACTGTAAGATAAGATTCTTGTCCTCAAAATCAAATAAGAATGACCTTGGTGAAATGCCACTTGTTCAAGCAATTAGAACTCACTAAGATAAGAAAGGGGTATTAGAACTACCGCAAAGGCATACTTGGAAAAGATTCTAAAGAAATAAGGTGTGCATGCGAGAAGACCTATGCCTGTTCTCATGGTCAAGGGTAATATCTTTAAGAATTTTAGTGTTCCTAGAATCAATAAGAAACAAGATCAAATGAAGATGGTACCATATGCTATAGCTGTTGGAAGCTTAATGAATGCATAATTATGAGATTACCCCGACTCAGTTCAAGTATCGGGGTTGTTTTTGGCGAGGACCACTCCAGCCTATAGATCACCGGAATGGAGCTAAGAGTTTCGCCACATGCTAAAGAAAGAAAGAACAAGTACTCTCAAATAGATGTGGGTACATAGACTAAGTAATGGCGAAGTTGTGCAACAAATTCACAATTGTTGCTAACACTTGTAGTTGGAGTTTTATTGTGGAAAAGCTCCAATGAAACAATTTTAGTATCATTAGTAATGCAAAGTTATCATATAGCATGTCATGAAGCTAAAGGACAGGCAAGAGGTTAAGGTAACCTGTACTGAGTTGATGATGGTCGACAACAAAGAACAACCATATAAATAATTTACTCCTAAGACAATAAGTCAAGTGTGCTGCCAAACACACCGACACCAAGTTATATGTTGAAAAGTTGTAAGTCCGTAATCATTACGAAAGTATTGAACATAAAAGTACCAAGTAAGTTCTTATGGATCCGCTTACAAAGGCTTACCACCTAGTGTATTGAGAGAATACACGTCGACATGGGTTCATGGAAAGCCAGTGATTTCTGGACAATTAGGGCCTAGTTAGGACTCTGTTTCAAATCAGAAAGATGTATTGTAGCTGTCAAGTCCAATGACGATGAGATACGCTCTACGCAATGATTTGTAATGAAATGGGGTTTGAGCACTAAGTAGTTGAGATTAAAGATTAAGATGTAAGAAGATATCAAGGGGGAGAATGTTAGTATTTGATCTCCTCCCGTTATTGGACCCAACGGCCCAATAATAGAACTTGATCTGCTCCCTCGATCGGGGGAGCCCAACCCATTTGTGGTTGGAGGGCCCATGTCACACTGCGGTAATAAATAGGGGTGGGAGAGCGGGGCACAGGACACGAGTTTTACCGCCGCCACTTCTCCCACCGATATCCTAACCCTAATCCAATCAAGAAGGGGTCACAGCTAGTGATGGGAAGACCCTCCTCCGCCGCCATTGCCTGATCCGCACCGGTGACTTCCCCATGGCGGAGCCGAACAACGTCAACGCCAACAAGGGCGCCGATGGTCTGCTGTTCTAAACCTTGTATTGTCTTTGTACTTAGCAGTAGTAATTGTACTAGGTCATATATACATCTTGAGCAGTTACAATTAAGTTACAATTAAGAACATACCCTCTGATCTACTCCTAGATGTACCTAAGATTTTCTATCATTCTACTCGTCAAGAAATGTTTGGCATAAATGCAAAGCCGAAAAGAGCAAATTGATTTAACTCCTCATTAAATATATTCTGAACAATATGTTTTTCTTCATGTATGTAGAGCGTTATGGAGTTCCTTGTTCACAAAGTCAGGCACACACACAAGACTCCTTTTTTTTTACAATGCACACACGATTTGTTGAAGATGCCATGCTCGTATGACCTATACAGTTGAGACATTTAAAATTAATGGTAGTAAGCCTATGGTTGCCATGTGTGAACCTTTTTCCTCCCTACCAAATGACATCAAATAGGGCTAGTTTGAATCCTATGTAGTATAGTTCCTATGCATGACAGAGTAGCCTTTTTCTATTCGGCCAACGTCTCTCCTATAGTCCTATATATGTCCATCACCCTAGGCTCCTCCAGCACCACCACTGTTAGTCCCTGTCTTCCTCTCTTTGTACCGGCCTATTTCTAGTTTAGATTCTTGTGTCCATTTAAATTTAGATCCACCCAAAGAAACGTCCCCCGCTGAGAGCTCCAATCTTCATGTACCCACTAAATTACACATAGAAATCTCCCTCCATTAAAATCAAGGGCTCACGAAATATCTATGTCAAATCCCACTACACCACAACACTTAATCAGCGACTTTCAGTCTGTTGCTATAAGGGGGTACAGCGATTGACAGTCCATGGCTAAAAGCTATAGCGACGGACCCCTCTAGATGCTAATGAAGTCGTCGTTATATGTATACAGCGACGGACAGACCTTTAGCGACGCACAATTTGATGGTAAAGTTTTAGCAAATGAGATAGAGCTTTTAGCAATGCAGTCCATCGCAAAGAAGAACTTTTTAGCAACCGGCGGTCCATCAAGCTCATCTCGTAAATAGATAAAAAAATAAAATCTAGTCTCAAGTTATAGCTAATGATCAAACATAAGCCATACATTGATTCACATACACAGAAGTGATGACATTCGAAGTGATCACATTACATTGATCCAGCAATAGAGTGACATCACTGCTTCCAAGCACGATATCATCTACATACAGGACTAAGAAAATATATTTCCCATTCTTAAACTTTGCGTAAACGCAATTGTCCTCTACATTCTCTTTAAATCCAAACTTTCTTGTTGTCTTATCAAACTTCAAATACCACTGTCTTGAAGCTTGCTTTAATCCGTAAATGGATTTCTTTAAGCGACATCCCATGTTTTCTTTTTCCTTCCACGACAAAACCTTTTGGTTGTGCCATGTAAACATTCTCATCTAAATCCCCATTAAGGAATGCCGTCTTTACATCCATCCGATGTAATTCTAAATCATAGTGTGCTACTAGCGCCATTATAATTACGAAAGAATCTTTTACATGAGACCGGGGAAAAAGTCTCATTGTAATCAATTCCTTCTCTTTGCGTAAAGCCTTTTGCCACGAAGTCGTGCCTTATGTCTCTCAACATTCCCTTGGGAGTCATATTTAGTTTTGTAGACCCATTTACAGCCTACTGTTTTGGCTCCTTTAGGAATTTCTACTAAATCCCAAATATCATTGGAACTCATAGATCTCATCTCATCTTTCATGGATTCCAACCATTTTTCTAAGTCATCACTTCTCATGGCTTGCTCATAGGAGGTAGGATCATCCTCGATACAAAATTCCTTAGTTTGATAAACTTCATAATCATCTGATATAGCTGATCTTCTAATTCTTTCAGACCTTCTAAGGCCCTCATTATTTGGCGCCTCATGGGGCTGCTGTTGTTCTTCCTCATGCTCGACATTAGGTTCTACGGGATCCTGAAGGACAGGTTCCTGATTCTCATTTACTGTCGGCAAAGGAGAACTGACAACAGGTGTTGGCACTATAGTGTTTGACACCGTTGGTGCAACAAGAGTAGCATAAAGTATGGTTCTTGAAACATCGGTGGGCACATGTACCCATTTCTCCTCAAAACTTATTTCTTGTGCCACCTTGCTCCCCGATCATGTCATCCTCTAAAAACTTCGGCATGTCTTGTCTCCACAAAGTTTGTATGCCCTGTCGGGGCAATAAAAGCGGAAACCTTTTGACTTTTCCGGTAGCCAATGAAATGACAACTTACCGTCTTAGGATCTAACTTTCCTATGTTTGGATTAAAGATCTTAGCCTCAGTTGGACAACCCCACACACTCGTAAATGTTTAAGTGTGGGTACTCTTCCCGTCCATAGCTCATACGGTGTTTTGGGCACCGACTTTAGTTGGTACTTTCGATTTAGAATGTGAATAGCGGTTTTAACGTCTCCATCCACGCAGACTTAACGGTAAAGTGGAGTAACTTATCATACTTCTCACCATATCCATTAAGGTACGGTTTCGTCTTTTCAGCCACTCCATTCGGCTGAGGCTCTCCCCGGCATGGAATACTTGGGCAACTATGCCATTTTCCCTGTAGGAACTTTGCAAAAGGTCCGAAACTTGGCCATACGGGGTATGTCGCCCATAGTACTCCCCCACCACGGTCCGATCTTACTATCTTAATTTTCTTATTGGTCTGATTTTCTACTTGAGTCTTAAATATCTTAAATTTGTCTAAAGCTTTTGATCTTTCTTTAATTCGGTAGATATAGCCAAAAGCGTGAATAATCATCGTGAATGTTATAAATGAATCATAACCATCCACACTCTTAACAGGAAACGGACCACATATATACGTGTGGATTATTTCTAAGATTCCACGCACTTCCGTTTGGCATTTTTCTTAATTTTCTTAACATACTTTCCTTTAATGCAATCAACGCATTGGTCTAATTCTAAAAGTTCTAAAGGCGGGAAGAATTTCAGCCTTGATCGATCTATCTATTCTTCCCCTCGAAATATGGCCTAATCGCAATGCCATAATTTTGAAGAGTCATCTGAACTTTCTTACGCTTTCTACTTACATTCAAAGACAAGGAGTCGTTCTCATTCTTATCACTTACAACATTCACATTCTCAGAAATTGATAGTAAATAAAGTTTGTCTTGTCGGATGGCAAGACCAACACATTTATTATGAAATGTAATCTTACATTTGCCACTACCAAAATGGTAATCATATCCATCATCATCTAATTTGGAAACACTTATTTTCTTTGCAAGAGGGAACATAAAGTACATCATATAGCCTAAGTACAAAACCATCTAATAATTCTAATGATAAATCTCCGATGGCTTCAACCTCGGCTTGTACTCCATTTGCAACCTTAATTCTTCTTTCTCCTCTTTGCGGGGTCCTCCTCGTATGGAATCCTGTAAAAGAATTGGCAACATGAATTATTACACGAGTCAATCCACCAAGTAGATTTTGCATAACTTACATATAAGGATTCATCTATAAATGTAATAAGATCCTCACCCTCCCTTAAGCAGGCAATTAATCGATAATGCCCCCTTTCCTTGCAGTAAAGCATACAAGCGGGTCCTTGTCCATAGTGAGATGCTTCGGAATGTTCGTGTGGCCTCTTGTCATTCCGAGGGGTCGAAGGATTTTTTTGCGGTGCCTTAGAGGAGGAACCGCCATCCCCACCGAGGTTTCCCTTGTGGTTTGGCACCCTTATACGAAACCGATACTTTTTCTTATTATCCTTCACAAAATGGCTTGAGTCATTACGTGAAGCCTTAAGTCTTTCCTCCTCTTGGGCACACATCCCAATGAGCTTTTCGATGTTCCATTCATTAGGCATCATGTTGCAATTAACAACAAAAGTCTCATATTCTTTAAGGCGAGAAGCAAAAGATCAAATGAATAACAAACTTGTCCGAGAGGACCATATTCATTTTCCCAAGCTTAGTCGCTATGGTACTCATCTTAAGGATGTGCTCTCTAACACCGCCAAATAGTGTATTTCTTAGTGCATAGTTCGGTGGACGGCTTTAAATAATTTTATGGTGGGTGAACAATGTATAATCAAGCTTAGCCCCTCCTAATATATGTAATTATACAAAAAAAATTTAAGGGAGGGCTTAACGGGGGCTCCATGTAGTTTGGAGCGGTAGAGGGCCGGAGCCCAGGTTGCACCCCCGACTCCGTCCCCGGCATAGTTCCTTTATCGGGATACTAGCTTGGGTCTTGGTAGTCCCATGAAACCCGATTCTTTAACTCTTTCTAAGTACTCACACTACACCACAATACTTAATCAGCGACTTTCAGTCCGTTGCTACAACAGGGTACAATGACTAAAGTCCGTGGCTAAAAGTTATAGCGGACGGACACCTCCGGATGCTAATGAAGCCGTCGTTATATGTATACGGCGACGGACGGACAGACCTTTAGCGACGGACACCGGACGGTAAAGTTTTAGCAACAGACAATCCGTTAGAGCTTTTAGCAACGGACAGTCCATCGCTTGAAGAACTTTTAGCAACCGACAGTCCATCAAGCTCATTTGTAAATAGAGAAAAAAAATAAAATCTAGTCTCAAGTTATAGCTAATGATCAAACATAAGCCATACATTGATTCACATACGAAGTGATGACATTCAAAGTGATCACATTACATTGATTCATGTATCAAACAGGTACATTATAATGTAATGTCACTTAACATCAAACTAGTCCTTGTTTGAAGTATCTAATGATCAAAAGAAAGGCTAATCCTAGTTGCTGATCTAAAAGTCTAGCATAGCACGTGTCCATGAAAACCAACAAACATTGAGCAAAGCTCAAAAAACCACAACAATACAGCCATTAGGTCATGACCAATTGGTTGGTCGCACATCCATTGGTACTATGATGGGCTTGCTGTTCACAAGCTGGTAGCAGCATCCAAAAGTTCCTGAAAAAATCACATTCAGTTTGCCTCCAAAACGAAACATTATAAGTGAACTGAATATAGAATCTGAATATAATTCCTGCAATAATAGCACATATTACAGAACTAAACTAAGCTAGAATATTGTTCCTGCAGTAGGAAAAATAGGAGTAACAGCACATGTTACATACGGTTTGTGATATCTTTTTATATCGAAATGGACCCTAAACCATCAATAGAACACTGTAGTGTTGACAATTTCACATCAAAGGACCACCATGTTTCTTTCACATGTACACAGAGACCAACTAAGCTAGAAACCATGATATCACTTGAATGATGATAGTGCATACTTAGGGCACTGTACAATAAAAAATCAGTTTTGTAACTCAGGTCTTGATTTGCAGTGTTGCACAAAGTAAAAAGATGAAATTAGAAAGAAGCACGTAGGGGAATATAAGATTGGGGGTACCTTGTGAGCAACACCTATGAAGATGGATGGCTATGTGGAAAAAAGCTTCGAGGAGCGCGGCGCCAGCTAATAAGTAGTGAATCATGTATTGATCTGCACGAATGTAGTGGGGATTATATGTCTCTGCAGGATGGGTCATTTGCAGACACTATCAATTTCATGTTAAAACAGGGATCAGACTGAGGAGGGCAGCACATGTAAACAAGGAGCAAGCAACATTGCATAAGTCTTCCGCTGGACAGGATTAGAACATCAGAAAAGCAATCTGTGTGACAAAACATAAAATCCACAGCTTGACAGATGCCCCAGTTTGCACGACTACAAAATCTAAATCAGTATTCAGTAGTCAAGCACTCACCTTACCCATTGTTTCTACAGAGTTTCTGCTAGGCAGCAACATCAAATCATGTAAGTTAGAATAAGATCCATCTGTCTTGGGCCATGCCTAATATCCGGCTTCAGTGCATCCGACTGAATTGTCATCAGAAAAAGTTAAAAAATTTAGACAGCCATAGAGATTTTACTGTTAGTTCTTTTTATAATTTAAGGATAGTCATATCAAATCATGTAATCAATACTAAATGTATGTCTATAATTACTTGTTTGAATCAGTTACTACTGATTGTGTACATGAAAGCGCAACATGTTGCATACCTCGTCAGCGTCTTCTACATCAGATCAGAACCAGCCTATGTAACAATAAAAAGCCTTTCGGAAAAATAGAAGGCAACTACCTTTATCCAAGGATTGAAAGGCAAGCTAAGATGGTACTAATTGGGTTGCAAACTGCTATAAATAGTGACAGAACAAATGATCTACTGGCTGCACCAACAGACAGACGAGGCACAGAATACTACTAATATAGTCTAGAAAAATAAATTAGTACCAGGAACTGAAATGTGACTTCATCTTAGCTACCCATAATAGCAGAGACTCAGCATAGCTGTATGAACATAAATGCAGATCCAGTATGGAATGGATTGGCAAAATTCAGTATATAGAAGAGAGGGTCCTTTTTTTTCTTTTTGTTCAGTATACACAAGACAAAAAAGTTCCATCTGTTCATTACTAGCTATATCCAAGTTTATTGGGAATATCAGATCAATACTTAGTACATTTACTGAAAGAAATTAATAAAAGATATACAAGCACAAAACAGAAAATGCGTGCTTTGGTATGGAGCGATGGATAACTAATCAATTTGTTTTGCACAGATTGAGTCCACATCGTACAGAAAGACCAAAACAAGGAGATCAATTTTGCAAATCGCAAGAGATCTCGACCCTAAGCCACGACCTAAGGGGGAAGCAGTCAGAGACATTACCTCATTGGTAGCACCGGCAGTGCAATGTGGTCTTCTCCCTTCCCGGTTCTCCTTCCCCTATTCCAGTCCGATCGTCGCGAAGTGGAGGACCGTGAATCGGTGGCGGGCTCCTCCAGATATCATCGGGACAGGCACGGGCTGTTGGCGGGGCGGGCGCTTGGCTGTCCCGTGGGGCGGGAACCGGGCGGTGTGGCCGGCAGGGGCGGGACGGCCGGCGACCGGCAAGGACGGACGGGCCGGGCGACGGGCGGGTGGGCCCGGGGGCGGCGGCGTGTGCAAAGATGGAGGCGGGCAGGGAGCGTGGGGTGGGCGGGCGGGGGCGGCAGGTCGCGGAGGCGGCGCGGCGGCGCGTGTGCGGGAACAGAGCAGGTGGAGGCGGTGTGCGAATGGCTGGATGCGGCTGTAGGCGTGGGTGCGCGTGGGGTGTGCAGGGATTAAGGTGTTTTGGGCCAAAATAATAGCAGCAAAGGCCCAAATATATCGGCCCAATGCAAAATTTGTTTAGCGATGGACGATCGTCTCACCATTCAACACAAAAGCAAAATAGTTTTAGCAACGGACAATACATCGCCGTATTTAGTTTTAGCAACTGACGGTCGAGGAGGAAAACATTTAGCAACTGACCGTTCAACATTAATTATTATCTTTAGCAACTGAAGTCAGTTGTTGTTTTAGTGTTGTGGTGTAGTGTCAGTGGCGGTCTCACACTCTGGGAGTGAACCCCTTAAAGCATCTGAAATTGTGGCCTTGGCCAAAGTCAAACACTTCTTATTTGAGATGTCCCATGCCCTTTTCTCAAGATCATACTTCATCCTTACGTCCGCATGATCACGCTGCCTCGTAGCAAATGCAGCATCTGCCTCATTCTCTTCCCTTACTGGGTCGAGTGGAGCAATGGGACACTCTTTGCTAATTGCTAAGTCATTCTCAATCATGACAAGAGCCAACTCATACTTTTCTCGCCACAACTTGTAGTTGTTCCCGTTCAGAGGTGGGATTGACGAGATCCCGTTCATGAATCCTGAAATACAGTGACAAAGTTGGTGAGGTAACTTAACATAAAATAACTTAACATTAAACTGCATGCTTCAAGACAACGTTAGTCAAAATTAAAGACATACAATTCCTTCTACACTAATTCTACATCACTGTTGGGCAAAAATAGAATCAATGCATAATTCTCATAAATAAAACATTTATAATATTGATATCATCAACGTTGGTCAGAAAATAACAATATTATAAATTTGCTGAAATTTACTAATTGCTCTTGAAATTAAACTCTCCGCGGTTCGAAATTTAATTAAAAGAGACAATGAATATCTTAGCAGCGAAAAATGTGTACTAAAAAAAATGAAAATTCTTTTGAATAGAAGCATCTCAAAATACTTATTTTCTCTCTAAACAAATTATCTCGTTGGTTCAAATTTGAATAGAGATCAAAATGTACTCAAAGCATCAAATAATAACTTCGGAAAAGAAAAATCAACTCAAAACTAAAACTGCGGAAAACTTCTAATTCAGCCCGCGAACAGCTTCGGCCCAGCCTTATACGCCGCTGGCTGCTGGCTCCTCCCCGCGTGGCCTAGGCCGACCCACGCGGTGACTTCTCTCTTTTTTTTCTCATTTCTTATTTTGGCCGGACTGAGGCCCAACTCTAGCCGGCCTAGCTCGCCAGCACGGTCTGCGTCCATCGGCGCGCGCGCCCGGGACGCAACCTGGGCTTTGGGCGCAAATCTTTGCCGCCCGCTTTGGGCCTAATTCGGCCAAGTCTAGCCCCCGAGCAGATCTGCGCCATTCATTCGAATCCGATGGTGCAGAGCGAATTTTAGGGGATATAACCCCTGGCCACCGGCTCTACATCCCTGACCCTAACTCATTTCTCTTCTCATCTCCTAGCAGCCGCTCTTTTAGCAGCGCGGGCTTCACGCCGGCGGCCGCTCGACCACCACCGCCCGGCGAGGGAGGACGCCGTCACTACAACAAATACTGCGTATTAACAATCAGAACTTAGCGACCACTTTGCAAATATGTGGTCGCCGGCTGCATCTCGCCATCCATTCGGCCGCACCTCAAGGTGCCCGGCGACCAAAATTTTCCGGTCGTCATCTCGCTCCCTTTGTGGTCGTTACTCCGTGCAGCGCGCCACGGATTAGTTCCAACAACTCCCCGACCGTCCTTCCAAGTCGAAAAAAAACCGTATCCCCCACGCTGATCTCCTTCGCTCGCGCAGATCCGTCCCTCTCGTAAGCCCTCTCGAGCTCTCCACGCCGATCCACGCGCCTCCCCAAGAAGATGCGTGCGGCGCCCTCTCTAACGGTGGCGTCTCCCTCCTGTCTCCCCGCCATGGCGGGGAGGACCCCAGTTAGGGTTGATGCTTGACGGAGATGACGATTTAGGTGTGATTTGATTTGTGACCGATATGCAAATCCCAGGAATAGTTGCTAAACCAGTGTTGTCCTCGCTGATTCATGGTTCTGTAATACCAAGCAATTCGTGGTTCTGTTGATATATTGGCAGTAACACAACAGTATTGATCCACTAGTTTTTTTATTTAGTACATGATTATTTTAGATTTCATAACTATATCTTCAGATTATTGTTTAACAGAGAATATTTGAGTTTGTTTTCTTGCAGGATCATATTCATTAATCCATGAGGCCAATATGTTGAGCTCACAAGCACTGTTGATATCTACCTGATGATGCCTATTGGTGTTGCAGATAAGCCATCCTTTCCCAAATTTGATTGCTTTAATTTTTTGGGTGTATTGCGGTGGATGAAATTGTCCATGTGCATCTCGATACAGTAGTATCAGTCTGGCAAAAGTTACCATTATTTTAGTTTCTTGCCTGTACGCATCATTTCAACTATCTAATATTGTAACTTCTAATTTCTTAGTATTCAACTGCCACTCCATTAAATTTTAATTAGGATTGGTCTGTCATGTGAAAAGCTCCTGTTCTAACTTCTAATTTGTTCCCATCTTACTGTAGGAGTATATATTTCACTCTTCGTAGTGGTAAATGATATTAGATACCCATAATTAATTAAGACAGCTCAATTGGTTTCAGCATAGATAAGGAGGGCTTTCTTAAATATGTTTTTTTTTTCTTTTCCTTTCTACTCTTCAATTGTGGAATGTTAGGGAGCAATTGTTGAAAAGGGCATGCCTGTGCAGGTTCTAGTCACTACATGGAAACTACTAGCACAAGTGAAGGCAAATAATTCTGTCTTTCCACCTCTGGTATTTCATTAACATCATCTCTGTTATGTCGGTATATATGTTGCTGGTCAGGAAAATAATTCTTGTACTGAAGTTATTTTGTTTGATTCCATGTTCATTTGCAGGCTGATGCTCCTTTTGATCTGGATGTATAATTACTGTCTCCAGCAAAAATAAATGACTTATAGAGTGTTAACATTGAAGTTATTGCTGTCTTCTCCTTATTGACAAGACCAAGCTGTTGGAGCACAATGTTGTAGAGTGCCTCTAGTTGAAGATTAGTATCTTAGTTACATGGGTGTTCACCTTCAAGATAGATTATTGCTGCTTTTTTTTGGTTAGGAACGAACCTTAAGTTAGGCACTGTTACTTTCATGGTTAGCTGTCTTTTTTTTTCTATATTTTCAAAGATGTATTTTTATGTATTGACAAATTGCATAAATAATAATTCCTTGCTGTCGCAAGTTTATTAGTTGTATTTTCTCTGCTGTGAAAAATATGTCATTGTATATGGTGTCAAGTGTGGTGGATGGTGTGATAAATAATTAGCCAATGTGAAAAAATGTAAATGTAAATGTAAATGTGCCCATAAATATTATTCATTACCAAAAATGTGGTCGTTAGTACCTCATGACAGATGGTGTAAGAAAATTAACGATGGAAAACATGGTCGTTATTATTAAAAATGTGGTCGTTACATGTCTAGTATCAACGACCACATATTGTTCGGTCGTTGAAAACTTAACGACGAGGAAATATTATGTGGTCGTTAATTCTATTAACGAAGGAGCTTTTTGCGACCATGGGCGACCACACCTTTGTGGTCGTTAATAACTTTTAACGACCACATTTGGACTTTTAACGACCACTTATCTTTGTCGTTAATACCACTTTTGCTGTAGTGCGTCGGCCATCCGGCTGCAGCCTCCCGGCCTTCTCTCTTACTCAACTTCTTATTCTCCCCATTTCCATCCGCCGCGCCCTCTCTGGAACACGACGGCGGCGGCCAGCAACTACGGCCGGAGCCATGGCACCGCCGTGGGGTCCTCCGGTCGCGCCTATGCGGCCTAGAGCCGCCGCGTGCCGTCGAGTGTTTTCCTCGGTGATGCCTCTTAAGGCCCGGGCGATGCTCATGGCATGTCGCCGGCGGCCACTCTCTTCGGCACGGTGGCGGTATGCTAACGGCTTTCGCGGGCGACGGCGCCGGATGATAACGGTAAAGGCTAGGTACGGCCATTCTCATCCTTAGGGTTAGGGTTTATGAGTTGGAGTTCTTACCGATCTAAGTCGGTTCTTGCTTTTCTCTTCTAATGCCCATCTTTGATCTACACACTAGCACTGGCGAATGATACCATTGATAGTTCCGGGAATCACACTAGGTTTAAATCGGAGGGTTGTTTCTCAATAAGAAAACATGATGAACAGCTTATACACATAACCCTAACATGAGATCTCACGGATACTAGTACAAGGAGAAGGAGTTAGGTTAGTCACAGACCATCCGATGGCTTGGGCGCACTTGAGTCCGCCATGAAGTCGTCGGTGCGCTTCCTCTGCGCGCCGGCAGCGACTGTCGATGGAGTGGTGGTGCGGACATCGAGGCGATGACGGCGGTGGAAGACTTCCCGTCACTTGCTGCGTCCCTTTCTAGATCGGATTAGGGTAGGACTGTAGGTGGGGAAAGTGGCGGCGGTGAACTTAGGGTTCCGTGCCCCGGCTCCCCCACCCTCCTATTTATTTACCGCAGTGTGACAGGGGCCCTCTAACCAGATGGGTTGGGCTTCCCCGATCAGAGAGCGGATCAAGTTCCATTTTGAGCCGTTGGGTCTAACAACGGGAGGAGATCAAATACCAACACGAGGTACTTACCATCCTAATTAATCACTATAACTTTACTCCTTTTTTGCAACGCAATCGCTGGGACGAAAGCGTCTTCCTTGCAACTGGCGCCGTCCACTGCTTCGGGAAAATCCATCGCCGTGGAACAACACTAGATCCGAACCGAGCCGCAGTCCCAACCAACAGAAGACTCCATAGACATGGAGGTCGTAAAAGAGGCGTTGTATGCTCAACCACTGCAGGGAGTAAAAGGCGCCGAAAGCACATCGACCAAATCTTCTAAAGGTTGAACTAAACATAATATCCGCCGCCGCCGTTAGTAATTACCAATGGCGACTGGAAGAACAGATCTGCCGCCGCCAGCAGTAACACCAGCGACTAGAAAGACGATCCCACCCGAGGGGAAAACTTATCCAATCCCTCCTAAAAAAGGATTAGGCCAACGTACCTAGATCCCTCAATGAAGAGCACGACGTCTCCGAAGAAACCGACACATCCCCCGGAAGAGATCCGAAGACGACATGGAAAGCCGGATCGAAAACATCGAAGAGACGATCCAAGACCTAACCTAATTATTCGGAGGAAAGGAAAATTGAACAAAAAAACTCTAACAAAATAGTAGATCAACTAGAGGATGGACCCCGCTCTCCTTGCCACCCGCTCTCCTTAACACCCAGCACGACTTTTCAATTTTGTAACATACCCCAATTTTGAATTTTGTTGAATCCTAAAAAAAAATAATTTCAAGTTTCAAGTCTTAAATCTGAATTGTATTAGAAACATCTCATGGTGGATTATTATATCTACAATACCAATTAAATGCACTTTAAAAACATACGTCATGGTAGATTTATTGGAAATAATTTGATGGCGTAGATGTTTGTGGATTTTTCTATAAACTCACTCAAAGTTAGAGAAGTTGGATTTAGGACAAAACCAGAGATATTCTGCTTTGGAACATGCGGAGTATCATACATGAAACACAATAATGGCATATATATGAGTAATGTGGTCCAGAATACATTATGCATATATAGATAGACAATGCAACCATCTGGTATAATCTTATTTATGATAAGAGAACAAAATATACCGTTGTTCATCAGTAAAAATATATGGTTAGTTTAGATGTGTCCAACAAGCAAGCAGCATGGCCTAAATTAGTGAGGAATACTAGATGTCGCCGCAAATTCTTGCTCCAAACTATAGCACCCAGAGGTCATTGGTAGTGGTAACTGTGTAGCATTGACAAGATTGATATGTTCATGTGCGTTTTGAGCTCCTAGGGACATGAAAGATTCCATCTCTCCATCTTTTTCATCTAAATTGCATGCCTTCCTTAGCCCCTTTGTTGTTAGTAGTTGCAGTCTCATATCTACTTCTTTCATACTTGGTCTATGTCCTCCTTTAGATCTCAAGCATGATTCAATAAGCGAGGAAATATCATAAATCACTTCTTGGTCGGCCTCTTCCACAACTTGTGGATCCATTATTTCCATGAGAACCCCTTCTTGAAGTCCTTTAGTGAAGTATTGAGATAGGCTTTGCTTTGCACCTAAGTCATTGATAAAAATTGGTTTCTTCCTTGTCAAAAGTTCCACAAGTATCACCCCAAAACTATACACATCACTCTTCTCGGTTAGTTGACCAAGTATGATAATACTCACGGATCCAAATAACCAAATGTTCCTTGGACAATTGTCACCACATGAGTTTCATCAAGTGAAAGAGATCTTGAAGCCCCAAAATCTGAAACCTTTGTCGTGAAGTTGTCATCCAAGAGTATATTGGAAGACTTCACATCTCTATGGAAAATTGGTATTTTAGCGGTGAGTGTAGATAAGCAAGTGCTCCCGCCGCTTCCGTTGCAATCCTAATGCGATCATCCCATGATAGCAAGCATTTTTCTGCAATGTTTGCATGAAGAAGTTCATATAGAGTGCCATTTGATATGAACTCATAGACTAGCAAGGGCACCTCATCTTCCGGCAACAACCATAAAGTTTCACTACATTACGATGAATGATTTGAGACAAAATAGCAACCTCATTGATAAACCGGTCTATTTCGTTTTGCTCTAATAGATTTTTTTTATGGCCACAATGCATTTGGTCGGATAGAATCCCTTTATAAACTGTGCCATGCCCTCCATGACCTAGAACACGAGTAGTGTCGAATTTGTTGGTTGCCTCTTCTAGTTCCTCTAATGTGAATATCTTTGTTTTATTTGCAACACTTTCGTTGGAGATTAGTTGCTCCAAGAGTAGACCTTGGTTTTTCTTGAAGTATGCCCTTCGTATTCTCCTTTGGATATCTTTCTTCCACTTACTAGTAAGTACAATGGCACCTAGTGTAAAACTTATGAAGCCAAGGCCTTAAGCAAGCCCAATTGCAATTCTGCATCATCAATGTGAACATGAGTATTTTGGAAATTTTTAGCTTTGATGGACAAATGCATGACTCACGAGAGAATTAGATTACTTCGCTTAGTTGACATGACACATTTATGTTTGTTTGTATCATATTCTTTTCCATGAGAGCATCTTGTACAGTTGAAGCCTCCATCAAAATTGTGGCATATCCCATTGCATTTATTTGGAATAGAGCACTCATCAATATCTATATTAGTAAGATGGTGATATGTTAGTGGTGCAAGTAAAATCATGCAAACATTTAGTGATATTTTTTTGGAAAAGTATTGTGATGTGTGATCATGTGTTGGATTTTTTTTCACTTTTAATCCTTTTTTATTCAATATTTTAATAATAATCACATCTATAAGGATTTTGTAGCACTAACCCTTTTGGTTGTGCTAGTCCCTTAGCGACCAAATAACGTTATAGCGCCAACACATGTGGCGTGGAAAGATTTGCCATGTTGGATGGCGTTTTTCGGCGATGGAAAAGCTTGTCACGCCATTCTGTTGGCATGACGTAATTGTCTTGCCACGCCTATTTTGCTTGACAAGACCGAGCTTTCAAAAAATCATAACTCTTTGATACAACATCGGTGAAGATGATTTTTATACAAAAACTGTGTATCTCCATGAGATCTACAACTTTATAGTTTTGAGTTTTTTTATTTGAGCATGTTAAGATGCTCAAAAAATTATATAAAATTTTAGCACCATAATAATCATTACTAGCGCTAGCCATATTAGAAAAATAATATATTTTTTTTGTATAGATTTATATGAAAGATATTTTTCTACAAAATTTGTAGCTCTCAATGAGAAGTATATGTACAACTTTATAGTTTTGAGTTTTTGCATTTGAGATCGTTAAGATGGTTGAGAAAATATATAAAGGTTGAGTAGCATCTTAATGGTGCGTAAGGACTTGTTGCCTCACAAAAATTATTGCCATACGCACGATCTAGGTCACCAGATTAATGGTCCGGCAAGGGCCCAAGAGGCCGTAGGGAGCCCCCAAATACGCCGCCCAACCACCACCGTCACCGTCAAGTTGCCTTATCGAGTTTTATTAGATTTGGAAAGAGTTAAGAGATTGAGTTTGCTTTGTTAGGAAGGCGATTTCAAATCCTATAATAATCCCCAAGATTTTTTAGGAGTCAAATCTCGCTAGGACTATAAATACTAGCGACATGTACATGTTGCACATCAAGATGGGCAAAGTCAAAAGACTCTAAACCCTAGCTCTCAAGCCTCCTCTCTCTCCCCTCTCTCTCTTAACCCTAGCCGCTACCCTGTGCGCCCCCTACTGCATGCACACGCTGCCCTAGTCACCACCCCCCTGCTGCCCCTAGCACCGTGAACTCGCCGCCGATGAGCTCTCCGGTGAACCCTCGACAATTATATTTATCTTCAAAAGTGTTAAATTAAGATATTTTTAATGTCTAAACTATAGCTCTTGAATATATATATATATATATATATATATATATTTCATTTGAAAATTATTGTTATGTGATATAAATAAAAAATATTTGGTCTTTCTAGACAGTTAAGTTTTTGGTACGCGATTAATGTCACTTAATTGAATTATTTTCTTAAGCATCTTAACGATATCAAATGAAAATCTTTAAAAAAAACAAAAAGATGTTGACCAAATCGATACCTACAACTTTGATACTAAAAGTATGTTCATTTAACACTTTTGATGAAAAATATAATTTTTGTGAGGCGACAAGTGTTGGTGCATAATTAATATATTTGCTGAAACTTTATATTATTTTCTCAAACATCTTAACTACCTCAAATGTAAAATTCAAAACTACAAAGTTGTAGATCACATTGAGAGCTATAATTTTTGAATAAAAACTATCTTCATTTGAATCCATACCAAAAAAAATATTATTTTTCTAACACGGCAAGTGCTAGTCTGCGATAATCATGGTGCTGAAATTTTATATATTTTTTGAAGCATCTTAACATTCTCAAACGAAAAACTCAAAACTATAAAGTTATAGATCTCGTCGAGATATACAATTTGCGTAAAAAATAATCTTTATCCAACGTTGTATCAAAGAGTTATGATGTTTAGGAAGTTCAGTTTTGTAACGTCACTCCCGGTGGCGGAACAAGATAATACTATCACTCAAAGTAAGAGTGGCACGACAAAGCTTTTCTATGTTGGAAACACTTTGTCCCATGTGGCAGATCTCATGCGTTGGTGCGATAGCGTTATTGGTTGCGCCCGGTGTTGGCGCGACCAAAAAGTTTAGATCTCGCAATTATTTTCTCGATGTGGTTATTATTAAAATATTGAATAGAAAGGATTAAAAATGATAAAAAAAATGGAACGGCTAGACGCTAGTGGTGCAAGTAGTAGCATGACCTTTCGGAGAGATATAGTAGTATATATAGAATTGTACTCCCTCCGTCCCAAAAAAATATGCAATTCTCACTTCCCAAGAAGTCAACCCATTCCAACTTTGACTAAATTTATATAAAGTTTTACTAACATTTATAATACAAAATTAGTATCAATAGATTCATGACGGAATATATTTTCGTAATAAACTTTGTTTGGGACATAAATATTAATACTAATTACTATAAACTTGGTCAAACTTTAGTCAAATTGGCCGGCATGATTCCCATAGTTGCATGTTTCTTTGGGACGGAGGGAGTAGTTTACATCAGTATATGCGGTGTTTTTTATTTTATCCAAAAATTAAGAAAATCTTAATACTATCCAAGAATCTTTTTTCTTTTATTTATTATGTTAATCCTCACAAGACTCTAGAAAAAGACATAAAACCTAGAAATCTACTACTCTTATAAGAACAAACCCCACTAAGCTATTTCTCACAATATACAAGCTATCCACCTAGGCAATCTATATCGAAGTTACACACTTCTTGAATAAAAAGTCACAATAAGCACTAGAGTTTCAACTTAACATGCGGATAAAAAGTTTCACAACAACTAAGCGAAGATAGATGGGCACTAGAGTTATGACAGATGGGCTACAACTACAACAAGCATAGCTGAAGCTAACACTGTAACTAAACAATACTATATGAATATTGACGGACAATTAAAGTACGTATATTACAAATTCATAATTAGATATGCTACAGAGTGTGTATATACACACACCCATTTTGTGTTAGCAAAGAGAGAGAGAGAAGAGAGATCTCTTAAAATCTGAGCATTTGTAGTTGCACATATCGATAGATTAGTACGTATATATTAGAGAGAAATAAGGAACTTAGCGAAAACACATTTAAGAGAGAAATATGACCTGTACAATTATTTTGAAGGTATGGATTCCTTGGAAGCCATCAGAACACTTGCAGCGGTATCCATCACGTGTTTTCCCTCGCGTGACATTTTCACATAAACTGTTGTGACTGATGCACGGGGCATATGTAGCACTATTTTGGATAGCTTCCTGGCAAGTCAAGTTTGCTACAAACCATTTTATTATTATTATATCCACCTGAGAGAAATCAAAATTACCATCCACAACCTCCTCGTGGGAAATCAAATGGTGACGGTTGACTACCCTCTCCATATTGTTGGAGCCTGTGTCGTTCAACATGTTTGTAACCGTCAGAAGTCCATCATCAAGTGATATATTGGTCACACGATACGTGTGCGTACCCTCGATCAAGAAGAGTAGTGCCGTTACTTGTACAGATGAGTTGAAGATTATTATCATTTGTGGAGCAACCTTTTTCAATCCCAAAAGGGAATGGAATGGTCATGTTTCCACATGATCTTGTACAGTTCTCTTTGGACGCCTTTGGATTGTAATCTGCGTCATGGCAGATAAAGTGAGGAATTAAGTAGGTTTAGTCTTAAGAAACTACTACTCTTTTTTTTTTATATGTGGTATTAGTTTTGTTCTAAGTCAAACATTTTGTTTTCTTAGACCATCATTTGCATGTTCGTTTATGGAGAGTAATTAAACTTTTAAACTATGTTGTATTTGTGTATAGGGATTGCTTTTGTGTAGTAATGTGTTATTAGAGACGCCAGTATGTGTACGAGCCGCCTGTATCGTAATAGTTACTCCAGACGCTTAAGAAGTAAGCTCATCTATAGTGAAGTCTTACTACAGACGCGTCTTGTTTGTATCACGACGCACGCGCACGGTTTATATCACAGACGTTTGTTTACAGACACGAAGTCTGTAATATATCCTTATCACAGACGAGCATGGGCGCGTCTGTAATAGATCCTTATCACGCACGCCTTATCACATGATTAGTTCAAAGACGCGTCTGTAAAGTACTTTTTTACATAGTGTAGTTTCTTAACAAAATGTATAAGTCAACAGCATAAAATTTAGGTGCCTTAGATTCACTATGAAAATGCTTTTATAATATATAATTCATATATTGTGAAACTATCCTATTTTTCTAATACTATTGAGAAACTACTGGTCAGTTTAGTTCAGCGCGGTAATGGCATTTGATAGGGATCAAAACATAATTTTTTCATCTTGTTGAATACTCAACAACATGGATGTGTCATCGTGGAGTATTCAACATGACACCAATCCACATGCATGTATGACAAAATTTGTGATTTGTGGATGCTTTTAGATTGGTAATAATATAAATATATGAACTGCAACGGAATATTCAAATATAGAAAATGGCTCAAATCACTTAAAAACTACGTCATGCCAAAAAAGCAAAGAGCCACGAACCTTGGATGCAGCCATCTACACCATAGGGGTTGCCATCTGTTTGACTATCAGGGCAGAAGAAATTGTAGCCTCCTCGAGATGATAGTGGTAGATCACTGCAGATGCTTTCACTATTACATGCATAGGTATCCTTATTCTCCTGGGATTGGGCACTTGCGCAGTTTGGTTGGTCCGTGATTGCAATGTCAAGTAGCATATCCTCAACATTGCTTGTATTCACCCAACTTGCATAGAGATCATCTATAACAAAGTCATAGTATTCTGAAAAGATAACCTTGATCTTGGGGATATCTTCATCTAATTGTCGAATCGTCGTCGTATTGTGGCGGCCAAGTTTGAAAGTAAAGGCTTGCCTGGCCCTTCCAGACCAGATGGCACAACAGCCAAACCACCCTCCACAGTAATACCTACCGTCCATGTTTGCCATCTCCATGATCTCTCTGTGATCTGCGCAAATACTCATGCAAGAGCCAATGAAATCTGTCACATTATCACCGAACATGTAGACATCGACACCACATCCAACGACATACAATTGGTTTTCACGGTGAATGACACCCTCAGTAGGAGCCTCCCAGGACCGGGAGTAGGTGCCCACACCTAAGCTCATGGTGATGTTGTACCCAGCAGCAGAAGCATAAACAATATTGCTGCCGGCATATATAGAAGTCACCTGCGTTGAGTTGTTTCCTAGGAAGAGCAGCACTGGGGGAAACCGGTTGTGTTGTCGCAGGTGAGCTGGAAGGCTGGCCGGAAGCAGTCCGGCCCTATCCCGAACGGGTACGAGATTTCGACATCCCAGCAGCGGGAGCGACAGTGCGCCAGGGAGTCCTTGGTAGGGATACGAAGGAGCCCATTCCCGGTCCCAGCGGCATGGACTACCTTGGCCGACGGCACTCGCGTTGCGGCGGCCAAACACAAGAGCACAATGCATGTGCGAGCTAGCAGCACTCCAGTGGAGCACATCGTTGTATCTCGGTGGTCTGCAAGGGCTTGTTTTCTGGAGACGGAGGATGGTGTGGTGAGTGGCGTACTGTATGTGTCGATCTACACAGTTTTATATGAGACTGTAACAGCTAGTAGCACCACAAAGAACAATAAAAATCTCGCTTGCGTTGGACAAGTATTCCAGGTAGCGATGGTATTAGTGGAAGGACGACCTGGACTTGGAATTTCAGGACAAGTGTCCCATCTGATGTTATGGTCGTCGTCGTTGGGTCAAGAAGACTTGGGCTGTGTTTAGAGGCCTAAATTTGGCAAGTTTGGCCGAATTTTGGCACTGTAGCGAACTGAAAAGACTGTAGCACGTTTTGTTTGTTTGTGGTAAATATTGTCCTACCAAGGGGTAACTAGGCTCAAAAGAATCGTCTCGCAATGTACATCTAAACTGTGTAATTAGTTTTTTTTTTACCTATATTTCATACTCCTGGCATGGATCTTTTGGTGCATTTAATGCTTCGATGTGATGGGGATGTGATGGGAATGTAGAAAATTTTGGAGAGAAGTTGGGGCTCTAAACACAGCCTTGCCAAATGAGATGTGGACTGTGGAGTATTCCTCCTGCCTTTCATTAATTGAAACAACGATGTGTGCCCTCGTGCTCAGGGAGAGATCGAAGTCATGGGTTACACCTTTCCAGGTAACTCTCACGAGATATATATGATATATATATAAAAAATAAATACTAAAACATTCGTTCATCTTATTGTTACCCCCTCTATTATCTATAGTGACATCACTTTTCACTTTATATTCAAATTTGTATATACCATAAAATGTGTCATTTAGCATCTGGACAACTAGTGGAGCCATCAACATTAACTGCATCCCTCACCGGCCAGTCACCAAAAGAAAAGATATGCTTCTATGGCCCTGTTTAGTTCCTCTTACTTCCCTTAAAATTTTAAAGATTCTCCGTCACATCAAATTTTTAGACCTATACATGGAGCATTAAATGTAGTTAAAAAAATAACCAATTACACAGTTCAGCTATAAATAATGAGATGAATCTTTTGAGCCTAATTAGTCCATAATTAGATACTAATTACCAAATACAAACGAAAATACTACAGTAGCCGAACCTAAAATTTTAAGGGAACTAAACACACCCTATATCCAAAAGATTGAAACCACCGCCACGGATTTACATGTTCCCGCAGGCACTGGTAAGGTAGTCGTCAGCTAAAACCTCGGAAGTAATTCATTTTTATAGCACGCTCCTTTTCGGAGAGCCAAAAACTAGTAGCACCACTCCTGTAGATCCACTATCACGTCAACTATCACATCAACTACTCTGTGCCAAAAAAATGAGAGAAAAGTCACTAGGTATTGAGTTACTGTTACTAATTGGAAGATTTCTTCTTAAAAAAAAACTACCACAAGAGACACGCCATGCTGATTCGCTTAAGACATGTGCTAGAAAGGATATATTCTACAAATTCTCACAAAAACAGAAATGTCTAGCTATCGTTATCGGTGTTGACGACCTGTGTGACATCCTCTCGAGTTACCATAAAATATACCAGCAATTGAGATGTTTCCTAATCTTATATTATTTTTTATAGAAAAAATTAATAACACAAAGAAATATACTAAGAAAGCTATTGCATCGTTTAGTCTACATATATCGCAATCCTTGCATTTATAGCTAGCGATAATGGGAAGCATTTGTATATCATGAAAAGATTGGAAACTTCTCAAAAAAAAAAAAGATTGGAAACCACCACCACATGCTTACATGTTACCAGGCACAAGTAAGCAGGCAGCCGTCAGCAAAAACCTCGGAAGTAATTCATTTTATGGCGTGCTCCTTTTGAAGCCAAAACTAGTGGGGCTTGCCCGAGCAACTCAGTAGGGGCCCCCAAATCAAGGCTCCTACTTTTGATATGGGGTTTTACTCCTTTTTTTGTTGGTTAATTTTTTTTCTTTCCACTCTAACAGCAACAACCACTTAGAGCACAACTCCTGTAGATGCCACATGTCAGTCACTAGTGCAGGGAGAGGGAGCAAGGCAGCTGTTGGGCCAGCGTGCCAAGGTGAACGCGAATCGGGCGCTAACAGTTCAACATATGATTCGATTGTTTTCAGGTGCAAAGGATTGGAGCTCCGATCGAAGAAGCTCACTGCGTCCGGGGCCTCGGTCGGCAAGGCGTGAAGGCCCAGCGGACCTCCGCCGCCGGGTGTGCGGACGCGGCCTCGAGCCCGACCTCGATCCGCCCCCGGGCGCACTCACACGGCCTCCGACCGGGCCTGGGCGCCACGCCCTCCGCCCGCGGGGCGTCGTCGCCGCGCGGGACCTCCGCCGAGAGCCTCAACCGCAGCGCGTGCGTGGACCTCCACCTCGGGCGTGCGAGGGAGGCCACGTCGCCTCGGGTTGTCCGCGGGGGTGGGCCCCGCCCTAGGCCGCCTCCGCCCGGCGCACCGCGGCCGTTTCCACTCCGAACGGGGCCCGCCGGCGCCGCCCCCGACCTCCGCCCGCGCCGCCCCAAATCAGGCAAGGGATCCGCGCCTAGCCGGGAATGAAGACGGAGATAGAGGCTCACCGCGCTGCGGATCGCCGAACGCCGCCGCCCCGACGCGCAGAGGCCGCGGACCGCTCCTGCTTCCAGCGAGCTGAGCGCGCTGGGCCGCCTCCGACGCCCGCGCCCGACAAAGCCGCCGCCCGCGCCCAAGCCCTCCCACCGCCGCTGCCCGGGTCCTAGGAAAGTCTCACTCTCTCGGGATACAACCCTAGGACAGGAGACCTCGGGCCGGGTAAGGCAAGGCCAGGATGCCTTCTCGGGCCGCCCAATCGACGACCAAAGGGAGCCACGGCCGTTCGTGGGCTGGGCCGAAAGATGGACTCTCGCCCTTCTCTTGTGTAATCCAAAGACCTAATTGCCCTTAGGGCTCGGTGTTCGATAAGGGAATATTCGTGAGCATAATCGGGGGCACGCTCGTGAAATGGCGAGACCCGCCCGTGCAGCTATAAAAGGGGAACTACCCCGGGTGTAGCATTTGACGGTTGGTGAAGAATTTATGGAACCCTAGTTTACCTTTCCCACATCACGGTTGTTTTGCTTACGTGTGCGTGGAGTGAATCGACCCTCCGCCGAGGCCTCGCCGGGCGGAGGTCACCCTTCTTCGTTCGGAATCGCAATTCCAACATTGGCGCCCACCGTGGGACGTAAAACATCCTCACGAATCCATCCATTATGGTCGGGCAAGAGAAAAGCTCAGCCACGAAGCCGCCGCTGCCACCGCACCATGGGAGTCGAGGCCGCGGCGGGGGGCAAGGAGTGTTTTACGCAACCGCTCAGCAAGACCGTGGTTGAGGAGGGCGAACCTCACCCGACTACAGCCGAGCCGGGAGTGGCGAACAAGCACTGTCGGTGCGCCGGGCTCGGCCCCCAATCCCACTCAGCAACGGGCAGAGGTCGCCAACCTAGCTCCGGCCGAGCGGGCGAAGGAGCCGCAAAAGTTCCAAGCCTAAGACGTGGAGCTACAGCAGCCTACAAGCTCAACTTCAAGCCCTACGGCAGAAAGGGAAAGGCGGGCGGAGGCTCTCACCGGCGCAAAGGATCCAAAGATGCTTCGGCTCAGGCATCAGAGCTAAGGCAGCAGATGGCCTTGTTGCAGGCCGAGATCCTCGCATGCCCGCCTGCTCCAACCCGTGAGCCCGAGAAGCCACGTGGCGGGCGACGAACTTCCCAGCGGTTCAGCCCAAAGTGGCACCACCGGGTACTGTTGCGCCCCTGGTGCCTCGGGACGGCCGGCGCCGAGCTTTCGATCCGAGGTCACCACTATCGGAAGGATTGCAAAGTGCACCCCGCGGCCGGTGAAGTACAAGCCTATCCAACTCCCACGTTTTCAATGGTAGAACAAACCCGCATCAACTCATCATGAGCTACGAGGCGGCCATAGCATCCGCCGAGGAGACGATGCAGTCCTAGCTAAGTCGTTCATAATCGCCGCCGAGGGTGACACTTTGGCTTGGTATACCATGTTGAAGCCCAAAGACCATTTACTCTTGGGAGAACCTCCGTGACAAGATCCCGACAAACTTCAAGGGATACGTTGACGAGTCCCTAACCTCGATGGATCTCTTTCAGTGTAAGCAAGGGAACAACGAGGCGCTCAAGGACTACTTCCAACGTTTCTTGCAAATTAAGGCCAAGGCGCCCGATGTCTCGGATGAAGTGGCCATAGATGCGGCCGTAAAGGGTCTCCGCATAGGTCAATTCGCCTCATACTTGAAAAGTGGTGCAGGTCGGACAATCACTACCGCAAAAGGCTAGAGGAACAAAACCGGAACAAGCAACCAAATGCAAAGAGCAACCAAAGGGGTGGCCAAGGCGTGTCTAACCAACAAGGGCGGGGTCAGCAAGTGTTCGCGGTTGAAACCCCAACGGAAGTGCCCAACAACCAGAAGGATCTCGCCCAAGCGCGGATGGCCCGGCCTCGAAGCAATCTCAAGGAAAGCCGGAGGCACAAGGAAAAAATTGGCCTAAGAAACCGAGGAAACAATATTGCGCAATCCACGACGAAGAGCAAGGCCACCTCACGAGAGATTGCCCCGAGATATTGCGGGGCGAAAGAAAGAGTAAAGCAAACAAACCAACCCGAGCTCCGCCGCCCCGACCCTAGCTAGAGAAGTAAACCATACTCTTGCACCACCCCAGCAATTCTCAAACCCACCTCCGCCACCCCGTTATAGTATTACCCGGCTTACGACAATACCGCACCACCTCGGATGCAACCACCACTTTGCTAGCTAGCTCATATTACCCAAGCTTCCATCGGCATGGCGACCGCAACCTCCTCGCCAACCACTCTGCTTGAGTCGAAAGCATGTCGTACTCTAGTGCGAGAGCACCTCACATTACTTACATAGAGACAAACCAACCTCGCAGCAAGTTGGTAGGTTTCAGCCACCTCCACCCCCCCCAGAACATCCCGCCCCCCCACCTCCGCCTATGCATTCACACTTACCACCACCCAAAAAATGAGCCAAACCCAGAAAATCAAGTGAACACACACGTTCCTTGCCCACTATCGGCATGATATTGCTTATAGCAGGAGGCTCCTCCATTGGGTTTGAGACCAAGAGGCAAAAGAGAGACCACCTCAGATTGGTGAACAATGTAGCGGTGCAAGCCCCGTTTAAGTATAGCGATTGGTCTAAAGTCCCCATCACCTTTTAGAAGGGGATATGCAGCTAGAGAGCTACCCCCATGTTGATGCGATGGTGATCAAGGCCAACATAGCAGCTTGGGGAATCAGCAGGATTTTGGTGGACTCGGGAAGCTCGGCCAGATATACTATTCGCAAGCACTTTCGACCGGATGAAACTTAGCGGGGGACAATTACAACCTTCGAGTCACCGCTCATAGGGTTCGGAGGAAAGCGAGATCCAGGCCCTAGGCAAAATCTCTACCTGTTTCTTTCGGGATCGGGGAGGTAGCGAGAGCAGAGTACATCACCTTCGATGTAGTAGACCAGTACTACCCTTACAACGCCATATTCGGCTAGGGTTTCACAAACAAGTTCGACGTGGCCATCCACATGTGGTATCTGTGCATGAAGATACCTGCACTCCATGGCATAATAACGGTAAACGGTAGCGGAAAGGAGGCAAGAAACATAGAGAAAGCAATATACAAGGCAAACCATAATATAAACACGGTAGAAACAGCAAGCAAAGCGTCCCGAGCCTCCGAGACATGCCAAAAGGGAAAAACAGACCTCACCCGCCAAGAGCAGATGAAGAAGGTTTGTTTGGACCCAGCGCTCCTCGAGCGAGAAGGTAACGATCAGTGCCAAACTGACCACAGAAGAAGAGCTTAGCCTCATAGAGACCTTGAACAAAAACAGAGGTATCTTCGCATGGTCAGCCTCGGACCTCCAAGGAGTGGGCAGAGACATCATTGAACACGCCTTGGATATTAACCAAAACATGTGCCCCAAGAAGCAAAAAGCGAGAAAAATGTCGGAGGAAAGAATTTTGGCAGCCAAAGCGGAGGTCTAGAGGTTGCTAGATGCAAACGTGATAAGAGAGGTGAAATACCCAGTGGCTAGCAAACGTGGTTTTAGTACCCAAGAAGGAGGATAGATGGAGGATGTGCATCGACTTTATAGATCTTAACAAAGCTTGCAAAAAGGACCCCTTCCCCTTACCCAGGATAGACACCTCGGTTGATAGAGCAGCGGATTGTCAAAGGTTTTCTCTCCTAGATTGTTTTTCAGGCTACCATCAGGTGTGGCTCAACAAAGAAGATGAAGAAAAAACAAGTTTCACAACCCCTTTCGGCACTTATTGTTTTGTGAGGATGCTAGAAGGCCTTAAAAATGCAAGGGCCACCTTCGCAACGATGGTGAAGAAGGTCCTTGGCACTCAGTTGCAGAGTAACGTTATAGCTTATGTCGATGATATTGTGGTAATGAGCAAGAAGGAGTCGGATCACGTCAACGACTTACAAGAGACCTTCGCCAATCTAAGGAAGGCAGGGCTCAAGCTCAACCCAGAAAAGTGCATCTTCGGAGTGACCAAAGGAAAAATGTTGGGTTACATAGTTAGTGCCGAAGGCATCAAGGCAAACCCAGAGAAAACAAAGGCGATATCGGAGATGAGGGAACCCTCGACTAGGAAAGAAGTCCGAAGTTAACGGGAAGGATAGCGGCACTTTCGGCGGGTTCATCTCCAAGTCAGCGAGAGGGAAGCCTACCGTTCTTCAAAGCCCCTACGAGACTCGAAAAAATCACTTGGGGTCCCGGCGGTCGGAGGCCTTCGGCAAACTCAAAAATCACTTAACCCGTAACCTGCCGATTGTGGCGGTCACGAAGCGAAGCTCCGCTCCTGTTATATGTGGCGGCCCTCGAGCATGCGGTGAGTGCGGTCCTTATAGTGGAAGTCCAAGAAGGAGCTCAGCTCATCCAAAAACCGATCTATTATATGTCGGAAGCCTTGTCGGGTTCAAAGTTAAACTACACAGAGATTGAGAAAATTGCATATCTGTGCTCTCGGCCTCGAGGAAACTAAAGCATTATTTCCAGGCCCATGAGATTACAATCCCAATATCTCAACCACTTGGGGATGTATTGAGAAACAAAGAAGCATTGGGAAGAATAGGAAAGTGGGTAGCGAAGCTTTCCCAATATGAGATATCCTATACGCCAAGGTCAGTGATAAAGTCACAAGTCCTGGCCGACTTCGTAGCGGATTGGACACCCTAGAAGGAAGAAATTCAGCCACCAGCTTATCAGCTGTGGACGAGCTACACAGATGGGGCTTGGGGCAAAAACGGAGCGAGAGCCTCCACCGTAATCATATCCCCATCGGGCATCAAGACAAAGTATGCGGTGAGGTTAGACTTGAGAACAACAAACAACATAGCGAGTATGAAGGCTAATCCTAGGCCTCGGTAAGGCAAAGGCACATGGGCCCGGACCCTTGAGGTAAGGGCGGACTCCCGGCTTATCGCAGGTCAAGTGGAAAAAGAATATACGGCACGAGGCGGAGCTAGCCAAGTACATAGCCGTAGTGCGAGGCTTGGAACGAAGGTTCCAAGGATTCAGCGTGCAAGTACATACCCGAGCGTAAAAACTCGAAGCAGATGAGCTAGCCAAGGCCGCCGCAAAGAATCAACCAATGCCTGCCGGAACTTTCTATCATACAGCAACCAGGCCGTCGACAGAATCAATAGGGAAGGCTTGCAAAATGGTAATGCTAACTCAAAATCAAGACTGGAGGCAACTCATAATAGATGCCCTCAGCAATGTCACCAAACCCGAAAGTGAACCCGAGGCGGCTAGAATCGCAGCAAGGGCAAGGAACTATGTGTTGGTCGAAGGAACCCTATACAAGAAAGGTGTGGTGCAACCTCTATTGAAATGTATCTCCCAACAAGAAGGAGTAGAGCTGCTACAAGAAATCCACTCTGGTGTCTGTGGATCGCACCTAGGGCCAAGGACCATCTCAAAGCAAAGGCCATAAGACAAGGTTTCTTCTGGCCAATGCACATCAAGGATGCAGAATACATAGTGAGAACATGCGAAGCGTGTCAAAACTTCTCAAACCACCAAAGGGGACCTTCGCTAGAATCAAAGCTCATACCTCCAACTTGGCCATTGCAAAGATGGGGCATGGACTTGGTAGGACCGCTACCACCTTCGCAAGGCGCAAACAAGTTTGCCGTCGTTGCTGTGGAATACTTCACAAGGTGGATCGAAGCAAAGCCGCTTGCAACCATAACCTTAGATTCAGTCAAAAAATTCTTCTGGCAAAACATCATCTGTAGGTTTGGAGTGCCTAGCATTCTCACAGTAGACAATGGGAAGTAGTTCGACTCAGAGAAGTTCAAGGAATTTTGTTCAAGCATGGGGACAAAGATAGCCTTTGCCTCCGTATACCACCCACAATCAAATGGAGCTGTTGAGACGCAATCTCTAAGAAATTGTTCAACCTCGGCAAAGGCAAGTGGGTAGAAGAGCTCCCTTGAGTGGTATGGTCGCACAACACCATGGTGTCTAGGGCAACAGGCTACACCCCGTTCAAGCTACTCTACGGCGAAGAAGCCATGCTACCTGAGGAGATAAAGCATCAGAGCCTCCGTGTGATGAGGCAAGAATTGGCAGAAGATGAAGAGTATGCAAAAGAGACAATAGAAGAAACAAGCCTTGAAGCCGTTGGCAACATAGAAAAGTACCAGGCAGAAACTAAAAAGTGGAGAGACCAAAAGGTCGTAAGGAAAGAAATCAAGGATGGTGATCTGGTTCTAAGAAGAAAGCCAAATGCAACAACAGTAGGCAAGCTCCAGCCAAAGTGGGAAGGTCCCTACACCGCCAAGGCTGCTGGAAGGGCAGGTTCCTTCTACCCGATGACAAGTGAAGGTGTCACCTCCGACCATACTTGGAACATCGACAACCTCCGCCGGTTCTACGTCTAGCATGTAAGAACCTTAATTCTTGCATGATGTAAGCAAGGCCTAAGGCATTTACTATTTATGCATTTTACATTCCAATCAAAAAGGGCTTGTACTCTTTTTCCTCACAAGGGGACTCCTAGCGGAGGTGAGGTTTTTAACAAGGCAAGACCCATGTATAAAACCCTCTAAAGTTATAAAGAGTGTGATTCCCCAAGAAAGTTCAAAACAAAAGTCAAAATTGGTTGAACAAATGGCCACATCATTCAACAAAACAAAAACTTGCTTTCGGAGGACCTTGTGAGGCGCAAACCGAAGCTTTGCTGCCACACAACGACCTCTAAGGCCGCCGAAGGCCAACATACCTGGGAAAGCCCTGAAAGCTGTCAGGCACCAGGAATAATCTCAGCTACAAGGTAACAAGTCGGAAAAAGTCCTACAATCATGTAGGCACCGACCAAAAAACCAAGGTACTTGGTAAGGGCACACCAAATATCCAAGAAAAAATGCTAAAGGATGTTCAAAACTTTACACAGCTTGTAAACTTATTGCAAAGGGCTCAAACCCTCAGGTTTTAGGAACAGCAGTGCTGCAACCAGCTTACAAAGGGTTACATAGCAGTCAAGCTCAGGAAAAGAAGGCGCTGGCGGTACAAAGGAAACTCCTAAAGCAAGGTGCCACGCACGAGTAACGGTGTCCGAAGCCTTTGGCAGATGAAGTCTGCCACTTGGTGCCAACCCCAAGTGAATTAGGAGAACCTCCGCTTCAGCCGTTTACCTCGGACTGGAGTTTCAGACCGACCCCGCCTACACTTGCCGAACTAGTGCCTCATACGGTGAACCTCAACCTCAACCACACACTCAACAAATGAGCACAAGCTGCGGTGGAAGGATCGCTCGGGGTAGTAGAGTCGAAGCTAGTCGACAAGTTGTGGGCGCACGTGGAGGCTGCTTAGGCCACCATCCCAGCGAAGGTCTAGGGAGCAGAGCAATCCCAAGAGTCAGCGCGATGAAATCCAGTCGGCGCCGGGCTTGAAACAGCAGTAGCAAAATGACGTAGCAACTATGCTCCGCCACCCAACAGAATTGCAAACCACCTCCGCCATAGGACATCAGCCGATTTACGAATCCTTGCGCGATAGCGTGTGTAGTCGTGGTCCACACCAGACTAGGGCGGCTGGGGAGTTAGAGGAGCAAACAGAGCTAGCATAGGAAACCTAGACCGTGGAGATGGTAATGCCCGGGGGGGAGTAAGCTCGAGGGTTTTATGGCCCAAAATATCGCTAGACTCAACCACTAGACAATAAATGCAGTACCACATATAGTCCTTGCTAGCCTCAACCACCAAGCAGTAAATATGGTCCTGCGTATAGCCCTTGCCAAGCCCCCTCCAAGTCTATAAAAGGAACCCCGGGTAACCGGGGAACCCCAGTCAGGACAGGGACCTAGCCACTCTGGTAGGTTTGCACGGGAAACCATGGCCTCAGACGTCAACATCCCGGGACCAAGCCTAGCCTTGGCCAGGTATCGAGCAAAGATTCGTAAAGAAGCGACGAGAACGCGGAGGTCAAGGTGCACGACCTCGCGATCCATTCCTCGAGGTGGAGGTTGCCGGCGGATATCGCGCAAAGATTCGTAACATCCCCGCAACCGAGGAAACCAGCAAGACAACTCCGACGGCGATCAAACTCTCTAGAGCGCAAGTTTGATAGGAAACAAGTGTGCTCAACTTGTAAACATCGGAGGTGTAAGGTGCAGAAAGGTGCGAGCAGGAATATACCATGAAACCGATAAAACACTTGTATTAGAGAAAACGAAAAGCCAAGGAGAAAAATAAAAAGATCCATGGTACGTTCCGCCATCTTCAAAATTGTGTCAAACAATTAATTCCCAAGGCGCGAAAATTTGAAAAAAAAAAAAACAAAAACATAACGCCGGGTCGGTAGGACGGAGGTCCTCGTCAGTTCATCATTCATCACTGCGTTGCTTCGCCACACACGTCCAGAGGCGCCGAGCGCCGTCCGCTGGCCGATAATGGCGGAGGCTTAGGCAGTGGCAGCGGGCGTCACCAAGGAGCGTGCAAAACCCCCGCTCCCAACATACAGGGAGCCGGGTCAGGCCCCAACCTCCGCCCCTGACGTGCGCAGAGCCGGGTCGAGCACCTCGGCAACAGGTCGGGTACACTGGCAGGCCGGCAGGCTAAGTTGCACAACTTAGTTTCATTCTAAGCTTTGGAACCATACCAATGCCAAAGTTAGGTTCAAACCACTTGGAAACAACAACATTAGAATTGCGCCAGGAAAAAAAAAAAAAAGAACTTGAGTATCGACTAGGAGCCAGAGGCCCAAACATGTTGACAACTAAAATACTCATGGTTCCATTCATCCAACATGAGTTACAATTCCATCCAAAAAAAAAAAAACGATAGGTTCGAAGCCCTGCTCAAATTTTGACAGCCAGGGCCGATGCACGGCGGTACCAGGTGTCTACAATAAAAATCCACAACCTTGCAAGCATCTCAAGTGATTTTACAAAATAAAGTGCGGCAACAACCTCGCACAAGAGTACTTAGCACCGTGGCCCACGCCTCGCCCTGGGGGCAGAAATAGTACGAGACTAAGGCCCCTCATGCCTGGCAGCGGATGGAGAGCGGCGTGGCACATCTTACTGACCCACCGCAGCAGGGGCTCAATATACACCATCCATCTACCATCTGACGGCTACAACGATTTTCTTGGCTTTTCAGCCCCACGCCAACAAGCTGTGGGACGGAGATCCAGAGTCCAGACGCGGGAACGGCTCCGTATTGAGTAGCAAATCCCGCCAACGCGCTCCCCGCCGCTCGCACAACTTCTACCGCCGCGGCGGATTCGTCGCTGCCGTGCCGCGCCGCCTTCTTCACTGGTGCCCTGCTGCGTATTCTTCCTCGCCGTCGCACAGTTCCTCAGGTGCCTGGCTGCGCCGCCCGTCGACCGGTGCCCGGCCGTGCCGCCCGTCGTCAGGTCCTGCCTTTTTCACAGAACGTGGCGGGAGCACTCGAGTTTCACGCAGGAATTTGTGTGCAGCGCTCCCGGCCGTCCCGCGCGCCGCCTCGCCTGCCTAGCCGCTTGATGCTCCGGCCATCCCGCGCACCGCCTCGCTTGCTGGACCGCGTGCCGCCTCGCCTGCTGGCCTTGTGAGCTGCAGTTCCAGTCGTCCCGGGCGCCACCTCGCTTGCTGGCCCGAGAGCCGAGTTGGCCATCGCATGCGTCGCCGCCGTGCTCGAATGCCTGATTTGCCGGCCATCCTGAGCGACCAGCAGCCGTGCTTGGCCACGTCCATGGACGATGACAGACTGAGGCGGTGGCAGCGCCGCAGCTCTACATCCACTACCACTTGTGGTGGCAGGCTAGCAGCGATGGCACGGTGGACCTGCACGCATTGCTGCTCCAGTATGCGCAGGCCATGGCCACGGACGACCGCCTGGCCGCGCACGGCCCACTGGCGCACATCCGCCACCTGCTCGGCCATGGGCGACGCCGCGCAGAGGCGCGTGCACTGCTTCGCGGACTGCTGCTCCAGTGTTGCTGCAAGATTGTTAACTACGGCCTCGGCTAGTTCCGGTGGCCGGACCTGTTGCGCGTACTCGCGGAGTCGCGGCAAGGGGGAGGCAACCCGCCGGAGCTGGTCGGGATCCCAAGCATACTTGCCGCAGGAATGGACGAAAAGTTTAAGTGTTGCAAGCTTTTGCTCGGAATGCGTGTTGAGTGGTTGGATCGGAAATGGAGGGCAGAGATTGCAAGAAAGTTACAATGTAACTTTACTCTGCAAAGGCACCCAATCTGGCTCCAGCAGCGTGGCCCGTCGCCTCAGCAGCAGGGGCACGAGCAGTTTCAGAGTTCGGTGCAACCTCCGATCCCCCCTAGCGTCACGCTCGGAGTGGATCCTCCCTCTGCAGCACCTTGGTGTGGGCACCCCTAAAAAACACACAACAACGCTCACACTCAAGACATGCATAAAGAACAAATAAAATAAAATGAAAAAAAAAGAGATGGAGAAGAAGTGCGAGAAGGCTGAAACCTTAGTTGCCTCAGCACTAGGAGCGTAAGCAGGTCCGGAGTTGGTTGGGACCTCCGATCCTCCCTCTGCGGCACCTTGGTCCTGGCACTTCTATAAGGAAAGAAAAGAGAGAGGTCAAAAACTTGCATAATCGGTAAGAAAGAAAACAAGCTGGAGATGGAGTGCGAACAGGCCGGTACCTCGGTTGCATCAACGGTAGGAGCGTGGGCAAGCTCGGAGTCGGCCTGAGCCTCCGACCCCCCTGGCGTCCCGCTCGACTTGGTGCCATCCTTGCAAGCACTGTGCTCCTGGCGCCCCTAAAAAAAAAGAAAAGAAAAGAGAAGGAAAAGGGAAAAGCACATACGCATGTTAACCACACTAAAAACAAAACCACTAATATAGTAGTTGGTGTGTGCTTCAAGGAACAAACCTTATCGCTGAAGAGCCCGACAGCGTCACGGGCCTCGGCAGCACCGTAAGGACTCCAGAAAAAACGCATGAACCTCCGCACACTCTTCTTCAACCCTTCAGTAGGAGCACCTAAAGAGCTTCGGTCACTCAACACCCGGCTCTTCACCCGCTCCACGTGCTCGCAACCATCAGACTTGAGAACCTTAGAAAAACTGAAAGCACCTGCAAGGGCAGCATAGTCCCTGACCCCATCCATGATCTTGGGTAGCCGAGCGATGGAATCCTTCATCCAACCCATAACCATAGCAGTCGGTGCATCCTCAGCTGGCGGAACTAAGGTAGCCCCGTACTCGGCAAGCGTACTGGCAAAAGACTGAGCAGCCTCCAACCCAACCAGGCGAGCACGGTCCATAACAGTTGATAGAACCGCAGCCTTAGTCTCTGCGTCAACAAGCTTCTTGCGTACCTCAGCAAGATCTTCGCGAAGGTGGTCGGCCTCAGACTTCAGGCCATCCGCTTGCTCCACAGCAGCTTGCTGAGAAGCTAAAGCGGAGTCACGCTCCACCTCCAGTGTCTGGGAGAGTGTGCGAAGTTGTTCAGCCTTGGCAGTAGCAGTGGACAAAGATCTAGCTTTGGCAATCAAAACTTTATTATCATCATCAAGAGCCTCGGCCTGCGCTCGTAGGAGAACGATAGCTTCGTCGCGGCGGGCAATCTCTGCACGTAGATGAACGATAGCTTCGTTGCGGCAGGCAATCTCTTTCTTGCTACGTACGTACATGAAGAACCTCCACCATTATGCTATTCTGCGGCAAAAATAAGCAGGAATTCAGCAACAATAAGACCGCGACGGCCTGACATAGAAAGAAACGCACATACTGCACTCGAGAAATACTAGAAAGAAAGAGAAAAAGAGCGTTACGATAAGAACTTGGTCCCGGTTTACAGCAAGCAGATCATCATACGGGCATTCTCCCAACACAGTTTGAAACCGCTTCATAGCGTTAAGTCCAACACCTACCAAAAAAAAATCGAAAGTTACATGCATTCTTTGGAAACAAGTGGTAGTCGAGCAACAAATTAGCAATGGGCTAGAGTACCTCCACCAATGGTACGAAGAGTAGTAAGGGCAGAGGTCCCAGCAGGGGCCTCGGCGGCTGAGGTCCCAGGGGCACCGGCGGCGATGGAGGTCCCAGGCAGAGCCTTGGCGGCGGAGGGTCCAGGAGCATCTCTACCAAGGTTGTCACCAAGGCTGCCCGTAGCTCCGCGGACAGCTGTGCAAAACAACAAATAGCAAAGAAGAAAAGTTAGCAAACTTAAAAATAGTAGAAAGTGAGCAAGTATCATAAAAGTTAGAGAAACTCACAAGCAAGCTCAGCAATAGAGGTAGTAGTCGGAGGGACCTCAGCCTTGCCCTTTTCAACCATCAGTGTAACATCCTCAATTTCCACGAAGGGAAATCCACAGAATGAAGTATAACATGATGGTTCCCGAGGATCATCCCATCACATTATCCGAATTACAGTCGATTCTGAGTCAAACTTCGAATAAAAAGATTACAATTAGAAGGGTTTACAATAATATGTCGCCACTTGGCGAGAATCAATCAGAGTCACACAGCATCCAGAACAGCATCGAAGACTGGAAGCTAGGCGCGGAAGCATCTTCAACATCTCCAGCTTGAGCGTAGGTACGGGACCATCTAATCCTCCACTTCGCTGAAGTCCACCTTGCAAACTATAAACCGCATTTCAGTACATTGCGTGCGGCTGCATTTCCCACCCTATGCATTTGCGTTGCTTTGTGGTGCTTTGTGGAATGCAAAAGGGTATATCAAGAGGCCTACATATGGCTGTATTTTCCTATGCAAGTATAATCAAGTTTATAATAATAATAATCAAGTTTTATTCTCAATCCCAACATGACACCAACCCCCGTGTGACGCCAAAATCAGTATCATCCAACCCAAAGTCCAACATCACAACACATCTCACAACTCATAAACAGCGACAAGACAGCCCTGCAGCGTCTTCTGTCTTGCCTAATCGACTCTCAGCCCTCCAGGCTCTCAGCCGTATCTCGCACCAAGTCCACTGCTCGGGGTAAGAAGAGAAAGGACACCACTCACTACTCGCTGAAAGCAGTAACCGATGGGGGTAAACCCAACTAAGAAGCCGGCGCACACCTTCATGCAGTCCAGGCTCGAAAGCCGGCGCACACCTTTAAGCAGTCCAAGCTAAAAGTCAGATCCATGCCCGAAGGCAGGACAATACGTATTGATTTCAAAACTCTGCAGAGCGTGTACACAAGACCACACGATCACCATCATCGATGCCCTAGGAGCACCTAGGATGATTACGGCTGCCTTCTAACTAGTACGATGCCATCCTACCACTCAGCCCTGAAGTGTTCCGGAGTACCACCGGTACGCTGAGACTGGGAAGACAGCACCAGGCCCACAAGTGGTGCTGCCGACTAGAACGGGACAGGCATGTACCTCCGTCCCCGTCGACCCTAATCCGCCTAACAACCTAGCAGTATTGGCATCGTCCTAGCTAGTCGGTCTACCCGTCCCCTTCCCATTAAGGGGCGAATGGTGAGTACCAAGTTCCCATGATTCCGTACCAACGATCTGTCAGTCCTTAGGTTGACCAGACAGGACATCTTCTCAACTTCTGTGCTCTCGACAGCACCTCGGTCTGGGGCTTCATCCCACGAAGACACTCCACCCAAGAAAGACTCGGGAAAATCACCTTGTACCCGCCACAGGTACGCTCATGTAGGGATGTCCAGGTCGCATCCCCTCGGCAAGACTCATCTCAACGACTCGTCGTAGATCTTGCCCAGTCGACTCAACCCTCACCACCACACACCCAAGGCACACGCGGAATCTCACTCACCGAGTATCACAAATCACCAGGTATCATAAGTCACCGGCACCTCAAGTCACGTCCGGCACATATACTCCGGTTCTCATATATAACCAGTAAGTGAGATAGCACAATATAAAGCAATATAATAATGAGCGTGTGGCTAATCTATCAGCGGGTATGCAGGTGATAGGTTGCGACAAGGTAGAGGCTTCTCAAGCAATCTAATCATGCACCCTAGCATATAGCATTGCAACAAAAGTAAAGCGCTAGCAATCTATATTGTATGACTAATAGGATCTACGAGGTTGGGTGGGAAAGTAGCACCTCTCAGATCTGTATCCAAGCTCCTCCAAGTGCTCCGGGTCCTCCGCGTCAAGCAGCTGCTCCTCCGGGTCTGCGAAACGTAACGTAAAGTCACGATAAGCGACTCCTATAGAGGGCCACAAAGAAGGAACACAAATTCAAAAGATCCAAATACACTCATGGATAAGCCTATGACGTAGAGCTCAATTTTAGAAAAATTTGGACTCTTGTTTCACATTTTTCTGAGCTAGCATGAATATTTTATGAATTTTCTAAGTTTAATTCCTATTCTAAAATTGGAAAAAGGCTGAATTAATAAGGTGCTGACACGTGGCAGGCTGTGATTGGCCGGGGTGACGTCATGCGGGTCCATCGGCAACGGCCCGGCGGCGAGGTGGGTCCCCGCGGCTGCGGTCGGTGGCGATGTGGGGCGGAGGTGGGACCCGATCAACGGTCAACATTGCCCGGTCAAACCTAGATGGGCCGAGTGGGCCGGTATTGGGCCTGGTTGGGCCGGACATGGGCCGGGTTGGGCCGGACGGCCCGGACACGTGTCGGTAGGTGGACTAGGCCACATCGCACTGGCGGGCTCCTACTGGGCTCGGTTCACAGGCCGGCTCTATAGGATTCGGTTCATGGTTGTTGATATTTCTAACACGATCCAAATTAGGAAGGCGAAAGAAATATATATATGATATCTATCTACTTGTCGGCTTGGATGTGGAATTAATCTCACGATCCAACAAAGGCGGAGTTAGGCGGTGTTAGTTGTGGGGTGTAATCTTAGTATCATTATCCATAGTGGAGTTAATCTCACTAAGGATATGTACTCAAGGTATACCACTCATTTCTAGGCATTACCTACATACTAGTCTGTCACCCTAGCAATAACGCTCTAAGAAATGCGGGTATGGTATTCTTGATAAGGCCTTGATAAAAGATGATCTTGATATACGCAAGCATACGAGAGAGAAATACCATTGTAGCACTTCACTTAGGGAATCTATCAGGGTATCGTATTTATATTTTACCACAGGGAAGGGAAGTCTATGGAAAGTAAGAGAGATAGGGGTATCTAATGATTTAGGAAGTGATTTACTTATGAGATCCACTTGCGGTTGTATAATGCAGAGTAGCCATATGCACCAAACAATACTCATAACAGGATAAGTCACAAGATAAAGATAATTGAATAAATGATAACTTCCCAAGTCTAAGATCATAGTATGCCACTTGTATCATATGAGCTATTAACATGGTATAGAAAGAATAGAAAGAATATTCCTAAGATACTCCTAATCATATGTCAATGAATACTACAATTAGTGCAAATACATCTAGCTATCATGGCAAGGTTGCAATACATCTACACATGGTAAGCATTACCAATGACAACCAAGGACGAAACTTGATCATCACCGTAATTATGGCTCAACTTGGCCTATCATTCGGAGGGTGGACTCCAAAGGACTCAACAGGACTGTCACTCCCGCGATCTACCACACGTCCCGGATTGTAGGGTGCAATCGCAGATAAACGTTGTATAAACACCACGTTTACACATTGCTTATCACCCACATAGTGATCATCTAAGTGGATGCTATACGATTCCATGCATAAGATATAAGACAAACTCACTAAACTAAATATATAATCATAGCATGCAGGGATACATATCACTAAGAATATAATCATTATATAGATCAAAGTCATATCAATTGTATTCCAACAATAATACTTACAGATTGGATACAAGAGAGAAGCCACGAGAAGCACTGCTCCCGCTACTTCTTGACTATCAGGAATCCAAGATGAACTTGACTTCCTCTAGAGCTAACTAGGTAGCTAACTACTTCTAATATGATGAACTAGGGCTTTTGATCTAGACTTGGTTGGACTTGGTCTGAGTTGATATGAATGAGAATGAACTCGAATGAATTAGAACTGAATTAGGGTTTAGCCCACGGGGTCGTGGTCTTCTTATATAGCCCTCGGCGATGAACAGGGACCCTTGGATCAAACCGACCTTCAATAACGGTGTAGATACAACCTCAAGGTCGGTGGTGGTAAACCGACATAGAAATCTGAGGCCGCGAGGTGGGACCCACCGGCGGTCGCCATGAATGATCTGGCGATCGCCGGGGGTCAAGATCACAACGTGATCTCCCTTCTCCCGGGTGTCTTACGGTATCTTCTAGAGTGTTTTAGTCCACAGTTTGGGTTGAGTTACTTCACGGTTAAGTCTTGTCATCGTATGTGATGTAAACTCTTAGGTTTCTCACCGTTCTTCTCTACTTTTATCCGTTTCAGGTCCCAGCAAAAGTCATGGAATACCAAAACTCATGGAAATATGTTAGTTAGACCCCTAGACTTATGTTGATATTCATCTTAAGCCCTTATTTCATGTTAATTGACTAATAATATTATGCTATAACAGGTGTCAACAATGGTGGACTACAGGCATTGGTCTGTAGACCACCGCGTGGTCTATCGTGGACCGCGTCCACTCTCTCCAATTCTCCTATGGCTCATGGTGAAACAAGTCCACCGACGTCTCCTCTTCTATTTCCCCATTCCCCTTCTCTATTTCAATCACGGCGGCAAGACCCGGGCGGCGGGCTCGCCCAAACCGGCGACCATAGTGGCTCAGGGCATGGATGGCTAGGCGCTAGGGCTTCAGGAAGGTAGGGCGGACACGATGGTGAGGTCGGTCGGTGGCACGGACGCGGCGGGCAAGGCCGGACGCGGTGGCGGCGCGGTCCGGCACCGGGCGGTGCGTTTGGAACTTAACGCAGAGCTCCTTCCTTCGATTAGGCTCGGGTAGAAGACGAGAAGGCGGCGCCGATGACCATAACAAGCAGCGGCATTCACTTCGTGGACGGACGCAAGACGGCGGTGCTCGGCGGCGCGGCGGCGGTGTGCGGTCGAGTGGCAAGGCAAGGCCTTCACTTCCATCCATCTAGGCGGTTGTGGGTGCGGCAAAGAAGGCGACGCTTCGACGGCATGGCCCCGAGGCGTGGGGCTGCGGAGGCGGCGAGAACGGCCGCGACAAGGGCGGTGCTCAGCGTGTGGCACCAAGCGTCGAGATGGCATCGCAACGAGGCGTCCGGGCTCTCCTAGGGTGGAAAAGCAGTTGGATTCCCGCGTCCTTTTGGCGGACATGCGGAGAGGTTTTGGTGACCGCCCTTGGTTGTTTTTGGCCGAAACAGCGGTGACTCTCGCGGTTCGCAGCCCGGCATCCATGGGTGTGTAGGGACGAGCACCGGGCGAAAAAGGCTCGGCCTTTCTTTGCTCCCAAGTGTGGGAACACGCCGGACGGCTGTAACGTGGCGGCACACAAGCGGGAAGGGCACGGCGGGTCTCACCTTGGTGTTCTTGGCATTGGGATGGCGAAGCAAAGGCGGCGATGCGGTGCCGTGCCCGGCAACTACGCCGGTGTAGCCCGTCGGGGCGACGAGCTCCGCTCCGGCGACCGGCTCGCGGCGGTATGGCGCGGCGGCGGCGTCCGCGGCAAAGTTCGCTTGGCTCGCGGTTTTGATGGTGGCGCTGGGATCAACACGGGGCTTCATCCTCGTCGTAGCTTCGGCACCGCAGCGCTCATCACGGCGGCGATGGCGTACCGGTGAAGACCACGACGGAGACGCCGCGGACAGCGGCTCAGTGGCGGCTCGGCTCCAACTCTTCCCTTCCCTTCTCCTCCCTTCTCTCGGTTGGGCAGCATGGGCAAGGACAACCACCGATTGGCGGCGGGGTTCTAGGAACCCTAGGGTGCCCAAGGCACCCCTTTATAGGGCGGCGGCGTCCGTGGATTGGGCGGATGGTGACCGGCCAAGGAGGGGAGAGTTGGTGGGCGACCGGGGCTCCAGGTTGGGGTTTTCGTGGTCGCGGCTTGTGGCTAGGAATTGAGGACAACGTGGCTGCTCCGGCGTTCGCGAAGACGGCTTGGGATTCCTCCCTCCCCGGCGCGGCGGGCTTTATCTGCGAGCGAGGTGGGCGAGGGGGACCAAGGAGAGGTGGAAGATGACATGCGGGGGCCACGCGGTTGGGCGGGAAAAGACGAACCGCCCCTTCGTATGTGCGGCCAAGGCCACAAGGTGGCGGTGTCGTTGGGCCGCCCACGCAGGGCGTGCTTGGCGGGCTCGGCCGCTGGGCCGTGGCTAGCTAGTTCGGTTGGTTTGCTAGCCGGGCTCCCTTGGTCGGGGGTGGGCCGTCTATCTTCTTTGGCCGGGTCGCGGCGTGGCGTGGTCAAGCCAAGGTGGCCTTTGGTTGGGCCACTAGGCCGCATTGGCCTTTCTTTTTCCTCCCTCACCTTATTTCCTTTCTATTTCTATTTCTAATTTCCACTCTAATTCTATTTAAGCCAAGTCTCCTATATTGATGTACATGGGTTGCCATCATGTACACCTCCTAGTGGGGGCCACTAGAGGTCACTAGGGCTTTTGGGAAAACCATGTCAAAGGGTTGGCAACAAGAATTATTATTATAAAGTTATTTGATTTTATTAGGCATCACATAAAATCAAATAAAATCCAACTCAAGACATGGTTGATTTATTAAATGCGAAATGCTCCACAAAAATTAAATAGGGCCTACTTGTGCAACTAGGGTAGGGTTTACCTACATGACAATTCATCATTCACGGGCTATTTAAGAAAAATTTTTGTTGGTTGCAATTTTTAGGTTTCAAAATTTCCGGGTTGTTACGGTCCTACCCCCTCATTAGAATCTCGACCTCGAGATTTAGGTAAAGCATACCTTTCGAAGAGGTAGGGGTAGTGCAAACCGAAGATCTCGCTTCTTTCTCCCATGTCGCTTCTCTTTGATTATGGTTGCTCCATTGAACCTTGCACATGGGTATCGCCTTGCTTCTTGTCTCTTTGACATCTGTGCCGAGAATCTGTATAGGATGTTCCTTATACTCTAGGGTCTCTGAATGTCGGGCATCTCTGAGGTATCGCTCATCAGGTACTCTCAAGCACTTGCGTAGCTGTGACACGTGAAACACAGGGTGTACTCCTGCCAACTCTGGGGGTAGATCAAGTTTGTAGGCCAACTTGCCAATTCTCTCACGGATCTTATATGGTCCTACGTATTTCGGGGCTAGCTTTCCTTTCACGTGGAACCTCTTAGTGTTTCGCATGGGGGACACTTTGAGGTACACGAAGTCCCCAACATAGAACTGGAGATCTTTCCGCCTCTTATCAGCATAGCTCTTACGGCATCGACTAAATGCGGCTTTTCGGATTCTCTCGCACTTTGGCGACTCCTTCAGCTTCTTTGATCTTAGCTGGGCCAAAGAATGATCTCTCTCCAGTCTGTGACCACATCAGAGGGGTTCTGCAGGATCTACCGTACAATGCTTCAAAGGGTGTCATCTTGATACTGGACTGATAGCTGTTGTTGTAGAACTCTGCATGAGGTAAACACTTCTCCCAATCACTCCCATACTTCAGAACACAAGCTCGTAGCATATCTTCTAGAATCTGGTTCACTCTCTCAGTTTGTCCATCGGTCTACGGGTGGTAAGCGGTGCGTAGTCCAACGTAGTTCCAATGGCATTGTGGAGTGCTTTCGAAATTGGACACGAATTGTGTTCATCGATCATTCACGATATGAGAGGGAGCTCCATGCGGTCGAAGAATGTGCTCCATATACAAATCGCTAGTTTCTCCTCGAGTGACTAACCTTGACGGGCATGAAGTGGGCCACCTTGGTTAGACGATCAACTATCACCCGGATAGAATCATTTCCCTTGGGTGAACGTGGCAACCCATTTATGAAATCCATGGAGATACGCTCCCATTTCCACACTTTGGAACTTCTAACGGCTTCAACAATCCCGCGGGTCTCTGGTGCTCGGCTTTGACTCGGTTGCAAATGTCGCAACGAGCCACATGTCCGGCAATGTCGGCTTTCATGTTAACCCACCAGAAGTGCTTCTTCAGATCGGCATACATCTTGGTACTACCGGGGGTGGATGCAATACTTGGAGTCATGTCCTTACATTAGGATCTCTTCACGCAAAGGTTGCGTCTATGGGATGCATAAATCCTATCCTTGTACATAAGCGTCCCTTGTTCATCTTCATGGAACTCGGGGCACTTGCCTTTCTTCATTAGCTTGCGGATATCTTTGAATCTCGGGGCACTTAGGAATTTTGAGCTTTGCGGTCGTGTCCCCAAGGTTGTCTTGTACTCGAAGCTCATTCGGTGACCATGAGGTACTATCTCCATCCGGAAGTCTTCTATTTCTGCTTCAACTCAAGAGGTAGAGCGGATGTGATCAAAGCGTGGCAATGGCTCTTGCGGCTCAAAGCATCGGCGACTATGTTAGCTTTCCCCGGATGATAGTGTATCTCCAGGTCATAGTCCTTAATCAATTCAAGCCATCTGCGTTGTCTCATGTTCAGATCTTCCTGGGTAAAGAAGTACTTCAGGCTCTTGTGATCGGTGTAGATGTCACATTTGTTCCCAATCAAATAGTGTCTCCGGATCTTCAAAGGCGTGCACAACAGCTGCTAGCTCAAGATCATGAGTCGGGTAACGCCGCTCGTGCTCTTTTTTCACCGTCGGGAAGCAAGGCAATTACTTTTCCATTCTGCATTAGCACACATCCCAATCCTTGTGGAAGGCGTCGCAATAGACAACAAAGTCTTGCTCTGGATATCGGGTAGGGCTAGCACGAGGAGTGGTAGTGAGCCTTACTTTTCGAGTTTGGAAGCTCTTCTCGCACTTTAAGGCGTCCACACTCAAACCCTTTGGTTTTCTTCAAAAGGTTGGTCATAGGTCTTGCTATCTTGGAGAAGTTCTCGATGAATCGGTGATAATATCCCGCCAATCCTAAGAAACTTCGGACTTCGGTCACATTGAGCGGTTGCTCCCCATTACTTACCGATCTCGATCTTGGATGGATCAACAGCTACTCCTTCGGCAGTAAGGACATGGTCAAGGAATGCGACTTGTTCAAGCCAGAACTCTGATAGGTCCTAAATGGCTAGAAGGGGGTGAATAGCCTAATAAAATTTTCTACAACAACACTTAAGCAAGGTGGTTAGTAAATAAGATGGCGTAGCAAATTAAAGCGAAGCTTCTCTCTAGCTTATGCAAGCCTCCTAGCAATTCTAGTACTTCTAAGCTCTCTAATCACACACAAGTGCTAGGTTGCTAAGTTACTCCTAGGTGAGCAAGGTATGCTAACTAATTCTAACACTAGGAGGTAAACAAACTAATCAAGCTAAACAAGCTAGTCAAACTAAAACAATGTAAGTAATGCAAAGATGTGCTAGAATACAATACCGCCGGAGTAGTGTAGAGGATGATGCCAATCACCGATGTCAATAAGAAATCTCCAACGAGCTCAACACAATTGACAAGATGATTTATCCCCGAGGTTCACGTGCCTGCCGGCACGCTAGTCCTCGTTGTGGCGATACACCCACTTGATGATTCACATGCTTAATGGCCGGTGCCAAATCCCTCGGAGAAAGCTCAATGAATCACTCACAAGAGGGGATCCACAAGCCACGAGCAATCCACTAAAGTAGCAATTCGGTCCACCACGGGAAGCTCAAGAACCCCTCACAATATCACCTTGATTGGGGGCGGACACAATCACCAAATTCCCTCACCAATCAATCCAACTCCAACCGTCTAGGTGACGGCAATCACCAAGAGTAATAAGATTATCACAATCGCAATCACCACGTGCCACGAAATTGAATCACAATATGCAATGCACTAGGGTTTCCCAACCTCCTCTCAAGAACACAAAATCCACCAAGGAATTGGAGAGGAGAGGGAGGAAATCCTCTTGAATCAATCTCTAGAGCACTATCCCTCACTTAATTTCAGCTCGAATCAAAAGAGTGGAGGGATTTGAGGATTGGAGCTCACTTAGGGTTTGGAAGCAAGAACACAAGGGGAGCTCATAGTGTATTTCGAAAATATGCCAGAGGAAGGAGAAAGGAGGGGAGCACTTCACTTTTAACCTCTCTGGCTTGGCTCTCAACGGCTCCTCTTCCAACGGTCGGAACAGCAGGGAGCGGCGTCGACTGTCACACGAGCGGCGGCAGCAGAGAGCTCCTTCTGTCGAAGAGGCAAGCAGCGGCGTCTGGCTGGGAACGATTGAATCGGTATCCAATCTTGGCTTGGGGCAGCTTAGCTAGCAGCAGCGGCAGGCACTCCCGCACGGGCCAGCAGCGCACTCGGCCACCTGCAGCGGTGGGCAGGACCCCAGCTCGCCAGCGCCTGGGCCAAGGCATCAGCAACGGCCCAGCTCGGCAGCAGGCAGCAGGGAGGCACGACGGGCCGGCCCAAGTGCCAAAGGATAACAATAAGTGCCAAAGGATCACGTGTGTGCACGACATGCAAAGCTAGGAACGTGCATGTGTATATATATATACACGCATGTATATAAAAGCAAGCAATGCAATATTGTTATCTCCTCCATTTCTTTTCCAAATATTTCACAAATCTTGATCCAAGAATATATGCCATCATATCCAAATATATGTCAAATCTCAAGACCAAAATTGATAGAATTTTTCAAGCCTTTTTTCGAGGGATTTTTCATCATCTCACAAGTCACTAACCCAAAATGCAAATGCAATATGAAATTCAAATAAGTGGCACTAGGTGAGTAAAACGATTATGATATTCTCCTCTTTATAGTACGGTTATCAAACCTAAATCACTCACATCCGCTAGATGTTTTGAGTGCAAAATAAAATGGCCCTATGGATATACATTTGCCTTGAGCCCATTTTATTTTTCTCTTTCTTGTTTTCTCGTTGGAGCACAATTGGCATGTCACCATGACCATCACCATTATTTTCCACCATGCTCCATTCTCCAAGTTGGATAATCCTATCTTATGTCATACACTCAAAGCATAGGATTAGTCCACTAGTGGTTTCATCAATTATCAAACAAAAAACCAAACAAAGGAATTTTAATTTGAACTTGAATTACTTGTCCAAAGCATTTTAACATGAATCAAAAGTTGGACAAACATTTCAAGGTTCGGTTTTGGTAATAGCGGCTCCCCCTACATATGTGCTTCCATGTGTTTGGTTCAATTTTAGCACATATGTATTGATAGAAAATTTGGGAGAGACAATATTACCAAAGAGGTGCTAAGGTATATAGAATGGACCTTTGAAGCGTGATACCAATCGGAGTGTCGATATATACCATCCTTAGCACTCTTGTAGCTAGACATTCATCAAAACTCAACATACCCCATGAGATCAACATTATAGGCATAATATGTGAGCAATGTCTAGATACATCCTATGCATGCTAGTAATTCATTTCACCATTCAAGTCTATATTTCTAGCATACACCAAGCAATCATGTATATTGAATTTAAAGATTGCTATGCAACATTTCATCATGATTATGCACATACAAACGCACAAATAGTCTATGAGCTTGCTCCCCCTATTTGTGTGATCAATTTAAAAAAATTAAAATTGACCCCTTTCCATTCATTTTTGTGACTTATTTCTCCCCCTTTGTCAACAATCACCAAAAAGATGTAAATAGAGAGAAATCAAGTCCATCAATGATGGTCATAAAGTGGTTCAATCTAGAACACTTGCCTTATTATGTAATTAGGTTTGAACCAAGGACAAGCTTTTTTTTCACACCTCATGAAAACAAGGGTTATCTTGACCATGTTAAATTACACAACATGAGCTCGTTTACTAGATTCAACACTAGGATTGCAAGCCCACAAACATGTCATATGCCACCACTAGGTCATATAAACATAGAAAGTAATAGTGGTGCCACACATACATTGAAATATTTGATTTTTATGAATGTGCCTATAGCATGAATTATGGCTAGATGCATTAAATAAGTCCTTAGCATAGTATGAATGTCATGTCAAACAACTTTTACCTTGCTTGTTGTCGAAGTAGAGGCATGTCATATATGAGGGGGGGTGCATCAACTCAAGTTGGAGAAGTCAATAATGTTCAATTCTTCCTTTAGCATACAAAACCTTTTCTCATCAAGTGGCTTGGTAAATATGTCGGCTAGTTGATCTTCGGTGTCAATGCCCATGATACAAATATCACCCTTTTTGTTGATGGTCTCTAATGAAGTGATGCCTTATGTCAATATGCTTTGGTTCTTGGATGTTGAACCGGATTTTTGTGTCATCTTTCTTGCACTTTCATTGTCACAAAACAATGGTACTTTTGTCAAATTTGAATCCAAAATCCCTCAAAGTAGACCTCATCCAAAGCAATTGAGTGCAACAACTTCCCGCACTAATATATTCGGCTTCAGCGGTTGAGAGAGCAACACTATTTTGTTTCTTTGAAGACAATGAAACAAGTGATCTTCAAGGAATTAACATGTGCCACTTGTGCTCATTCTATTGATTTTGCATCCTCCATAGTCGAAATCCGAATATCCAATGAGCTCAAACTTGGATCCCCTTTGGATACCAAAGACCAACATTTTGTGTGCCCTTCAAGTACCTCAAAATTCTCTTAGTTGCCTTGAGGTGACTCTCTCTAGGAGAGGAATGATATCTTGCACACATGCCCACACTAAATGCTATATCCGGTCTAGAAGCGGTTGCATAGAGTAAGCTTCCAATCATGGACCGATATTGCTTTTGATCAACCATATTGCCACTTGGGTCAAGATCTAGACTTCTATTGGTTCCCATTGGTGTTGACATTGGTTTTGCATCTTCCAAGCTAAACTTCTTGATCATATCCTTGATGTACTTGCCTTGACTAACAAATATGCCATTCTTCATTTGCTTGACTTGAAGTCCAAGAAAGTATGTGAGTTCTCCAAGCATAGACATTTCAAACTCTTTAGTCATCATCTTTGCAAACTCTTCACAAAATTCTTGATTGGTTGAGCCAAATATAATGTCATCAACATATAATTGCAACACAAACAAGTCCTCTCCAATCTTCTTGGTGAAGAGAGTGGTGTCAACCTTTTCCCATCTTGAAACCTTTAGAGAGGAGAAAATCTCTCAACCTCTCATACCATGCTCTAGGTGCTTGTTTTAAACCATACAAAGCCTTCTTCAACTTGTACACATGGTTGGAATACTTGTCATCTTCAAAGCCGGGTGGTTGCTCAACATAGACCAACTCATTTATGAAACCATTCAAGAATGCACTCTTCACATCCATTTGATATAATTTGATATCATAAGCACATGCATAGGCTAGCAAGATCCTAATTGCCTCCAATCTAGCAACCGGAGCATATGTTTCTCCAAAATCAAGACCCTCAACTTGTGTATAACCTTGAGCCACTAGTCTTGCTTTGTTTCTAACAACTATCCCATCTTGATCTTGCTTGTTCTTGAAGACCCACTTGGTTCCAATCATATTATAGTCCTTTGGCCTTTTCACTAGTTTCCAAACATCATTCCTCTTGAAATTGTTCAACTCATCATGCATAGCATTTATCCAATCTTTCTTCTCCAATGCCTTCTCAATATTCTTGGTTTCTTCTTGAGATACAAAGGCATGCTGTGCACAAAATAAAGTTAGTCTTCCTCTAGTTATCACTCCACTATTGATGTCACCAACAATTTGATCTAGTGAATGATCTCTTGCTATGTTAGAGGGTTGCAACACTTGTACTTGATGACTAGGATGAGATGGTGTACTAGCTTGTTGATCTTCATCATGAGAACCACTAGTGCTTGCTTCATTAGTACCAATATCCACCGAGGTGTTGGGCAATGGAGCATCATCATCATCATCAACTTGTCTTGGCCTAATGTCACCAATGTCCATGTTCCTCATTGTATTCTTCAAATTGGAACCACTCACATCATCATGATTTTCAACTTCACTTTGAGAGCCTTGGGTTTCATCAAATTCAACATCATGTACTTCTTCAAGTTGACCACTACCCAAGTTCCATACTCTATATGCCTTGCTTGTGGTTGAGTATCCAACTAGGAATCTCTCATCACATTTCTTGTCAAACTTGCCCAATCTTGTGCCTTTCTTGAGAATGTAGCATTTGCATCCAAAGACTCTAAAGTAGCCAATGTTGGGCTTCCTTCCATTCAACAATTCATAAGGTGTCTTCCCAAGCATCCCATGACAATAGAGGCGGTTGCTACAATAGCAAGCCGTGTTGATTGCTTCGGCCCAAAAGGAATGGCTAACATTGTATTCACTAAGCATTGATCTTGCCATTTCAATCAAGGTTCTATTCTTTCTCTCAACTACACCATTGGATTGAGGGGTGTAGATTGGTGAAAATTGATGTCCAATTCCAAGCTCATCACACAACTCATCTATTCTTGTGTTCTTGAACTCACTCCCATTGTCACTTCTAATCTTTTTTATGGATGTCTTAAACTCATTTTGGCATCTCTTGACAAAGGATTTGAATAGCTCAAATACATCACTCTTGTCATGAAGAAAGAACACCCAAGTGTATCTAGTGTAGTCATCTACTATGACAAAACCATACTTGTTGCCACCAATGCTAGTGTATGTTGTTGGCCCAAACAAGTCCATATGCAACAACTCAAATGTTTTGCTTGTACTCATTGTGCTCTTGGATGGATGTGCATTGCCATGTTGTTTGCCGGCTTGACATGAGCTACAAGGTTTGTCCTTCTCAAATGTGACATCACTCAAGCCTCTAACCAAATCATGCTTCAATAATTTGTTCAATTGCTTCATCCCAACATGACCAAGTCTTCTATGCCACGACCAACCCTTGCTAGCCTTTGAGAGTAAGCATGTTGTCAATTTGGCTTCCTTTGCATTGAAGTCCACTAGATAGAGATCACCATATCTAAATCCTTTGAAGATCAAATTGATCCCATCAACACTAACCACTTCAACTTCTTGACTAGTGAATATGCATTTGTAGCCAAGATCACAAAGTTGAGATACCGACAATAGATTGTAATCAAGATTGTCAACTAGCAACACTTTGGATATGCTCTTCTCTTGTGTAATTGCAATCTTTCCAAGCCCCAAGACATTCCCTTTCTTATCATTGCCAAAAGTGATAGATCCATACTTGTCAATGCCCTTTATGCTAATAGATTTGAACATATGAGAATCCCCGGTCATGTGTTGAGTGCACCCACTATCAAGTATCTAATGCTCTCCTCCGGCATGGTAATTGACCTATAAAAAGAGATCAATTCTTCTTAGGTATCCAAACTTGCTTGGGTCCTTCAAGGTTAGTCACCAAGCTCTTTGGTACCCAAATGGCTTTCTTCTTTGAGCCCATCCATGGTGCACCAATGAACCTAGCATGAACACCATTGTTTTTCTTTACAAGCATATAAGAGTTATCAAGCTTGATGGAAGAAACATTGGTTTTCTTGTTCATGCATCTTTGCTCCACATGACCAACTTGCTTGCAAGCTTTGCAATAGCTACCATTATTCTTCACAAAACGTGTTTTGTGACTAACAAAGGTGGCCTTGCCTTTCTTGGGATATAGCCCAATCCCTCTTTGTAGAGAGATGCTCTTTGGCTACCCAAGCACATAAGCAAGCGGTCCTCACCACCATAAACCTTAGCCAAAGTATGATTGAGCTTTTTCACCTCATTCTTCAAATTAGCATTCTCATCACTAGGAATAGATGTGCTAGATGAAGTACTAGTGGAAGCAATACATATAGGAGAAGGCAAAGGCTCAACAAGTATATCATATGATATGCTAGCATTGCAAGTATCAACCTTAGCCACATGCATGCTCATACTTTCTTTCTCTTTAATTAGAGAGGAATGAGCCTTTTCAAGCTTTGTGTGAGACTTCTCAAGCCTCTTATGGTCTTCCTTTAGACTCTCATAAGATGCCCAAAGCTCATCAAGTTCTTGCTTAAGGGTGTTTCTCTCCTTAATCAAGCCCTTGCATTCCTTTCTATTTTCCTTAAACATGAAAGTGCAATCCTCAAGCATGACATGCAACTCTCCTATGGTATGTGTAGGTTCCTCATCATCACTATCACTATCACTATCATCATCATCATTCTTAGTGATAGATTGTACCTTAGAGGCCTTAGCCATGAAGCATGAAGAAGGTGTGTCAAATAGAGAGATCTTTTCTTGCATAGCCACACATGCATGACCCTTCTTCTTGCTTTTCTTGTCATCTTCTTCATCATTTGATGAAGATGAAGCATCACTATCCCATGTAGCAACATGAGATTCATTCTTCTTCTTGGTCTTGTGAGAGGTGTCATCCTTCTCATTCTTCTTCTTGTTCTTCTTTCTTGCCTTGGTGATAGCATCTTCATCATCACTACCATAGGGACACTTGGCAATGAGATGATCGGTGTCATGGCATCTAAAGCACTTCATGTTGCCTTCATTCTTCTTGGATGAGTGTCTCTTCTTTCTTGAGATGTACCCCTTCTTCTTCATGAGTTTTCCCAATTTCCTTACAAAGAGGGCCATTTGCTCATCCACCTCACTATCACCACTAGAGGAGCCATCCTCTTCATCACTTGACTCTTCCTTCTTCTTGGACATCCCTTTGGATGATGAACTAGCCTTGAAAGCCACATTCTTCTTCTCATCTTTCTTGTCATCATCATCCTTGTCCTTCTTTTTTGCCTTGTTGACCAACTCAAGTTTCTTCTTGTCATCTCTATATGAGTCATCGGTCATCACCTCATCAAGAAATTGGTTGGGTGTCAAGTCCTTCAAGGTTGTTCTAATGAGGATGGTGATCAACATCCCAAACCTCTCCGGCAAGCATCTCAAGAACTTCATGTTGAAGGTCTTGTCCTTGATCTCCTCTCTAAGAGCATTGAGATCATTCACCAACACTTGCATTCGGTGAAACATCTCCGGGACACTCTCATCATCTTCCATCTTGAAGCTATTGAATTGCTCAAACTTGATGTAGGCCTTGGCGGTCTTGACTCCTTCGGTGCCCTCATATGCTTCCTCAAGCTTTTTCCAAATGTCATGTGCAACCTCAATTGACTTGACTTGCTCAAACACTTTGTCGGTGAATGCTTCATGGAAAGCACTCACGGCTATGTCATTGGCTTGAAGCTTCTTCTCTTCAAGCGGTGTTGGTGCCTCTTGATTTGCCACCTCAAACTTCTTCTCGGTCACCTTCCACACTTCTCTATTGATTGACTTGAGATGTGCGGCCATCTTCACCTTCCAATAGGCGAAATTTGACCCATCGAATGGAGGTGCCTTCTTGGTGTTGTTGACATGTAAACTCAACACCATTTTGTCACCGTAGGTTGTTAAGCCACTCAAAAATGGTGCCTCGGCTCCGGTACCACTTGATAGGTCCTAAATGGCTAGAGGGGGGTGAATAGCCTAATAAAATTTTCTACAACAACACTTAAGCAAGGTGGTTAGTAAATAAGATGGCGTAGCAAATTAAAGCGAAGCTTGTCTCTAGCTTATGCAAGCCTCCTAGCAATTCTAGTACTTCTAAGCTCTCTAATCACACACAAGTGCTAGGTTGCTAAGTTACTCCTAGGTGAGAAAGGTATGCTAACTAGTTCTAACACTAGGAGGTAAACAAGCTAATCAAGCTAAACAAGCTAGTCAAACTAAAACAATGTAAGTAATGCAAAGATGTGCTAGAATACAATACCATAGGAGTAGTGTAGAGGATGATGCCAATCACCGATGTCAAGAAGAAATCTCCAACGAGCTCAACACAATTGACAAGATGATTTATCCCCGAGGTTCACGTGCTTGCCGGCACGCTAGTCCTCGTTGTGGCGATACACCCACTTGATGATTCACAAGCTTAATGGCGGTGCCCCTCGGAGGGAGCTCAATGAATCACTCACAAGAGGGAATCCACAAGCCACGAGCAATCCACTAAAGTAGCAATTTGGTCCTCCATCGGGGAAGCTCAAGAACCCCTCACAATATCACCTTGATTGGGGGCGGACACAATCACCAAATCCCCTCACCAATCAATCCAACTCCAACCGTCTAGGTGACGGCAATCACCAAGAGTAATAAGATTATCACAATCGCAATCACCACCTAGTGCCCACGAAATTAAATAACAATATGCAATGCACTAGGGTTTTCCCAACCTCCTCTCAAGAACACAAAATCCACCAAGGAATTGGAGAGGAGAGGGAGGAAATCCTCTTGAATCAATCTCTAGAGCACTATCCCTCACTTAATTTCAGCTCGAATCAAAAGAGTGGAGGGATTTGAGGATTGGAGCTGTTTGGAAGCAAGAACACAAGGGGAGCTCACACTGTATTTCGAAAATATGCCAGAGGAAGGAGAAAGGAGGGGAGCACTTCACTTTTTAACCTCTCTGGCTTGGGCTCTCAACGGCTCCTCTTCCAACGGTCGGAACAGCAGGGAGCGGCGTCGCCTGTCACACGAGCGGCGGCAGCAGAGAGCTCCTTCTGTCGAAGAGGCAAGCAGCGGCGTCTGGCTGGGAACGAATGAATCGGTATCCAATCTTGGCTTGGGGCAGCTTAGCTAGCAGCAGCGGCAGGCACTCCCGCACGGGCCAGCAGCGCACTCGGCCACCTGCAGCGGTGGGCAGGACCCCAGCTCGCCAGCGCCTGGGCCAAGGCATCAGCAACGGCCCAGCTCGGCAGCAGGCAGCAGGGAGGCACGACGGGCCGGCCCAAGTGCCAAAGGACAGCAGCATCTAGCGGCCCAGCTCTTCCCTCTTTCCGTTTATTTTTTTCAATTCAAAATGGCAGCAACACACACGGCTTCAAATATTCACCATCCGTCGAGCATGCTGGAAGCTAGCAAGGATCACGTGTGTGCACGACATGCAAAAGCTAGGAACGTGCATGTGTATATATATATACACGCATGTATATAAAAGCAAGCAATGCAATATTGTTATCTCCTCCATTTCTTTTCCAAATATTTCACAAATCTTGATCCAAGAATATATGCCATCATATCCAAATATATGTCAAATCTCAAGACCAAAATTGATAGAATTTTTCAAGCCTTTTTCGAGGGATTTTTCATCATCTCACAAGTCACTAACCCAAAATGCAAATGCAATATGAAATTCAAATAAGTGGCACTAGGTGAGTAAAGCGATTATGATATTCTCCTCTTTATAGTACGGTTATCAAACCTAAATCACTCACATCCGCTAGATGTCTTGAGTGCAAAATAAAATGGCCCTATGGATATACCTTTGCCTTGAGCCCATTTTATTTTTCTCTTTCTTGTTTTCTCGTTGGAGCACAATTGGCATGTCACCATGACCATCACCATTATTGTCCACCATGCTCCATTCTCCAAGTTGGATAATCCTATCTTCTGTCATACACTTTCGAGCATAGGATTAGTCCACTAGTGGTTTCATCAATTATCAAAATCCAAACAAGGAATTTCAAACTCACACTTGCTGAACTTGCCGTAGAGCTGATGCTGTCTCAACTTCTCAAGCACTATTCTCAGATGCTGCTCATGCTCTTCTTGAGTGGCGGAGTATATCAGAATGTCGTCAATGAATACCACCACAAACTTGTCGAGTTCATCCATGAATACCTTGTTCATCATGTTCATGAAGTAGGCCGGGGCATTAGTGAGCCCGAAGGACACTACCGTGAACTCATACTGACCATATCGGGTGACAAAGGCTGTCTTGGGAATATCCTCCTTCCGGATCTTCATCGATGGTAGTCTGAACGAAGGTCAATCTTGGAGAAGTACTTGGCATTGCGCAACTGATCTAGCAGGTCATCAATCCTCGGCAATGGATACTTGTTCTTGACCGCGTATTCGCATTGATTCCGGTAATCTACACACATCCTCAATGAATCATCCTTCTTCTTCACGAGCAGAGAATGGAGAACCCCAAGGGGAAGCACTAGGCTTGATGAACCCCTTGTCGGATAACTCCCTGAGCTGCTTCTTAAGCTCCTCTAGCTCATCAACTGACATACGATAGGGTCTCTTAGCAATAGGCCCCCATTGCACGGTAGCTTGAGTCAATCACAAACTCCACATCTCGATCGGGTGGCATACCCGGCAACTCATCGGGAAACACATCAGGATACTCACACACTATGGGCACCTCCCCTAAGGTCTTTGTTTCTAGGGCACACAGCATAGAAACTGTCCTCCTTTGGTGTGGCAAGCAACGGATCACATGTCCGCTAGGGTGGGTGATCTCCACATATCTTGGTCGACAAGATATCACTCCTTTGTGTAGGGTTAGCCAGTCCATTCCTAGAATGACATCCAAGCCATCTGAGGGAAGGAGGGTGAGGTTGGCTAGGAAAGGGTGTCCCTCAATGGTGATAATCACTCCCTTGCATCTGTGGGTGCATCGGATGGTTCCCATGGGTGAGCTGGTGTAAATGGGCTCACCGCGAGGTGTCACTTGGTAGTTTGTGCTCTCGTGCAAACTTGCTAGCGATATATGAGCACGTAGCTCCGAGTCAAACAACACGGAAGCCTTAGCGGAAGCCTTAGCTCCATGTACCATGAACATACCGTACACCACGTCGGGGGCAGCTTCTGCATCCTCCGCGGTCAAGTGGTTGACCCTGGTACAGATAGCTCCAGAAGTCACCCGTTTGATCAGGGCTCCCTGAGCTTGCTTGACGGGCACCTGAGCCGGTGTAGTGGTACCCGTTGTTGTAGTGGTACCCTTCTCAGGGCGGTCGATCTTCTTGTGACCCGACCGGCCACAACCGAAGCAAGTGAGAGTGTTGCTGCTTGTGGAGGTAGACGCAACAGACTTCCTCTTGCCGGTGCTCGGGGTAGAGTGCGGCGTCGTAGAGCGGCTACGAGCGAGGTGGAGGTAATTGGTGAGGTAGATACCACCACCTTGACTCGAACCGGCTCTGACTTCTTCGGTGAAGTAGGGGCAAGGCAAATGAAGGTGTCCTCGTGCCGCGGCTTTGTGAGAGAGGCGGGGCACAAGAGGTACTTTCGCACGACGCTTCTTCTTCTTGATGTTGAGCTCGCCGACCTCCGGTGATCCTTCTCGATCTCGATGCACTTGTTAATCATCTCCGGAGGGTAGTAGAAGTCTTTCGAGAGGGAGAGCTTAATGCGAATGCTCGGACCCTTAGGAAGTAGTACATCTTCGTTTCTCGCTTTTGACATAGTCCCGAGGCACATACCGCATCGTGTTGGTGAAACGGATTGCGTACTCGGCGATCTTGTGACTCCCTTGTTTGATGTCGCGAAACTCGTCTGCCTTGATCTCCATGGCATTCTCGAGAACATGGTGCTCACGAAAAATCTCGGCGAACTCTGCCCATGAGATGTCGGCGACGTCAGGGTACGAGTCACAATAGCTATCCCACCATGCAAGTCGCGGAGCCAACAAGCCTGGTGGGTAGCAACCCTAATGCACTCCTCATTTGGAGAAAGTGGTCGTCTAGCTTCTTCTTCATCTCCGTGGCCAATCCTCTGCTGCAATTGGGTCAGTGTTGGTACCATCAAAAGTAGGGGGCTTTAACTTGATAAAACCCTCTAGCTTCTTCTGGAAATTATCACCCTGACTTTCCTAGAGTTGCTTTATGTTCTCAGCCATCTTTGACATGAGCTCGGTCTGACGGGCCATGAGCTCAACAATGTCGGGGGGTGAAGGTGCTCCTCAATTTGGTTCTCCGGCCGATGGTGTTTTCTCCTCCGTGGGGGCGGGGTAGGTGCACGAGGTGCCTCCTCAATATTGAGGGCGTGCCCCCATGACCTCCACGCTTCGCGCCCACGGGCCATTTGCGGGACCGGGGAAGGTGGCGATTCATTTAAGACGGTTGGAACGACGGGTCATGGCTGAAACAGACATAAGGGTTATGACATGAACTGTGATTGTTTTTGTTTGAGTTTTTAGATGAGTAATTTAAGCGATTTAAAACTTTTGCAACTAAAGTACACTCAAACAAAGAAGCAATAAGATACATAAAATGCATTAAGACCCAATCACTCATTCATTTGGTTTATTACATGGCGATGTCATTAGCTGCTACACTAATAGACTCGCGAGAACGTGCTATACGTAGGAAGTCTCAATAGTGGAATGCTTTTCATCTACTCGGGGTAGGTCTTCCAACAACATCGGTCCACGAGTTGGATGTAGAAGGTTACATAATGAGGTAAGCCATGCATTAAAAGAATGCAGGGTCGGTAATATAACCGAATTAGACAGGTTTTCACTTATTGCTAACGACCAATCCAAAGGGTCTCGTCCCTAAGGTCAAGCGGCTCGATACCAACCGTAACATCCTCAATTTCCATGAAGGAAATCCACGAATGAAGTATAACATGATGGTCCCCGAGGATCATCCCATCACATTATCCGAATTACGGTCGATTCTGAGTCAAACTTGAATAAAAAGATTACAATTAGAAGGGTTTACAACAATACGCCGCCACTTGGCGGAATCAAGTCAGTCACACAAAGCATCGAGCAAAGATCGAAGGCGGAAGCTAGGGCGCGGAAGCATCTTCAACATCTCCGGCTTGAGCGTAGGCACGGGACCATCTAATCCTCCACTTCGCTAAAGTCCACCTTGCAAACTATAAACCGCATTTCAATACATTGCGTACTGACTACTGTTTCCCACCCTATGCATTTGCGTTGCTTTGTGGTGCTTTGTGGAATGCAAAAGGGTATATCAAAGAGGCCTACATATGGTCTGTATTTTCCTATGCAAGTATAATCAAGTTTATAATAATAATAATCAAGTTTTATTCTCAATCCCAACATCACACCAACCCCCGTGTGACGCCAAAATCAGTATCATCCAACCCAAAGTCCAACATCACAACACATCTCACAACTCACAAGCAAAGCGACAAGGCGACCCTAGCGGCTTCTTACGTCTTGCCAATCACTCTCGGCCCTCCGGGCTCTCACCAGTATCTCGCACCAAGTCCACTGTTCGGGGTAAGAAGAGAAAGGACACCACTCACTATTTCGAAAGCAAGAAACGATGGGGGTAAACCCAAGCGAAGCCGGTGCACACCTTGAGCGATCCAGCTCAAAGCCGGCGCGACACCTTTAAGCGGTCAAGCTAAAGTCGGATCCATGCTCAAGGCGGGACAATGCGTATTGATTTCAAAACTCTATAGAGCGTGTACACAAGACCACACGATCACCATCATCGATGCCCTAGGAGCACCTAGGATGATTACGGCTGCCTTCTAACTAGTGCGATGCCATCCTACCACTCGGCCACGAAGTGTTCGGAGTACCACCGCAGGCAAGAGGGGAAGAAGGCGCACCGGGCCCACAAGTGGTCTCGCCGACTAGAACGGAGACGGGCATGTACCTCCGTCCCTGTCGACCTAATCCGCCTAACAACCTAGCGATAATGGCATCGTCCTAGCTAGTCGGTCTACCCGCCCCTTCCCATTAAGGGCGAATGGTGAGTACCAAGTTCCCATGATTCGTACCAACGACTGTCGGTCCTTAGGTTGACCCGGACGGGACATCTTCTCAACTTACGTGCTCTCGGCGGCACCTTGGTGCGGGGCTTCAACCCACGAAGACCTCCACCCTTTAAAGACTCGGGGAAAATCACCTTGTACCCGCCGCAGTGCGCTCACGTAGGGATGTCGGTCGCATCCCCTCGGCAAGACTTCGTCTCAATGACTCATCGTAGATCCTGCGCCCGATCGACTCAACCCTCGCCACCCACACACCCAAGGCACACGCGGAATCTCACTCACCGAAAAGTATCACAAATCACCGGGTATCATAAGTCACCCCGGCACCTCAAGTCACATCCAGAGCACATATACTCCGGTTCTCATATATAACCCGGTAAGTGAGATAGCACAATATAAAGCAATATAATAATGAGCGTGTGGCTAATCTATCGGCGGGTATGCGGTGATAGGTTGCGACAAAGGTAGAGGCTTCTCAAGCAATCTAATCATGCACCCTAGCATATAGCATTGCAACAAAAGTAAAGCGCTAGCAATCTATATTGTATGACTAATAGGATCTATGAGGTTGGGTGGGAAAGTAGCACCTCTCAGATCTGTATCCAAGCTCCTCCAAGTGCTCAGGGTCCTCAAGGCGTCAAGTAGCTGCTCCTCGGGTCTGCGAAGCGTAACGTAAAGTCGCGATAGCGACTCCTATAGAGGGCCACAAAGAAGGAACACAAATTCAAAAGATCCAAATACACTCATGGATAAGCCTATGGCGTAGAGCTCGATTTTAGAAAAATTTGGACTCTTGTTTCACATTTTTCTCGAGCTAGCATGAATATTCTATGAATTTTCTAAGTTTAATTCCTATTACAAATTGGAAAAAGGCTGAATTAATAAAGGTGTCGACACGTGGCGGCTGTGATTGGCGGGGGTGGCGTCATGCGGGTCCATCGGCAGCGGCGGCTGATAGGTGGGTCCAGCGGCGGTCGATCAAGGTGGGGCTAGGTGGGACCCGATCCAGCGGTCAGCGTTGACCAGGTCAAACCTAGATGGGCCGAGTGGGCGGTATTGGGCGGGTTGGGCGGACATGGGCGGGTTGGGCGGATGGCGGGACACGTGTCGGTAGGTGGACTAGGCCACATCGCGCGGCGAGGCTCCTACTTGGGCTCGGTTCCGCGGCCGGCTCTATAGGGGCGGTTCATGGTGGACTCACGGGCATTGAGTGCGTAGACCCAGCGTGGTCTATCGTGGACGGCGTCCACTCTCTCCCATTCTCCTATGGCTCATGGTGAAACAAGTCCACCGGCGTCTCCTCTTCTATTTCCCCATTCCCTTTCTGTTTCAATCACGGCGCCTGCGAATTTGGCGGGGCTCGCCCAAACAGCGACCATAGTGGCTCAGGCATGGATGGCTAGGCGCTAGGGCCGGGGAAGGTAGGGCGGACACGATGGTGAGGTCGGCCAGGTGCGCGACGGGCGGGTAAGGCCAGACAGCGGTGGCGGCGGCAGTCCGGCACCCGAGGGCGCGGCGTTTGGAACTTGCCGACTCCTTCCTTCGATTAGGCTCGGGTAGAAGGCGAAGGCGGCGCCGATGACCATGCTTTATGCGACGGCGTTCACTGTGGCCGGGGCGCAGCGCCTCCGGCGGCCCCCGTCGCGGTATGCGGTCAGGGGGCAAGGCGGGCCTTCCCTTCCATCCATCTAAACGGTTTGTGGGTGCGGCGGCAAAGGCTTACTTCGGCGGCATGGCCCCCGGCGTGGGGCTGCCGGAGGCGCAGAACGGCCGGGCGATAAGGACGGGCGCTCCCACGCGTGGCATTGCGTCCGCATGGCATGGCAACGGTGGGCGTCCGTGCTCTCCTAGGGTGGAAAGGCGGCGGATTCCGTCCTTTGATGCGGCGGACATGCGGAGGTTTGGTGCCCGCCCTTGGTTGTTTTTGGCGAAAGCGGCGGTGACTCTCGGCGGTTAGCGGCCATGGCATCCATGGCGGCATGGGCGTTCGTGGCGCCCGGCGTTCCCAGAGCCGTAGAGGCCCGGCAAGGCCAGGCCTTGGCTGGGGTAATGCGTGGGTGTGTAGGGCGTGCACCGGGCGAAAAAGGCTCGGCCTTTCTTTGCTCCCCAAGTGTGGGGCAGCGTGACGGCGGTAACGTGCTTGACACAAATGGGAAGGACACGGCGGGTCTCACCTTGGGGTTCTTGGCGTTGGGATGGCGAGAGGCAAAGGCGGCGATCACGATGCCGATGCCGAGCAGCTTCGCCCGGTGTAGCCCGATCGGGCGATGAGCTCCGCTCGCTGACTTCCGGCTCGCGGTACGGCCGCGGCGGCGGCGTCCGCGGACAAAGTTAAAACGGCTCGCGGTTTTGGTGGTGGCGCTGGGGGATCAACCGCGGAGCTTCGTCCTCGTCGTAGCTTCGGCACGCTGGCGCTGGAATCCGCGGCGATGGCGTCGGCTGGTGAAGACCCGCAGCGAGACGCCCGCGGGCAGCGGCTCTAGTGGCGGCTTCGGCTCCAACTCTTCCCTTCCCTTCTCCTCCCTTCTCGGTTGGGCGGCGTGGGCAAGGACAACCACCGATTGGCGGCGGGGGTTCTAGGAACCCTAGGGTGCCCCAAGGCACCCCTTAAGAGGGTGGCTGGCGTCCGTGGATTGGGGGATGGTGACCGGCCAAGGAGGGAGAGTTGGTGGGCGGCCAGGGGCTCCAGGTTGGGGTTTTCGGGGTCGCTGACTTGTGGCTGGGAATTGAGGGCGGCGTGGCTGCTCGGCGCAAGCGAAGGCGGCACGGGATTCCTCCCCTCCCGGCGCTTTACGCCGAAAAGCGAGAGGAGGGGCGGGGACCCCAAGGAGAGGTGGAAGATGACATGCGGGGCCACAGCGGTTGGGCTGGGAAAAGACGAATCTGCCCCTTCGTATGTGCAGCGCGCGCGGTGGCGGTGTCGTTGGGCCGGCCCACGAGCAGGCGCGGCGGCGGGCTCGGCTGCTGGGCTGTGGCTAGCTAGTTCAGTTGGTTTGCTAGCTGGGCTCCCTTGCTGGGCTGGGCCGTCTATGCTGCTGGGCTGGCTGCGAGCGTGGGCAGGCCAAGGTGGCCGGCTGGTTGGGCCACTAGGCCGCATTGGCCTTTCTTTTTCCTCCCTCACCTTATTTCCTTTCTATTTCTATTTCTAATTTCCACTCTAATTCTATTTAAGCCAAGTCTCCTATATTGATGTACATGGGTTGCCATCATGTACACCTCCTAGTGGGGGCCACTAGAGGTCACTAGGGCTTTTGGGAAAACCATGTCAAAGGGTTGGCAACAAGAATTATTATTATAAAGTTATTTGATTTTATTAGGCATCACATAAAATCAAATAAAATCCAACTCAAGACATGGTTGATTTATTAAATGCGAAATGCTCCACAAAAATTAAATAAGCGCCTACTTGTGCAACTAGGGTAGGGTTTACCTACATGACAATTCATCATTCACGGGCTATTTAAGAAAAAAATTTTGTTGGTTGCAATTTTTAGGTTTCGAAATTTCCGGGTTGTTACAATCAGCCCCTGTTCAAGAGTCAAGGCAGCCGGGAGAGTTTGCATAGCGATATCCTCAGTGTCATCACCCACAGCAAGAGGAGAGCCAAGAGCCGGAGCCGACCCACGTTTCCATAACTCAGGAAGAAAATCAGATTCAACAGCACCATCACCATCGTCCTCATTATCCTCGGACCCCGACGAGTAAAGATCCATGGCAGGAAATAGCCCCGCATCAGCTGTCACAGCAGTAGGCTCCACCATAGAGATAGGCGTGCATGGGTGCAGACCTGAAGAGGCCTCTTGGGTCGAGCCAGCCGCCACCTCGCCGCTGCTCGCAGCTCCCTCCCCATCGGAGTCTCCATCGACAGGAGAAGCGCTCGCTGAGCCAGTGGAGGAGCCGGCGGGCGAGGTACGCCGCCGCTTCGAGGGAGACGCCGGTGCAGCAGGCCGATCCCACTTTCGAAGGCGAGAACCAACGTCAATGGGCCGTGACGCTTCCTTGTGCTCCACTTCACGCAGCACCCTCGGCGGAACAACATGAGCACCATATTTTACTTTCATCTCCTCAAGAGTACGGTTCAGCCGAGGCATATCCCCAAGAAGTGACCTCCGGGATAGATACTCTTTCTTGGATATCTCACCAAGCGTAGCACAGCCAGTAGCGACCACTGCCTCCAAGTACTCGGGACCTTTTCTCCCAACAGGCAAAGCAATGTTCAGAATAGGGAAAGGCACACCCTCAGTCTTGCCAAACACTGGCAGAAACCTCTCCTCAATAGTTACCTTCTTCCTCTTGCGGCGGAGCGGCTAGAAGTCAGCAGCGATGACCTCCTCCATCAAATCCCGCCCACTAGAATACCTGCAAGCCAGGGTAAAAGCCTTCTTGCACTCCTCGCGCGCTGAGGAGACCTTATCCTGAGGAACACCCTTGGCTTGCCCACGTATGGGTGTCAACTCCGAAGCAAAAAGAAAGCGCTCAACTTGAGTCCCATCTTCTTCAGTGTACGACACTGCCGTTGTCTTCACATAAAACCAGTGATCCATCCAACCTCTGTCCAGCTTGTTCTTCTGACTATAGGAAAGCTCAAGGCGGGGCTCATCCTGTTTCTTCTTAGGAATGAAAGTGCAACTTCCATACTGAAGCTTTGGATTGTCACCAACGGGCTTATACTGGAAATGCATCTCATAATGCTCCATAAACACGTCAGCATCAGGCTCCGCACCATAGGACATACAAGCCCAACAAAACTTGGTCAACGCAAGGAACGCGTGAGGCGTTAGGTGGTGGATCTGAACACGAAAAATCTGCATGACCTCGCCGAAAACCCCTGCAAGGGATCACGAAGACCACACTTGAAATAGTCCTTAAACACCACTGCCCAATCTCCAGAAGGAAGGTCAGGAGTTGTCTCAGCCTTAGGCAACCTCGCCCATCCTTCTGGAAAGTACCGATACTTCTCAAATTTTTTGATGTCTTTTTCAGTAACCTTCGACTTGCCAAGCACGTAGGTCATTGTTGACATTTCTTAGCGCAATCAAAGGGAAACGGTATAAAACCCATCCCCAATAACAGCGCGAGAAATGCGCTACCGACATTCCCAAATAAAACCACCATGTCGGTGATCCGAAAGGGATTGTCAACGGATAGATCTTGCCATCTTAGATATTTCATCAGCGCGCGGATCTATCATTGTAGCATTTCACCGGAAGTATTCGGGGTATCGTTATTTTATATTTTCCCAAAGGAAGGCATGTGATTATTAGCATGGCATCGAATAGAGGAACATGTGTTTGCTTAGACCAAATTGTTCATAACAGGGGTAAGCAATAACGGTTTATGGATAGTGTGACACACACTTAAGAATCCACCAAAGCAAAAGGATAAAGAAAATAGATAAAGAATGAATGAATAACCTAATGGAGTAATTCTAATGTATCTAGTCATGGCCATACAAATGAATAGTTAGGATCATATGCAAAACCGATCTAGGCATGGTTAGGTCTAGAATACCGGGAGACCCCATCCGGAAGTTCGCTTCCTACCGAGGCATTTACTTAACTCCTACAAAGACATACGAACGTGGGGGATTTCAAGGGACGGTCAAGGCTTGTCACGACCAAGCCGCCTACCCCTTCAACCGTGGCATGCTCTCATATTCGCAGGTGTCGTAATACCCGGGCACCATGCCCGCATATCAGAGCACTACTCTTGTCCCCCCAGGATCCCCACTCGTCGAATGGACGGACTAGAACAAGAGCAAACCCGGAAGGAACAACGAACCGATATCCCACCTCTAATCAAGTTAGGCATATAATGATCGATGAAGGACTGAGATGAACATGTCAAGATTATGATATGTAAACTATATACTAGTTCATATACCAACACAAGAACATGAACAAGACTATACTCTAGTTCATAAGTTAGGCCAAGAACATAGATATAAGACTTGCAAATAGAAGAATGCTCCATTGAGAAGATATATTACCAAGGCACTTTCTTCTAGGAGACAAGCCCTCCTTGTAGCTCTTCTACTCCAAGTGCTAACCAAGAACTAAGAAGAAGAAGAAAGAAGAAGTAGAAGAAGAGAGAGAGGTAGAGGTGGTAGAGAGAGGAAGATTGCTGGTTTTTGGACTCCAAGTGGTGTGTGTGTTGAGAGAGGAAGAGAGGGGACTACTTATACACTTGGAGGAGGAGCCTAAGTGCTAATTTACACCAAAACCGACACAGTAAACCTTCCTAATCAGAGCAAACCCGACCATCCCACGCCGGTAACCCCCATTTGGCGGGTGCATTAACCGCCTCCCCTCAGGCCGGGCCTTAAACCTCGAGAGAGGGTGCGGCCGCATGTGTGGTGCGCTACAAGCACCCCCTGGCTTGGCCCCGCCCGGGTCTCGGTGGGGTGTCTTCCTTCGTCTTGAAAAGTTGTGGGCGGGCTTGGCTCGGCCCAATTTTGATGTTTTGGGTCGATTTGCTCTCGGGCTTGTATTTTGCAATAATGTGCTTCCCCGGATGGCGTATTTTGGTCGGATTTTCCACTTGCTTTTTATTATAAATCTGTAAAATAAAATACTAGACACTACAAGTGAAATTTTATTAGTGATAAATGTATATGAGTATAAAAAGGTATAGTTTTACTCCCTTTATGGTAGTAAGTTGACGGAAAAATATGTCGTTGGTGACCGTCACGGTCATCCCTTCCCCTTAACCATGCTATTCCACTCTTCCTCGGTGACAAGCTCACAGAGAGAAACTGACGTCGAAAGGTCTTCTTCCAAAGAGCTCTTGAGCCTCGCCGCAAAGAACCATACAACACTCGAGGCGATCGTATCCGGATGCTTTCCACAGAAACAAGCGGGAGTAGGGGCCGTGTGCGGTGGTGTCGGCCGAAAGAAGGTCTTCACGGGCGGAGCCACAGCCGCGTTGAAGACGAAGGCCTCGTGCACCGAGGCCTAAGCTACAGCAAGGCGCCTGGTCCGGCCAGGGGGGTCCTCGGATGGCGAGGCAGCAGCCGCCAGCCAAGGTGCTGCAGGCCGGACTACGAACATAGAGGCGGTGAAGCTTTGTAGCATGGGTGCGGGGGTGGGGGGGGCTTTTTATAGGCGACCAAGCCTCACCCAACTCCTTCCCGCCCAACAACCACCCGCAAAGCATTGAAAAAAAGAGATTAATGTGAATTCATGTCGACACCAATTCACACAAAATAAATAGAATAATAAATATACAATGATAAAAAAAATTGAACAAGTAAAGGCCCGAAGAAGAAACGCGAGGGGGAGGGGGCGGTGCTAGCACGCAGCCTTCACTCCTCGGCACGGCAGGCGGAGCTAAGGCCGATGGACCATTTCGCTCCGGACCTTGGCCTTGGGGGGACTGTTGGGGCGGCGTGCCATGGTGAACGCAAATCGGCGCAACAGTTCAACATATGATTCGATTGTTTTCAGTGCAAAGGATTGAGCTCGATCAAGAAGCTCATCAAGGTCCGGGCCTCGGGCCGGCAAGGCGAGAAGGCCCAGCCGACCTCCGCCCAAAGCACGGACGCGCCTCCGCCCGGCGCCAAGACGGGCATGGCCTCCGCCCGACCTCCGCCCGGGCCGCACTCACACGGCCTCCGACCCGGGCTCGCGCCACGCTCCGCCCATCGCCAGGCGCCGCTCGCCGCGGACCTCCGCCCCAGGCTCAACCCGCAGGCCCGAGGAGGACCTCAGCCGCCCCGCCGCGGCGGTGATTCTCCACCTTGGGCACGCGAGGGCCGCCGCCGCCGCCGGGTTGCCCACGGATGGGCCCGCCTAGTCGCCTCCACCCCGGCCAAGACCGCGAGCCATTTTCGCCTTCCGACGCTGGTTCCGCCTGAAGTGCCGCCCCCCGACCTCCGCCCGCGCCTACCCCCAAATCACGCATGGGATCCGTGTCGCGGAAATGAAGACGGAGATAGAGGCTCACCGCTGATCGCTGGACCGCCGCCGCCCCGACGCGCCAGGTCGCCGGGACCGCCTCGCCTCCAGCGAGGAAGCCGGGGGGCTGCCTCCGACGCCGCGCCCGACGCCGCTCGCGCCCCAAGCTCCCGCCGCCGCTGCTCCGTCCCGGGAAGTCTCACTCTCGGGATGCAACCCTAGACAGAGACCTCGGGCCGGAGTAAGGCAAGGCCAGGATGCCTTCGGGCCGCCCATCGACGACCAAAGGGAGCCGCAGCCGCTCGTGGGCTGGGCGAGAAAAAGATGGACTCTCGCCCTTCTCTTGTGTAATCCAAAGACCTAATTGCCCTTAGGGCTCGGTGTTCGATAAAGGGAATATTCGTGAGCATAATCAGGGGCACGCCACGAAATGGTAGAGACCCTGCCGCAGCTATAAAAGGGGAACTACCCCGGGTGTAGCAGACGGTTGGTGAAGAATTTATGGAACCCTAGTTTACCTTTCCCACGTCACAGTTGTTTTGCTTACGTCATCTGTGGAGTGAATCGACCCTCTGCCCGAGAGGCCTCGCCGGGCGGAGGCCGGTCACCCTTCTTCGCTCGAATCGCATTCCAACAGCAGCTGTGCCACCGCTTCCGGTGCTACTCCTGCCGAGCGCCACTCGTAGATCCACTATCACGTCAACTACCTCCCGTGCCTAAAATGAGAGAAAAGTCATGAGTTATTGAGTTGCAAAAAATGAGAGAAAAGTCATGAGTTTTGAGTTGCTGTTACTAATTGATGATTCCAAAAAAAAAAAACCCTACCACGAGATACGCCATGCCGATTCGCTTAAGACATGTGCTAGAAAGGATAAATTCTACAAATTCTCACAAAAGTAAAAAATGTCTAGCTATTATTATCGGTGTTAACCTGTGAAGTCTTCTCGATCTCGAGTTACCATAAAAAGGTGCCACCAGTTGAGATGCTTCGTAATAATCTTATATTTATTTTTGAGAATTTTTACGGTGAACCGATGGTTCCTCCAGTTAAATTGTTTTTAGCCGGTTCCACTCCCTAATTCTAATTAAAGGGTAGGTTGGTATTTTCAATAAATCCGGCGAGCGGCGAGTGGCGAACGTGAGAGTTCCAAGTGCGACGGTGCTTTCGACGCCCGCATACAGCATTCCGTCTAGCTGCCCTCGTATCCTCGGCCTCCGCCGCACTCGCCCAGTCCCGCGGTCTGCTCGTCACTCCGGCGCGGCGCAGCCGTGCGACCCGCACCGGCGAGCCCCAGGCTGCAGCAGCGCCAGCTAGCTCGATCTGCCGAGAAGAACTTCACCGTCCTCCTGCTCCCCTGTCTCACCATCTTCCCATCGCCGCCTTGCAGGAGCTTGCCCACCCAGCAAGTGCTGCTGGACGCTTCTTCAGAGTAATGAGTACATGTGTATTTATGTTGTATTTGGATAAATTTTTCTAATAGAAAAGGGACGTATATTGTGTATGCACGACGACACGATGACACCACCATGCTAGCAACAACAGAGCTTCAAGAACAGATCACGCAGGCAGCACGCCACATGGCCGGCTGGCTCACGTGCTCGGCTCGGCCATGCCCAGGACCTTGTGTTCGCCCTAGCTGGCAGCAGCGATGCGAATTGCGTATGGACGGATTTCTGAGAGAGGCTCTGTTTCGAAGCTATGGAACGTGATCAAGGAGACGGGGAGGTCGCAGGGCATGGGAATGCCCAACGATCGAGGCTTACCAAAGGCAGAGGAGCGTCGGCAGTGGCTGCCTGGGACCAAGCTCCGCACGGAAAGGGCATCGCGCAGTCCGTCGGCTCCGAGGAAGAAAGAGTAGAAGTTGGGACAGTGTCCGGATTCGAGGAAGAAAGACAGCGGCAACGGCGCCCGTCCCTCGAGCACGCAGTTCCTGAGGCAGCAGGCGCGCGCGAAGCCCACGAGCGCATGGGCAACGACGTCCAGATCGAACCCCCACCCTCATTGCTTCCGCCGCCGGCGCGTCGAGAAGAACGGCCTGTGCCGTCGCGGCTTCGATGGCCATGGCCTCGCCGACGTCGAGGAAGGAGGCCGGCAGGCTGCGTCTGCGTCCGCGGCGCTCGAGCGGTGACAAGCGGGGCGGCTGCTTGGGGAGAACAAGGATTCGGGAGAGTAGAAACCGCTCGTTATTTTTCTTTCTTTAATTCAGAAGAGGCAACTCGATTTGGACAAGAAGCTGATTCAGATAAGCTACTTCTTAGACGTTAAAGTACTATAATACCCTTTTAAAAGTAGTTCCAGGCCTCCACATGTTTTCTGGTTTCGCCCACAGCTTAGGTTTTTCTCATCTAGTTTCCTCCTATTTTTAGACTGTCGGATTAAGGGAAACGAAGGGCTCACATTAATTCCAAGCGTGGTAAAATATCTCTTATTTTTAATAGAAAAAATAATAAACAAAGAAATGTATTAAGAAAGCTATTGCATCGTTGAGTCTACATATATTGCAATCCTTACTGGTGTAGCTAGCGATAACGGGAAGAATTTATCTCTACAACATAATAAAAAAACAAAAGTAAAAACTTTTTTGTGCAACATTGGTTTTGGTACTCCCATCTGCCTCACCACCTGCGATACCGTGTGCACCTAAAAAGAAACCACGCCGTGCCCCTTCCCACTCACGCAGAAAAGGAAACTCGTCATTGCCCAATCACGCTCATGCAGGAACTCTCGCAGAAATCTCGCCAAGGAAACCGCGACGGCCAATCACGCTCGCAGAAACCTCGCCATCGGAACCACCACAAACCTCCTTCATCTGCCACGGCATGGTCAATCACCGGCCACGACGATTGAGGGCGCCGCTACCGCGGAGAATGTGATCGAGGGGAGGGCTATGTCGTCACCAAGGCGACTGCCACGGGTTGGGAGGGGGACCCAGCCGCCGATGGAGGCGATCGCGGGGTTCTCGCCGCCCCCGCTGAGGACGCGGCGCCGGCCGCATCTGAGGACGCCCCCGCCCCGACGGTGATTGCAGACGAGGCCGCGGCACCGGCCATGGTGAGTTCCGTCCCGCCTCTTGCCTTTGCCCGCCGTGCGCTGCCTCTGCCTTTTCTCCCGGCTACCCTTTTCCCCTTCTCATTATGGGAAGATTTGTTCGTTCAGTTCTTCATCTTTATTTCTATGTGTGTGAGTATATAGTGAACCGATGCAGCAGCAAGCAGTTAGAGGCGGCTAGAGTGTAGGTTGATCAGGATGTATAGATCGGTGCATTCTTTCTTCTCCAGTGATTTTTCCCATCTTGCTGCCTTTCCATTCGCATATAAAGATAAATATATAACATGTAGGAATTCTACTAAATTAGTGAACTTCCAATCCCTTTTTAGAGTGTTTGCGCCTCATGTGGAAATTAGAACAGCCAGTACACATTTTTTTGCCGTTATCTTAATAATGGTTTCCCCCCCTTCCTGTAGAGGTTCTGAAGTGTGTCAAATTATACGCTCTTATCTACTTATTACAGTTATATATGTAGACTCAAAAAATTCTTTGGAAACAGGTGTTCTGAAATTGCAATTGTTGTTTCAAGGTCGATTTCTCTGACTATAAGGTGGAAAAAAGATGAAAATAAGTAGTGTGAACTAAAATTTATGATGTGGATTGCCCACAATACAATGAGAATGATTTTTCTACTAATTACAGTATAACATTGCATAACATGGGATCCAATGACATGGGAGGAAGGGATATCAGCGAATGGTTGGTCACGGAGCCTTACCAAATAGTAGGAAGCGGCCATGGTGAAAAATTGCTAAATATGTCTGAGCCTAATGCATCCTTCTTTTTTACAGTGCACTTTATGTTGTCCCCAGTTCCGGGTAAGACAGTGCGTATCAGATTTGTGTTAAAAAAAGCAGTGCACATTTGGCTAGAGCAGCAACCTCATCGTCGACGACAATGGCATTGGCCTCTAGAATCCGTTGAATGCGTCTGCTTGGAAGTGGGCAGAAAGCCATGATTGATCTTAGAGAAAGTGAACCTTGGTTGTGCTCATTGTTTGATGCTGTACGTGCTTCTGAATGAACCCAACTTAGTTTATACATGGTAAGATAACTATTTCCTTTAGATATGATGCTGGATGGAATCCAGATAGGGTGAGTTCCATTATTTTTTTTGTTTGACCTGATTGCCTAGGCATAACACCCACTAATCCACCAAGAGGTGGCCAGTAGTACGTAGGGCGGTGGCAGGCTGTGGAGACGAACTGACATGAAAATGAGGGAGGCTCAAATGGCAGCAATGCGCTCATGTGCTCAGCCACTGGATGGTCAGCAGGCTGATTCTCTTGAAATTAAGCTCACCAATGATATCAGTGAAGGATGCTAGGTCGATGGCCTCTATTTTCCTGTTACTACAAATGTGACTGAATGATATGCAGAACAGATTGATGCTTGTTATTTATCTTCCTTTTATCCTGACCCAGGTGAGAAAAGACACAACTGCTGATCAGTACTTGATATAAACTTTGGATTCCTATATAAATTGTTTAGAAGTAAATAGTTCTATTCTTTAAATATGATTTCAACATGGTTTGAAAGAGACATGGAGGCTTGTTGAGCATTGGGCTTTCGCTTTCCATTTAGTACTTCATATCCAACTAAGTTGTGGCCACCTCGTATCAAGGCCTTCAGGCTTTAAACATGATTTTGTATGGTTTCAGGGGAAAAGCATTGGTCTTTAAACATGAGAATGGCCTCGCAGCTCTCGGCGACAAGCTGATGATCCTTGGCAAGGCCATTGAGGCAATTTGGTGAGCATTGCAGGTTCTTTTTTTCTTCTTCCTGCTTGCATTGGGTCAGGATTGAGATTTTAAAAAAGTGTTTGTATGCCTTGCTTGTTTCAAATATTTGTTAGAGAGATTCATGCTTTTGCTTCATCTCAGTGAGGAAGCATGCAGAGAAGCAAAATAGGCGAAAAAGGGAGTGAACGTTATGTTCCTTTGTTAAAAACTATGGAAGTAATAGATTCCTAGAGGTGTTTGTCATGGCATAGTGGGTAATTATTTGTACCTCGATCTGGCAAAAAAAAATTATGAGAGATGGATTCCTGGCAATATAGAGTGTGGATGAGAGGGGGAAAAAGACGTCTGTTTGTTTTAGCTTTGGATTGTAAAAGCATGCACTAACTCTTGTGACCTGTCTTTAAACAAATTGAATTAGTACTTTGGTAAACTCAACATTTGATTGTCATATAACTTAGAGCCTGAATATATTACTCATACATAGGAGTATATAATTGTTGTCCCATTACAGCACACGGGCACTCAACTATAACTTATAAAGCTGAGCAGTGCCTACCCTACTTGGCAACTTTACTGCCTTTGACTATCCTTCATTACTGAATGCGGTGATATGATCTTTTATAGGAGAGTGCATCATCCATGTTGGGCATCATGGGCCTGCTGTACAAGCTTGAAGTATCGGATTTATCACTGCCTTATAAATTTGCTGGTGCCTCAGGAGGCTGATCCAGTACAGGGTCACCGTATTTTAGGAGGGATTACTATAACTGTACATGAAAAAACAATTGTGGCTAAACTCGTTGATAAGCAAGGTCCAACAAGAAGAGGTTTATGCTATTTTTAACTAGCTATCAGTATAGGGATTAGCACTACCTATTAAATAAATCAATTCTTACTATTAGTAGCTTATCAGTTTGAGTCTCTATTAGCACTACCTATTAAATGTTAAATGAAAAATGGATGCCATGTTAGCATGCCACGTGGTTGGTATGGGGTGCACCACGAAGTTTATGGGTCCAAAAATGTATTTTTCAAGTTTATGGACCTAGATGACACACACTTACAAATTCGAGGGCTGCCGGTGCATTTAACTCTTTTTTATATGTTTTGCTCGTGTGACATAGTATCACAGAATTCTATATATACCCGTACGATAATTTTACAACGCTATATCTGCAAATCATTAATGAGAATTTTAGCCATGCATAAAATTCAATTTGTAACATTGATATTTTTGAACAACGCGCCCATATTACCATTTTTTGTTAACATGTTCACGCTCAAATTCTCAGGGCATTATTTGTTCCCGTTGCAACACCTGGAAAGGTATGGTGAGCGTGAGCTCACAACGCCACGATCTTCGTGACTGTATTAATTTCACATATTTTGTTTTTATAGGATCAAATGTCATTTTAATGTCGGTTAATTTCACGGTATTGTTTTCTTTATCGTGTGATATGTGTGATTTATTACAAAAGTTTAGTTATCCCGTAGTAACGCACGGGCACGAACCTAGTATCATGAAAAGACTGGAAACCACCGCCACGAGCATAGATGTTACCGCAGGCACAGGTAAAGTAGTCGTCAGCAAAACCTTGAAGTAATTCGTTTTTATAGCTCGTTCGTTATGTAGCCAAAACTAGTGGAGCTTGACCGGTATTAAGTCTTCTTACGAGTACATTCGTGTTGTGACCGGCATTTGGACGGAAAGGAATGATTTTATTTTTTAAGGTATTCAACCAAATGTCTCATAGTGCAAGTTAAATTTTATTAAGGAATTACCCCTGTTACACAGTGTCATCAAAAGGAAAGCTGTTTTTTTTAGGAAACTACTCGGAAAGCTGTTACAACAAGATTGAGTCTAAACGTGTCTCAATCCTAACACAGTATGCTGACAAGAAAAAATTGTCATGAGAAAGGCACCGTAGCAGTCATGGAAAAACCACACGATTTTTCCAGTCTGTTTCTAACCCATATCTCCCGTCACACAACTTTAATTGGGGTGTTGATATGTGAAGTGTCTTCTCAAGATGTTGCTGTGTGCTGCGAGCAACTGAAATGTGCTCTTTAACTTCAAGCCATCTACCTATCAAAAAAAAAAAACTTCAAGCCATCTAGAATAATGAAATAAATGTAGTTGGAAAGCCGTTACAACGTTCTCTTTTAGTTATGTATGTATACTAGTCTGCATGTTTAAAATTTCAAGAGATGGAAGCACTAAAAGTCAAGTTCAATATTTACATCTAAAAGCAACTCCAGCAATAGCTCCCTCAATTTTGAGGACCTTATTTTTTGCATCTACTCCACATCAAGAGCCCTCAGATTCCTTTTTATAGTTACTGACACATGAGAACCGTTCTGCATTCTCTTTGCCCCTTCCTTTTCTCCTTAGTGAGGTCGCTGCCCCGCGCTGCTTGCTAGTTGTGTCCCCACCTCCCGTTCGTCAACAGCAGAGCGCTCTCCCTAGGGACGAGGGACCCAAGCGGCGGGAGGGTGTCACTAGAGGAGAGGAGCACGCGAAGCTGAGGCGACACGCCGAGAGGAAGCCACCATTGAGATCTGAAGGGGAGATCCGAGGGGGGAGCCTCGCCGCGCAGGAGGTGTCCACCGGTGGGGAGGAGCTAGTCGCTGAGGTGACCACCGGCAGGGGAGGAAGGTTGCCGGGGAGGGCATGTGGCTAGGAGGGCTCGCAAGTACATGGCTTGCCGGGAAATTGCCGTGGGGAACCGTATTAGGGGTGTCGCGGGGAAAGAGCTAAGTCTGGGGCATCGCTGAAGTTGAAGGAGCCATCGTGTCTTCTAGCTCGATGGCACGTGAGACAAGGAGAGGAAGGAGCCGTAAGGGAGGGAGGGGCGTTGGGACGCACACAACATGCACTGGTTCAAAAAGCGTGCAAAGGAACCGCTAAAACTTTGATTTGAGGGCTTGGTTCAGCCCCTAAGAACGAGGGGTGTGAGGGGGGATTTGAGGGCCCTCTTAAATTTGACGGCTCTAGTAGGGCCCCGCTGGAGTACAGCTTTTTTTTGTCTCTAATCCCTTAAAGTAGAGAACCGAGGGTAGCTCGGATGGCTAGCACTTCAAGTGTGTAGGCAGCCGCCCGGTTCGATCCTCGTGATTGTAACTTGGGTGTCTCACCGACATTTATTCCCATAATTTGCGTGTATCCTCTGGCGCCTATGAACCACAAGGGGGAGGTGACGCTCCCCGCCGCTAGCGGAGTTTGAAGCTTCATGAATATCTTGTAGGCATGTATTGGTAGAAGTTCTAGGCCCGGCGCGAGTACGCTCTAGGGGGGTGTGTGTTGGGGCGTGCGTTGTGTTTGGATGTACGTTCAGATACTATAACTTGTACCCAGTACCGAGGAATAAAAAAAACCCCTTAAAAGTAGAATGAGAGATCAAGTAGGGGTCATATTGGAGTTGCTCTGACAAGAATTACTTATCTTTGGATCTGTCTATTCATTCATAATGCAATACACATATTAAGTAAGACCAGTACCTCAAACATGAAAGTTTCAAACAGTTTTGGTTTTCCTCATGGTTTTTGTGGAACAATGGGAAGTAGAAGTTAAACCTACCAAGCGAGTACTTTCCACCAATTATTCATAACTGTTTTATGGACTTTCTCGAGGGTTCCGGGTTGTCAAGACAAAACCCATCCCGGTAGTGTACTCTTGTTAACACCAGATTTTGGTAAGCCTGAGAAGATGACAGGTGGGCCAGTGCAAGATGCTAATAATGAGGATTCATTCGGCAAGGCGAGGCATTCGGCAAAGTATGAGTACATACAGTATTCGGCAAGCACTCCGCACGGTCGGCTATTTGTGAAGATTCGGCAAATGCCTGTGCGGTCGGCTATTCTGAGGAGCATTCGGGAAGTGAAGAATAACAGATAATTAGCCGATTAAAGGAAGTTTTCCCAATAACGGGAGTGATGAGGACTCCGAGAAGACTTGGAGCCAAAGTTATCTGATTTTGGGGATTATTCTATGTGATCGTAGTCTTTTAGGGCTTGTGTCAAGTCCGGGTATAAATATAAGCCCTTGACCATTGTAAAAAAGACGGTTCACAACCAAATCAATCAAACCGCCCCTGGCCACCTTCGAGTCCTTTTAGTCGGTCGCCGAAGTTCTTCGAGAGGAGCCATCGATCCGTCGACCTCCCGTAAGTTCGGCAACCTTGCTATCATGTCTAGTATCATGCGGTGGATTTAGATTATGATGCAAGTAGTCTCGTTTTACTTTGCTTAGTATCATGCGGTGGATTTAAGCTTAGTAACGGGAGGTCTTTGCTTATGTCTTGTATCGTGCGGCAGATTAAGATGGGGCAAAGATAGTTATCGGCTCTATTAGATTTGGCAAGATTTAGTAGATTCATTAAGTTACCACGTGTTGCATGCTTTTAATATTGTTTTATTATATTTGTAACACTCTTTTGCCCAATCTAGATTGATAAGGCTCGGCTTTTCCTATTGTCTTCGATCAACACGATAGATGGATATAAAACCCTAAAAGTCTTAGATCTATCTTGGACTTTTAATGTTTTATGTTCATCTTGCCATGTTATTGGATTTATACATTTATAATAGCCAAGTTTAGATCAATCTAGGTTGTCACGTGTTGCGGGTTTATGTATGTAAATGAAGAGTCGACCTTGGCGTGTCTCGCTCACGTTTACTTGTTTGCTAGATGTAGAGCTGGCTTTATGGGTTTCGTTTCACGTCTATTTCCTTGGATGTAGAGCTGACCCATTAGGTTTCGTTCATGTTTACTTACTTGTTTGATGTAGAGCTAATCATTTAGGTTTTGTTCCGCTTACTTGCATGTTCCTTCTTCATGGACCCCAATCGGTAAACTTGCCGAATATGGTTATGCTTCCACGAATAGCGAGTATTTATAGATCTATTTTCAAGTGCATGCATGCTTTTAGCTTCTTATAATTAGATTGTATCATGCGGTGGATTGATCTAGTTGTAAGGAGTGGTGTAAATCTATAGCAAGTGGTATCATCGCGGTGGATTAGCTTGTTAGGGTTTATGCTGGACGGGTTTAAGAAAACTAGACGTGCGGCAGACTAGTTGGATTGAATCTATGCATTGCTTTGCCTCGGGTAGGTTTATATTTATGAGTTACCCATTTATTATTTATGTCTTGATGGTGTCATTGGTCCAAAGATATATGCTCTTAATTATAACGATATTTATGACCAGTTTTCACTTGTTCAAACATGTCTTCTTTATGTTCATTCGGCAATTCTATTTTACATGCTTTTACTTCCATATTAGCCGAATGCTTTGTAAAAATGTTGGCGAGATAGCTTTCATAGCTATATGTCGCCGTAAGTGGCTTGAGTGGCCGTATATTTGAACTGTCATGGGCACACCGGGCACGTTCCTCGCTCTCATGGTTTCATCCCTTGTTAGTTTTCAGGTCAAACCGACCGGCACGCCGCTCGATTCAACCGCCCGGGCACCCGTTTGAAGCTAGGCTTTTCAAATTTTTGTGTGTGAGGCACAAAGGCGCTTTTTGTGTCAACACACTTTTTTTGGCACACTCGGTGGGACCCCAAAGTTCAAGATCAAGATGCCCGACACCATCAAAGAACGACGGGCGCTTTGGGACGTCATTTTGGAGGACTTGCCGCCGAGAATTGCAACGAACCGTCCGTAAGATGTGTAAGCAATCGCGTGACAAGTGCATCTTTGTCTTTCTCCAAGAACAAAAGTGGCAAAGTCATCCGTAAGACGGAGTTGCCAAGAGTTCTTCTTCATGGTCAAAGCGATTATACTAAAGTGAAGATGCTCGGAAGATGTCGAAGTTAATTCATCAAGCTTTAGGGACTACTATGACAAATCATCAAACAACTTTCCTCAACACCTTCCGCTCTATTATGAAGGAGACCTTCGGTCCTATGACGCACAAACGCTTTGAAGAAACTATGGGACCTATTTATGGGCCTCATTATTTCAAGTACCAAGGAACAAGGAAAAACGGGTGGAGATATTGAGCCGGAGGATCAGGAGAGAACAACAAAGAAGACACAGTGCCTCCTGATCCCAGGCAACAGCCGAATCCCGTGAATTATGGACAGCTTACGTTTGGCACAACAGGGAACGTGCCACCATCGGCTTATAAAATATCTCCTATGAACAATGTGATTCTGAGAAGAACATGTTTGGGGAAGGCTATAATGAATTCACTGATTATAATGCTCTTAATGCTATGCCCAATCCAGGATACAGGAGTGCTGCTTCGAGACAGCTATCAGGAGGACCAGCTCAGGGACCTTCAGACCCGATTGACCTCCTCATGCATAGGATGGCCGATATGATGTAGAATCAGTTCGGCCTAAAATCTAAAGGGCAGTCATATGCTTACAAGTCTCCATACCCTGAATGGTAGAACAAGGTGGCGCTCCCACCAAGGGTAAAGCCTCCTACTGAATTCACCAAGTTTTCTGGTCAGGATGATACCAGCACTATTGAGCATATCGGTCGATTCGATTTAGTTAGGAGAAGCGAGGAGCAGATGAGGCTTGGAGAATCAGATATTTCCCTCTATCTCTTACAGGGCCGGCTTTCACATGGTTCTCATCCTTGCCGGCTAACTCTATTGGTACCTGGGCAGAGCTTGAACAGAAGTTTCATTCATACTTCTTTATAGGCACTAATGAAAAGAAAATGGTAGATCTTATGAGCTTAAGGCAGAGGACAAATGAGACTCCACAAGAGTTCCTTCGGAGGTTCAGGGAGACCAAGAACTTGTGCTACTCTCTGAATATTCCAGATGATCAGCTTCTAAGGATGGTCATAGCGGGCATGCACCCGAATGTGAGAGAGAAGCTATTCGGTATGGAGTTCGAAGACCTTGGACAGCTGTCACAAAGGTTCTGTCTTTGATGAGTAATCAGGCTCAGAGCTTCAAGAGAGACAACCGCTTCCAAAAAAAACCAATTTGTTGTGGATGTATATGAGCAGTTTTTGGAGCAAATCAAGAGTATGAAGACGCGAGGATGAAGTGGCCTGCACCTGAATTAGTCCGGGAAAGGAGCCAACTCAGGTTCACCCACGCTGGACAAAACAGTAACAAGGGTTCTTATGACTTTGATGTTACTAAGGCAGACAAGCTGTTTGAGTTGCTTGTGAGAGAAGGGCGCGTCAAGCTGCCAGAGGGGCATCCCATGCTTCGTCCCGAGGGAGTTAAAGACAAGAAGTACTGCGGCTTTCAAAACACCAATTCCCATTCTATCAATGATTGCCGTGTGTGTTTAGGGTCGGGATCCGCAGAGCTATCCGGGGAAGGATATCCGAAGTTTACCGGCAAGATGAAAGTGGATGAACAGCCGTTCCTACCGGTATGGTCGGCTTTAGTATGAACATGGTTTCCTTCAATGATCCTAAGGGGAAAGGGAAGTTGAAAGTGTTGACATCTAAAAAGGCAAAGGAAAGTGGCTCTGTTGATCCTAATCGGCAAATTTCTAATGAAGAGTTTCAGAGAGTTTGGTTCCAAAATAGCCGAACGGAGAGAGGTGAAACTTCAAGGCCCAAAGCTAGAATCACTTCCCGAATCCTATTAAATAAATGGCAGAGGCAGCAAGAGAAAGAGTGCTACCAGCATGAAAGATTCGTTGAAGAGCGCAAGAGGTACGAGGAAGAAATGTATTTCAGAGAACGGGAAGAGTACATGAAAGAAAAGGAACAATCTCATTGGGGTTGCTCTTTTTTTCGGACATTCTTTGGAATGAAGGCTTGAAACCGCCAAAGAAGAAACAAGCGCCCCGAATGCAAAGTGACCAGTATTTTGAATACTGGCGTGGCTAGAGCCAATCGCCCGCCCCATCCATGAAAGACTTGGAGTTCAATATCTAGAGGATGATCGGCGCCTCGAAAATTCAAGTTTCAAACAATCGCCAAGGGAAAAGATATGCCGGATGAAGACTGGGGGAAGAGTATGAAGGCTATGAAGAAGAGGAACCGGCCCAGAGTATGTATGGCAAAAAGGTCGTGGTGTCCTCCAGGCCTAAGGAAGAGCCGAAGAGAAGAGTGCAGCGCTTGAGGAATAAGGAGCTTAAACAAGCAGCGGTGACAAGAAGAAGGTTTGGCGCCCTAAAAAGCCCGATGGTTTAGGTCCTTCGGGTGATACATGCATGGCATTCTTTATCCCATCAGATTTCATGGCCCCGGCGCACAAGATATCCAAGAAGAAACATATTCGACTTTGATGAAACTGAGTTTGCGAATTTGGTAGCCCAAACTAATGCTAACAAAGCAAGCGCGTGTTTGACAAACCGTCAAAAAATGACACTTGAAGCCACTTTATACGAAGGGGGTATGTCAATGGGAAGCCTTTAACCAAGATGTTTGTGGATGGAGGTGCAGCCATCAATATCATGCCATATGCTACCTTTAGGAATTTTTGGGATTAACCAATGATGATATGTTGAAGACTGACATGATCCTTAGGGATTTTGCTGGAAATACCTCGATACTAAGGGAGCCATACATGTCGAATTGATGATTGGATCCAAAACCTTGATCACTACCTTCTTTGTCATTGATGGCAAGGGGCATACGATCCGCTTCTTGGGAGGGATTGGATCCATGCTAATTGTTGCATCCCTTCAACCATGCATCAAGTGCTCATTCGGTGGGTTGAGATGATGTGGAAATTGTTCGCCGATGATTCGTAAACGAGCCAGTGCCGAACCAGCTTATTGGGAGTATGATGGTATAGATTGCTTCTCTGGAAAAGAATGGGGAGAAGGTCCTGTTAATGTTTTTGAGAGGGATCAACAGCCGATCCAAGCAGTCGGCTCAAACAACAATTTTTAAATGGGAAATCCAATCGATGGCAACAAAGGGAAGCTAGGGCGTGGTTTTATGTCGGGCCGACAGAGACTAGAGGAAGTGGACATTGGTAATGGAGACAAACCAATGCCGACATACATCAGTGCTAGTTTAGATTCAGAGTTTAGGATAGAGTTGATTAATCTCTTAAAAGAATATAAAGATTGTTTTGCTTGGGATTATTCAGAGATGCCTGGACTTGATCGTTCCATTGTTGAGCATCGATTGCCGATTAAGCCCGGCTATCGGCCATATAAATAGCCTCCTCAAAAATTTATAAAGAAGATGTGTTGGCCGATGTGAAGAAAGAAATTGAAAGATTATTAGAAGCTAACTTCATTCGGCCATGCAGGTATGCAGAGTGGATTTCAAGCATAGTTCCTGTGTACAAGAAAAATGGAAAGATGAGAGTGTGTATAGACTTAGGAGATCTCAACAAAGCTACTCCAATGGATAGATACCCAATGCCGCTTGCCGATTTGTTTGGTGGATGCGCCACATTGGACATGAGGTAATTAGTTTTATGGATGGTAATGCTGGGTACAATCAAATTTTTATGGCCATTGAAGATATTTCAAAGACAGCTTTTAGATGTCCCGGACATATTGGCCAATTTGAATGGATCGTCATGACTTTTGGATTAAAAAAAATGCGGTGCAACTTACCAGAGAGCTATGAATTATATTTTTCATGAGTTGATCGGCAAGATTGTTGAAATTTATATTCATGATGTGGTGGTCAAGTCCATGAACTATGTAAGGCATTTAGCTGATTTGAAGAAGACTTTGGAGTGCACCGAAAACATGGTTTGAAGATGAACCCGAACAAGTGTGCCTTTGGAGTCTCAATTGGTGAGTTCTTAGGATTTACGGTTCACAAAAGTGGGATTGAAGTTGGAAAGAAGAGCATGGAAGCTATTGATAAAGTAGTGCCTCCAACCAATCTTACCGAAGTTGCGTCATTCTTTGGGCAAGATTAATTTTGTGAGAAGATTTATATCCAACCTATGAGAAAGAATCTTGCCTTTTTCTCCATTGTTGAAACTCAAGAAGGATCAAATTTTTGTATGGGGTGACGCGCAAAAAAAAGGCTTTTGAAGAAATCAAGGAATATATGAAGGCACCACCTGTTTCTCGTACCTCCACAGCTCAACAAGCCATTCAAGTTGTGCGTGGCGGCCGATAGATTGACGATAGGATCGGCCCTTATGCAAGAATTTAGAGGAAAAGAAAGAGTAGTAGCCTATCTTAGCCGAAAACTTTTAGATCCAGAAACAAGGTATTCGGCAATAGAGAAACTCTGTCTATGTGTTTATTACTCATGTACCAAATTTCGGCACTATTTGTTGAATGCCGAATGCGTGGTCGTTTCAAAGTTTGATGTAATAAAACACATGTTATCAATGCCGATTTTGAATGGAAGAATCGGCAAATAGGTTTTAGCTTTGTGCGAATTTGATTTAAGGTTTGAATCGGCAAAAGCAAAGAAAAGGTCAGGTTATTGCTGATTTTATTACTCAACATCATGATCCTTCTATTGAATTAGTTGATATTACACCTTGGGCTTTATTCTTTGATGGCTCATCCTGTGAAAAGGGTGGTGGTGTTGGAATTTTGCAGATTTCTCCACGAGGGGAAATTTTTGAATATGCTATTCCCATTGGTCTTCATGTTACCAACAATCAAGCTGAGTATGAAGCATTGCTCAGAGGGCTTCAGTTTCTTAAAGAAGCACAGGCTGTTTCAATTGAGATTTTTGGAGATTCTGAACTAGTCATCAACCAATTGCTCGGCCAATATGAATGCAAGAATGATATTTTGAGAGTTTACTTTGAAGCATGCAAGGAACACTTAAAGAGCTTTCGGGTAGTGACTCTACATCATATCCCGAGAGAGCATAATGAGGAGGCAAATAGATTGGCTCAAAGTGCCTCTGGATATAAAGAAAATCAAGAAGTCCTTGCTGCGGATTTATATGCTTTCGGCAAGGATCAAGCAGGCGATGATTGGAGAACTGAAATTGCCGATTACCTCAGGGATCCATCAAAGAGGGTTTCCCGAAAGCTCAGGTATAAAGCCATCAAATTTGTGCTTCTTAATGATCAATTATATTACAAATCTATAGATGGAGTGTTGCTCAAGTGCTTAGATCAAGAAGAAGCTAAAAGGATGATGAGTGGAGTGCATGATGGTTTATGTGGCACACACCGGTCGGCTTACCGAATGAAGTGGATAATAAGAAGAACTGGTTATTTTTGGCCGACAATGTTAGAAGATTGCTTTGAGTATTACAAGGGATGTCAAGATTGTCGAGATTCGGCAATGTTCAACGAGCTCAAAGGCATCGCCGCCATGAATCCTATAATCAAACCTTGGCCATTCGTGAGGATGGGGTATAGACCTAATTGGATGATTCATCCACCATCTAGTAAGGGACATAAATTTGTGCTCTTGGCTACAGATTATTTCACTAAGTGGGTTGAGGCTATTCCATTAAAGAAGGTTACATCCTGAAAACATGGTTGATTTTGTCAAGGAACATATAATCTCTGATTTGGGATTCCTCGCACCATAACAATGCATCGGGGAACCCAGTTTACTTCTTCTAAATTTTGTGATTTTGCCAAGAATATGGGAATTAAATTGTATAATTCTTCTCCTTATTATGCACAAGCCAATGGTCAAGCCGAAGCTTCAAATAAAATTATGATCAAGATTATTCAAAAGAAGATTGATGAAAAGCCAAGGAAGTGGCATTTGGTGCTCAATGAAGCTTTGTGGGCTTACCGAATGGCTTGTCATGGGGCTACACAAACCTCTCCTTATGAGCTAGTTTATGGACATCATCTTTGTGTTGCCCGGGAAATGCAATCAGACTCGAGAAGAGTTATATTACAAAAGGATTTGAGCAATAAAGATTATAACAATCTTATGATAGACGAGTTGGAAGATTTACATCAGATTCGTCTCAAGGCTTTGGAAAATATTGAGAAAAACAAAATACGTATTGCTAAATATTATAATAAGAAGGTCAGAATCAAAGATTTTGCTGAAGGGGACTTGGTTTGGAAGGTAATATTGCCAATCGGGGCTAAGGACAGTGCATTCGGCAAATGGTCTCCAAATTGGGAAGGACCTTTTCGGATACAAAGATGTGTGCCCTGGCAATGTGTATATTTTAAAATCATTATTTGGAGAAGAATTTACGAAAGCCATCAATGGGAGATATCTTAAGAAGTATTATCCCAGCATTAAAGTCGGTTCATGAAAAATGAAGTCAGTCAACAGCCGGTGTTCGTTACATCGCCTTCAGCAGAAAAAAATACTCTATGCATTTGGAGAATAGCCGACATTATGCATGTCGCCTTTAGCACAAAAAAATCACACGCCAAACTAGCATGGTATAAGGCAAAAGGGATTTTCATTCATGACTGATTGTTCAGATACATAAAAGTCCCTGCAGGATACTTAAAACATTGCCAGAGAAAGTGATATTCAGATAGAACATGATTACATCTAGTCCTAATCTTGTCACTCCTCGGCAGGTTTGTTCTTCTTCTTCTTCAAAGCTTGTTTCACCAGATCAAGGGGAAGCTCTAGATGCTGCATGGATGGGTTTCCTGGATGCTCAGCTGCTCTCACTAAACTGCTGACAGCCTCACGGAGGCAGTGAAAGCGCTCAGTCATATCTGAGAGGAGAACGAAGTCTATCAGGATGGTGAATCACGAGGAAACATAAAAGACTAAATACAGGAAATAGCTTACCGCCAAGATGAGCTTCGAGGGCCATACGACGACTGCACTCAGCATCGGCGTAGGCTTTCATTGTGCCCAGATCTGCACGGAGGTCCCTGCACTCACGTTTCTTCTGACGGAGTTTCTGCTGGAGCTGCTTGGCAGTTGGATGCTCCTTGACAGATTCATCAGATGAATCTGAGGTGACAGGAATTGGGATGAAACTCGTCCCGTACATACTTTCTGGGAGGATCTCAAGGCTACCAAGAAATAGAAAGGCAGGTGAAATTGAATCAGAAATACTTTGAGAAAAAAAATTGATGAAGATTTAGTCTCACCTGGGCATGCGTGGTGTTTTGGAAGCCTGCGGGTTCTGACTGACCGATTCCTTGGCAATGTTTTTACCCTTGTCCGCCATTGGAGGAGACTAAAGGATGAGCACGAGAGAATGAAATAGATGCTTCTGGATCCTAACGCGGTTTTAAGTTATAAAGGCTCACAGGAGCAGGGACCGAGGTGCATTAAGTAAGAATGCCAAACGTCACTCGGGATCTAAAGGAAAGTGCTGTGGCAATCGGGTTCTTTGCCGATTGAAGGTTACTGTTGGTCATTCGGCAAGATATCCATGCTATGTTTCTGTGGGTGGATCTAGCGTTTTATTGTTGGTAGATATCTCAGGAGAAGAGAAAAGTTGGATTTCATTGAATGAAATTTTGAACAGTGCAAGAATCCTCCGGAAGCAATATTTTATATTATTTTCTCGTGAAAACCAGATCTAATCGGCTAAGTTGAAACGAGCATTCGGTAAGGGGTCTCGCAGATCGGCTAACTCAGGAGACAAGGAGAAATTGCCATTGCAAGATTAAAAACAATCATAGATGGATAAAGCACCAGAAGAACAGTTTGTTATTTCCCAGATCAAATCCTAATACAAACTACTGTTGAAATAGCTTGTTGAGGACGGATTGGGCATCAGTGGACTCAACAATGGCGTCAGCATGATCTTCATACTGCTCCATGAGTTCGTCGATGTTCTCGACGTCTTCTGGAGCTCCGCCGCAGAAGCCGATCGGCAGTGAAGAATAGTCCTCATTGGTGTGAGAGGACATGGCCGCCAACCCCATGGAAGCACCCGGATGAATGCCATGGACAGCGACCTCGTCGATGCGGCCCTCCACCGCTTCAAGGCGCGCCTCCGTGTTCTCCCCTTGGGCGTTTACCTTGTCGGAAATCTTGATCGCCGCCGCTTTCAGCGGTCGTTCTCGGCGGCCGAGGGGCTGCATTGGAAAAGACAAATTTGTCGGGGAAAAGAAAAGCCATGCATATGGGCAGATTTACACAAGATTTTGTCAAAACCATCGAAGGCTTGGTAGAGCTGCTTCCTCTGCTCCTCCCACTCGAGCTCCTTGATGCCCATCTTCCTAGAGTACTCGCTATACTTGTCCCGAATGACCTGTATTTCCCTGCGGATTGCGGTCACTTCTGAGGGCGTGTACTCCGGGCGCTCCTCCGATGACTCTGAATCACTGGATGATGAGGAGCTGGAGGAGGGTGAACTTGGAGCCGGCACCATGTTAACTGGTGGGCTCATCCTTCTCACGGAGGGAAGGGGATGCCTCTCGTCAATGATCGGGATTACCCCGCCAGATTGAAAGAGCATCATGTTAAGATTTGGGAATAACAGATTCAAGAAGATGAACAGTAACCGCAAGGGGGCGTAAAAAAAATCGTACCGAATCGCCGACGGTGCGGTGCACGGCTGCTCTCGGGCTCTTCCTCAGCCAGCGTTTGCTACGATCGTCTCCGCCGGCCATTGGAATACTTGATGAGGGTTTTTCTCTCAGATTGGTTTGGAGGAAGAAAGCGAGAAGTTGAAAGCAAAAGCAGAGAGGTTTTCTTGAAGGCTTAGGGTCCGGAGGCCTTTATTTATAAACCAGCCGGAGAGATCGTGGGGAATCACAAGAAAGATCGCGGATGCATATCCCGTGGTCGGGAAGTCTAGGCATTCCCCTCTGAGCCGTTTTCATAAGAGGATGTTTCGGCTAAATCCTTTGTCCTCGGTCGGTAACTCACTCAATCGGCAATGATAAGATAAAATAGCCGAATACGATTAGCGGCGAATGCAGCTAAAATGACTTAATCACCAGATGTGGTTGCTTTCTAATTTGATTCGCTATAATTTATCGAGAAAATGTGAAAGGTTAAAACATAAATCATGGCCAAATCTTTGAAAGGGGTTAAGTTTGGCTAAATATGGGCAATTCATCGGGAGGAAGATAACAAGACTTCAGCGAGAAAAGGCCCAGCAATACAAGTTTGATACAAGCAAGTGTTTTTACATATTCAAATATTGTTTAAGGGCATTCAGAGCTTCAGCCTTAACTTGATCAACCTCTGAAAGTATTTTCCTGTCATCCTCATCAGAGCCAGGTATCTTGGCAAGCTTGGTTTTAAGATATTGATCCTCCTTTATAGCTGCTGCTGCTTTTACGTTGAGCTGCCTCTATGGATTTGGGGAGATTTGATAGTTTGTCTTGGCAATCCCTAATCAAAGAGTTCACTTGAACCAGTTCATTCTCCAGATCAGTTTTCCTTTTCTCCAGAGACTCTAATTCAGGCTGCAGTGTATTTAGAGAATTCTTGTCATCTTGAATTTGAGAATGCAAGTTCTTGGCCTCTTGCTTCTTTACAGATCTATCACCAAGGAGGGCATCACACCCCAAATTTTTGGATTTTGGGTTGTGAATAGAAAACACTAAATTCATTTTTGAGCATTTCGTTTAATCTTTCATTATAAGTTTCGAAACCCTTAGACTCAACTTCAAATCACTTCTTTATGATCGAGAAACATCAATCCGTCACTCAGACCTTTTTCAGAATTTTTTGGCTTTTCTCGAGCTATTTCTCGCTTTCCCGTGAGCCTTTTTTTTTTTTCTAGATCATCTCAAATATCTTTTTTCATGAGCTCCAAATACTTTATTTGGCTTCATCATGATTCAAAGTGTCTCTGGGAATTTTCCTAAATTTTCGGAGCCATTAGGTATCTTTCAGGGTTTAAATATTAATTCTGGACTTTTCTAGAATTATTTTAATCCTGAAATTATTTAGTTCCGCAAATAATAAAATATATAATCCTATTCTAATTCCACTCAAACCCTACCTATATATTATATTATCTTATGGAATCAAATGCTCGGTTTTCCAACTAAACCACCGTTTGGTTGGAAGTTTTCCCAAAACCTTTTGCTCTAAACAAATATTTTATTTAAGCTATTTTGCTTTCACGTGATGAGCCAAAGAAGCTAGTTGGGCCAGGATCCGAACTCTAAATCCATCAAGCCGTATCCCCCTCGATCTCAAGTGTGCAACGCAGCTGCGCTGCTGCCTTTCTCTCCACCGATTGGCTGATGCCTTGGCCCCGTGTGTCAGGTTCATCGTTCCCAGCTCGGACTCGAGTTGGACTCGAACCGAACTTTGCCTTCACCGCAAGTCTTTGCCGAATCCCGTGAACCACGAGAATTCTTTCCCTCAAGCCGTGCGTGCTAAAGCCTATAAATAGCAGCCGCAGCTTCCTGTCGCTGTTTTTCCAATCCAATCTCAGTATCAGCCCTCGCGCGAGCTCGCCGCCGCCGCTAGCCCCCAGCTGCCGCCGCCGGAGCAATTTGTCGTTGCTGCAGCGTCCACCGCGGTAAGCTAGCACGGGTGTGTCTTTATCGTCTCGCGAACTCGCCTGTTCCGCGTGCGGGACCACGGCGCGCCGCCGTGCGGTCTGGCACCGCCACCGACCGGCTGGTCCGGCCACCGGCCCGTCCAAATCCCCCTCCCTTCCTGCGCGTGAGCACCGAACAGCAAGCAGCCATGGCCATGTTCACGTTCGGGAGAAAGAAGATGAAAGTCTGTACGTGCTGATAGGAGGTACGAGATGAAGTATTTACGACTTTGCCATCCACGGTAATTACAGATCTGTCATCCAGTTTGTTATCTCCGCCGTTCCGTCGTTTTAGCTCCGATTTGAGTCGTTCCAGTTGCGTTAGGTTCGTGTCGTCGCGCTTTACGCTGTAGTGTTGAAGTTTTCATGTCACATGCTTATAATTTTGTTAAGTTAAATAATTATTTGACTAATGCTTGATGTAATCGGATTTATAATTAAAAATAATATAGGTTTCATACTCGGCGGTTTTTGAATAAAATGTCAATGTGATTAATTGCTAATACAAATATGTTCATAATAATAATTTGTTTAGATTAAACACATTGCATATGTCATATATCTTTTAGTTGCATTCACATGTTTTATTATTTTGCAAAGACAAAAGCTAACTTGATTAATTTATATGACATGTTTATAAATAAAATATGGCTAAGTCTAACTTTGTTTTGAATTCAAATATGATGTGACCGATATGAATTAATTCTATTCACATGGTTTTCTTAATTAAAATAAGTAAAGCATGTAGTCTTTTATTTCCATCCGTAATATAAAATCATCGGTAGTGGTTTCTTTTTATCGATAGTCTCGCTATCGTTGTTTCGTATGCGTTCTCTAGTCCGTAGCAACGAGTTTTCCTGTAGCTTGTTGTTTTAAAGCTTTTACTATGATTGGTGTATTGTTCTTAGTTTATTCTATTTGCTTGCTTGTATGCGTGGTGTTTGCTACGAGTAGAACAAGAATCGCTTGTGTGGGTATTTGGAGCTTGGAAGATGATGACAAGAAGGAAAGTATGAGAAAGTTGGAGCAAGTATTTAAGGCAAGTATTGTTTTGGGATATGTTAGCTTTGAACCGTGATCATATGACTTGAATGATGTTTATGCAATGAACGTTAAACATGACTATTAGCAACATGTGGACTTGTCTCGTATTAGTCTCGGGATTTACAAAGCATAACCGAGAGTGCCGCATTTGTGGCTTTAGTCAAGTATGAGGAACTTTTCTATTTTGTTAGTTGTTGCTGATCTTGCGGTAGCCTAGGTTGCGAATGGGATCATGGAGGGTTTCATTCGCCTAGACGCTCCCCTACGGGATGCTAACCGGCTAGTTAAGGACTTTTAAAAGACTTCATAGTGAACCCGCCGACCTTTCTTGGAAGTGGGTTAAGAGGCCGATCACCTCGGGCTAACGGGTAAATCACGACTCACAAGAAAGTGTACACCTCTCAAGCAGAGTAAAACGGTACATCAGCCGTGCTCACGGTCACGAGCGGCCTTGGAACCTTTGCATTAAAGATGATGACCTATGTTTGTTTAACAGGTTCATAATTTATTATTTATGCTCTACATTATTATGTTATAGTGATCATGGTATTTGGGTAAGATATTGCCTTGCCATTCTTGTTGAGTTCGACATGGACTCACTCTTGCTATTCCCCACACACCTCAGGTGAAGTTTAGGCTTGTGATCAACCGGTCACCGGTCCCTATGGAGTCCACACTTGAAGATCGGAGTGCTTTTCCGTTTGTCCGCTAGCCGAGGTTATGTTCTTTTTATATTATGTTCGTTATATTTTAAGCATTGTTAATTTGATACTACCCTTTTACTTGTGGCTATATGTGAGATTTGACTTCCGTGGCTCACATATGGTGTATACTTGGTTTTGTCCTTAAAACCGGGTGTTACAAGGGCGGAGACCTCAAAGCTATGTTTTTTTTGACCCTTTTGACTACAAGCAAAATGATTGTCTAATTGGGCTGCAGACTTCTAGCATATTTCTAAGAGAAGAAGGAATTTCTTGATCAACCAACTCCATCGAGATCTTTTATTTGATCTCAAGATCCCTGAACCAAAACATTTACGTCTCTCGTCTAGTAAGGAAATTATGTCCTTTAGCCGAGCTTGATTCTGTTCAGAGAGCATCTGACTTGAAGAAGCTTCTATCCTCGGTTGTCCTTGGGGGGAGGTGGCCTCCTCACTTTTATCAACAAGATAGTCATCAACAGAGAAAGAATAGCCGACGCTTGGCTTGTTTTCATTCTAAAAGGAAAAAGGGTTAGCCGGTGAGTAATATTTAAATTTATTATTGGAAAAGGAGGTCAAAGCGCATTAATACCTTCGAGCAATCTTTCCTATTGAACTTTTTGCATTATTGCCTAATGAATGGACAGAGTTTGCACTATGTTGACCGACGGCTTCGTAAGGATGTACAGAATGAGGAGACCCTTGTGCAGCACATCCCGGAAGACTTGTTTTGATTAGGAGTTGACTGGATGGAAGATGGTGGCTCATGAACATTCTGGCCTTCAGGATTCTTGTTACTGGGGGACTTGTGTAAATGCTTGAGATGGTTGTTCGGTATGTCCCTGTTGCTCGGTTCTCTCGGGAAGAAGTTGATTGGAGACCAAGTGAGGAATCAAGACATGGAGGGAGATTCTTTTGCCATTTTATCCAGGAGCTCATTTGTTGCTGGATTAGAGCTTTGAATCAATAGTAATAAGCAAAGATGAAGAGATTACAAATATGATTCAGAAGGACCGTTACCGAATTGCTCATTAATCTATTGAAGCTCTTCAGTTGTCACCGATCACCGCTACAGGAATAATTTGAAGCTGCAAAGAGAAGTGAATGCAGTTAAAGGCCAAAATCATTACTAAATACGCACCAATAAAGATTCGCACCTTAGAAGATGGTTTGGCCCTTTTTAGACCTTGGTTTCTGGCCACAAAGCAGAGCTTGGTCCAGCTGAAGCCTTTCTTTTGCTGCTCTTCTTAGAAGAAGTTGCATCCCAGGTTGCAGGGATTTTCATCAAAGAAGCCAATGTGGGGGCGTTGAAGCCCAAAAGGTGTGTTGGTCCAAAGACGATAATAATCGGATTGCTCTAGAGGGAGCAACAGGTTCAGCATCCTATACATAGCAAATATTTATTAGAAATATATAAAATGGCCAATCGGTTAAAAGGTTAAGAAGACCTCACCGTCGATTCAAATTGAGGACTCACCTGTTGGCATAGGGGATGCAATCGATGTGTTAAAAATATGACTATGCCATTCCCGCCACCAAGAGGTGAATGATGGATGGACCATTTCTATTAACCCGAATGGGTCAGGAGCATATATTGGCAAGTTGCATCCAAGCTCAAATACTCTTTTGGCCTCCATTTCTTCTTTTATTTCTTCCCCCGAGTTTTATGGTTTCGAGAGAAGAATAGCCTTGGGGCAATTGGCCACATCCAAGTTGTCCGCCACCATATTTGGATTATAAATCTCATAAGTTGGATGCAATTTTCTTCCATGATTGAATTCTGCTGGTAAAATGCAGGGCTTGATGAGAGAGTTGAAAACCATGTGGAGATTTTGTCCCGCAGCCAGATTCATAGTTAAACTTACAAGGAAAGATGAAATCTTCATTTTCTTTGTAAGGAAGCCGATCAAGTTATTAAAACCTTTGAAGAAAAGCTAGAATAAATGACCAATGTCCATGTCAATGGCAATAGAAGATGCAGACTTCTCCATATGACCGACAAGCTTTGGTCAATGCTTTTTCCCCTTCAGAGTAATTGATTGAAGGGAATTCCAAGTTATGGAGTTTAATAGGAACTATCTGATGCATATATAATTGTAGCCACATCTGAATCAACCACCAGGGGCCATTTACGCAGGATATTTCTCCTCCTTTATACATTTGAATAGTAACAGGTGCATCATATGGTAGGCAGCTCCTAGAAGATACTTGCCTAGAGGAATCAAGTGGCCGGCAGCTAAATCCTCAGCCATCACCATGTGATTTAAAGTTGGCTCATTAGATTTCCCACAGAAGACAAATCTGCATAGCCACATGTTCAGAAAGGCCTTATATTTTTTATCATCGACAGAGCCCTTTGATTTATATGTTTTGATATATTGGATATATCCAACTCCTGATTTAACAAACTTTCTAAGAACTGGAATGCTTATACTTGAAGGGATAGATCGCTTCCTCAAGTATATTCAAGCCTATCATCATGAACACATCGTAGTGTGGGGGTCATTGGACCATGGCCAAAGATAAAGGTGTTGCTGGCATCAGACCAAAAATGAGCTGCTGCTATCAAAAGGTGTTCATTCTTGGGGGTCTCTGACAGAGATAATTCTAAACATTGATTTATGTCTAGACCATCCCAGTTCCAATTCCTCTTTGCGGCTGCGATATGTATCCTCCGGTACCAGTCTCGCCATCCCGCAATTGGAGGGAACGGCCAGGTCTTGAAGGTGTTTGGCCATAGTCTCAGCTCTGAAATGCCGGACTTGAAGGGGATTCGCTGGGTTTCTTTTTCAATGAACTCTAGTGGATCCGAATTTCCCATCGGACCAAGAAAATAAGAACCGAAGTTCTCAGCAATTGGAATCAAAATCTCGTCTTTCAGTTCCTTTTGGAAAGGGGAAAAGATGAGAACCAAAAAAGAGAATTTATGGAAGAAAAATTGCCGAATACATGAAGATGAGTAAGATTACTGTAGAATTTCATCTTGAGTCGCCATTGAGAGGTTTGAAACTTGATTCGGGAGACTCTAGGGTTTTTAAATTTGGATGGCGACTACGATAAACAAGCTGAAGAGAAAAGTTTTGAACAGTGTTGACCTAAGCAGATTGAAGTTTAATTATAGTCAATTTTGGAATAAAAGTATTTTTTATCCTAAATTTGAGGGGGGCATGTGTTAACACCAGATTTTGGTAAGCCCCGAGAAGATGACAGTGGGCGGTGCAAGATGCTAATAATGAGGATTCATTCGGCAAGGCGAGGCATTCGGCAAAGTATGAGTACATACGGTATTCGGCAAGCACTCCGCGCGGTCGGCTATTTGTGAAGATTCGGCAAATGCCACGTGCGGGTCGGCTATTCGAGGAGCATTCGGGAAGTGAAGAATAACAGATAATTAGCCGATTAAAGGAAGATTTCCTGATAACGGGAGTGATGAGGACTCCGAGAAGACTTGGAGCCAGAGTTATCTGATTTTGGGGATTATTCTATGTGATCGTAGTCTTTTAGGGCTTGTGTCAAGTCCAGGGTATAAATATAAGCCCTTGGCCATTGTAAAAAAAGACGGTTCACAACCAAATCAATCAAACCGGCCTCGTGCCACCTTCGAGTCCTTTTAGTCATGTCGTCGAGTTCTTCGAGAGGAGCCATCGATCCGTCGACCTCCGAAAGTTCGGCAACCTTGCTATCATGTCTAGTATCATGCGGTGGATTTAGATTATGATGCAAGTAGTCTCGCTTTTTTACTTTGCTTAGTATCATGCGGTGGATTTAAGCTTAGTAATGGGAGGTCTTTGCTTATGTCTTGTATCGTCGCGCAGATTAAGATGGGGCAAAGATAGTTATCGGCTCTATTAGATTTGGCAAGATCTAGTAGATTCATTAAGTTACCACGTGTTGCATGCTTTTAATATTGTTTTATTATATTTGTAACACTCTTTTGCCCAATCTAGATTGATAAGGCTCGGCTTTTCCTATTGTCTTAGATCAACACGATGGATGGATATAAAACCCTAAAAGTCTTAGATCTATCTTGGACTTTTAATGTTTTATGTTCATCTTGCCATGTTATTGATTTATACATTTATAATAGCCAAGTTTAGATCAATCTAGGTTGTCACGTGTTGCGGGTTTATGTATGTAAATGAAGAGCCGACCTTGGCGGGTCTCGTTCATGTTTACTTGTTTGCTAGATGTAGAGTCTGGCTTTATGGGTTTCGTTCACGTCTATTTCTTCGGATGTAGAGCTGACCCATTAGGGTTTCGTTCATGTTTACTTACTTGTTTGATGTAGAGCTAATCTGTTAGGTTTCGTTCCGTTTACTTGCATGTTCCTTCTTCATGGACCCTAATTCGGTAAACTTGTTTAATATGGTTACGCTTCCACGCAGTAGCAGTATTTATAGATCTATTTTCAAGTGCATGCGTGCTTTTAGCTTCTTATAATTAGATTTTATCATGCGGTGGATTGATCTAGTTGTAAGGAGTGGTGTAAATCTATAGCAAGTGGTATCATGCGGTGGATTAGCTTGTTAGGGTTTATCTTTGGACGGGTTTAAGAAAACTAGACGCGGCGCGCACTAGTTGGATTGAATCTATGCATTGCTTTGCCCGGGTAGGTTTATATTTATGAGTTACCTGTTTATTATTTATGTCTTGATGGTGTCATTGGTCTAAAGATATATGCTCTTAATTATACGATATTTATGACCAGTTTTCACTTGTTCAAACATGTCTTCTTTATGTTCATTCGGCAATTCTATTTTACATGCTTTTACTTCCATATTAGCCGAATGCTTTGTAAAACTGTTGGCAGATAGCTTTCATAGCTATATGTCGTCGTAAGTGGCTTCAGGGCCGTATATTTGGAACTGTCATGGGCACACCGTGCACGTTCTGCTCTCATGGTTTCATCCCTTGTTAGTTTTCAGGTCAAACCGACCGCACGCGTTCGATTCAACCGGCCAGGGCACCCGTTTGAAGCTAGACTTTCCAGCTTGCTGTGTGTGAGGCACAATGCGCTTTTTGTGTCAACAACTCTATAATTATTAATTTGGTTGTTATAAACTTATCAATCAATCTATGTTTCCACCCAGGCCATAGTACCCATATCAATAACTCTATATGTGCATGTTTGGTATCAATAATAGTAGCGGATTAGAGGGGGCATAGTTGGATAAGTGTCAAGCATGGATACGTGTCCTACATGTGGTCTCTAGCATGGATACGTGTCAAACATGTGATGAGCTAGATGGAAACGACTACGCAACTAAGAAGCATCTCCTACAAAAGAATTCTAAGGTATCTTATAGTTACTGCTCGACTATGAAGTCCCCTCACCATCTCTTGTCACTTGGGCCAATTGGGCTAGCTTGGCCAGGTTGGCCCTAACCTAGTTGGCGGCCCTTTGGCCCGGTGCTCTTTTTTTTTCAACATTCATTTTTTTTCAGAAATTTCAAAAAAGTGAATTCATTGAACGGACTGGAAACCACCGTAGTTTCGTGGACAATTGGACATTAATTATACGCCACCTAAGCATTTTGCCGATGTGGCAAGGTATTTATTGAAGAGAGAGAGCAAAAAACATAGAAATCGGGTCTAAGTTAGAAATCATGTCTACACGAGAACCAAGACATAAATGGATGTGATTGATAGAGAATGGAGAGATAATGCATGTGATTGGATAAAAAATTGTTCTGTAGAAACTATCCATTGGGACCATGATTTCTATATGTAGAGTCTATAAAAATTAATATGTATAGAAACTACGCATAGTTTCTAGCATTGGGAGTGCCTAATAGGCAGAGTTTACTACCACCGAGTAATCACACTCCCGTGTCAGTGTGAAAGTTTTTTAAAAAAAAAACGTCTACCACTGTACTCCACAATCCCATATTACATTCTGCGATGGCATTTTCCCAAATGATATTTCCAACTGAAGCTATTTTGTGTATTTTACCCAATTCACTCAATGTAAACATTGTACCGTCTGTTTTTCAACCTCTAACTTGCACTATTGTTCAAATTTTCAATCCTAAACTAGAAAATCGGGTACTGGACGCCCTTCAACTATTGGAACTGGATAGATTTGGTATTTTGGTTGGTTTCAAATGTGTTTTTTATTTTAATATTAAAAAAAAATTGGTTTAGTCTCTAAAAATTCTTAACTAGTGTTGATACAAAAACGGGTTCATGCCAACACACCAGTGCGCTTTGGACGCCCTAGAGGTTGCAAACAACCTGCAAGAACAGCAAGGAACGAAGCGTAATCGATCGAACCGATCTAAAGATCAATAGGACCGATGTAGAGCTCGCCCTCGGCCGAGATAGCATCGGAACGACCTCCGGAAGGATCCGTCGGGAGGATGCACGCGAAGGGTCTTCTAGAATCAGCAAGACTACCTAGAGAACGCTAACGAATCACATGGAGAAATTCGTCGGACAGCAAAATGAGGGTTAAAAAGATAGCAAAATTAGGGTAAAAGAGAGACATGTTTGAGTTTTTGTCGATTTGGGTAGATGGGATCAAATCGGTCGTGAATCTCTCAATATATAGAGGGGTGGTCTTATCCCCTTAGAAAACAACCCGGGAACGTTTCCAACTCTTAGAATTACCTAAAACCCTAGTTTTTTGAACCGACCGGACCGCCCGGTTTGACCGTTAAAAGACCAAACCAGCCTACACCGGTTCGGTTCACTTAAAAGACCGCCTATGCAATCGGACCGCTAAAAACCCGGTCGAACCGGCCGGTTTTTAGCAGAACCGTGAACCGTCCGGTTCAGTGTGAACCGCCCCGGTCCGTGACTAAGCTCTCGTGGCGCGCGCTGCTGTGTCTTGCTGCCATGTGCGCCTGCGGTGTTGCCGCTGGTCCCACCCGGATGCTACTTCCGCATGTGCATGTGGACGTGTGGGACCAGGCTGTGATGGAGGATCGTGAACGCCTGAGAGTGATGTTTGCATGTGTACAGCATGCATTTGTTGATTTTGGGCGTCGCGTTTTAAATTTCAGAAAAATAATATAAGTTTACATATGAGCTCTTAATTAAATAAATATCATATCCATCTTGATTTTTTCCATGAGCCTTCCCACCGGTACACTCTATTTCAATATTTTGAGATTATTTTAATAACTGTAAATATTTGAATTACTATTTAAGTCTTTTTGAATCAATTCGTGAGTCCTCCATATATTTTTGTATATATAATTCGTGAGTCCTCTGTTTCAGACAATGTCTTGCTCTACGGCTATATTTTTATGTGTGAGCCAGTGAGGCCGTAGTACAATTAAATTGTGTTGTTGAATCTGTCAATTGTATATATATTATATATATATTGCTTGAATGTCAATTACTATATAAATCATATATATATATACACACCGGTTCAAAGTATTTGTGGCGGTTCGATAAAACGGTCCATTCTTTTCGGACCGGGCGGTTCAAACGGTTCTAAACGGTTGGACCAATGAACCATTGAACCGACGGCCTCGCCGGTTCGATCACGGTCCGTTCGAAAAACTAGGCCCAAAACACGATTTAGACGTAAATCGGTTCGAATCAGGGACAAGTCGGCTAAGCCGACTTTCACGGGCGTGGGAAGTGCACGGCCGCCCAGGGTCAGCTTAGCTGCCTGGAGGGGTCGGCTAAGCCGTCTTATAGGTGGAAAACGGCCAGGCTGGCCATCCAACTCGGCTAAGCCGACTGGCATATAAAAATTCCTGGTGAAATCTGCCAAAATTCATAATTAATTCATTCGGACTTCAAATGAGGCAAACCATATATGTTTTTCGATCAGCGCGATGAGGAACGCAATGGTGAAGTCCGTTCTTGCTTTTGAGGAACTTGTCCAGGTCGGCTTAGCCGACTTTGCTAGAAGGCTAAGCCGGTTTCAGGGGCAAGCCGGCTTAGCCGGTTTGAGAACCCAGCTAAGCTGGTTTGGGGACCCAGCTTAGCCGACTTGAGGACCCAGCTAAGCCGAGTGGGCCGGCTCGCTATGGCTCGCCGTCTTCTCCGTGATGATTTCTTGCTCCGTTTGCGGCGCCACTTGACCTCAATTATGTCCATGACCATTGTAACTTATTTATCACGCCCAAAAATCACCTTGGACAATTTTGAGTGTCAACAACTTGTTTCTTAGAAAAATATGAAACTAGTATCAATTTTATTCTAAAAATGTTACCAATCTATTGTTGCTCTATTTCGAGTCATTTGAATTTGATTTGCTTTAAAGAAATAATCAGCACAACTATGTGCAATAAAGTAATAGGAGCATAAATAATAAGTTAAAATAACTTAAATCGGTTATAAAAGATAGATAACATTTTTAGAAAAAAATACTAGTTTGTTGTTTTTCCATTTTTTTCTTATTTTTAAAAAATAGTCGACCATCTTTGAAAGTAGAAAGAGGATCAAATCTATCTAATTTTGATAGTTTGGGAGCATCGTGTACCTGATTTCCTAATACTACCCTCATCTATAATAAATTTTCTAACACTAGTACTATTATTATATTTTTTAAATGAAACACCGCTACTAAGGCTAGTCGCAATGCATAGTTTCATGACACATTTACCAAGACGGTAAACTAGGTAACCGAACCAGATGAGTTTCATGGGGATGAAACTTCTCTCTCATATGATGAAACTCTCTCATTTAATGACCTAGCCAAGTCAGCAATTTTGCTGATGTGGCACCCTATTTAATGTGCATGACACACCTCATGAAACCTGCTGGCCTAACAATAAGTCATCTGGACCGCCGGATACCATCCCAATTCCCAACGCACGGACTAAAAAAACAATTTTATATTACACTTGTGCTGACTTCTATGTTGCGTGATCCCTTTCCATTTCCGCCACCCCGGCCGGCCTCCATTGCTCACTCTTCCTGCGGCCAGCTTGCCTGCCTCGAGCCTCCTCTGGTCTGGTCTGCTCTGCTCAGTTTAAATGTTTGGCGAGCACTAGGCCTCTTGCCAAACAGTTGGGAAATATTTTTTAGGATATTTCCGTTAAATGCCTTTGAAAGACACTTCACCTTTTAATGTTTCTAGCATATATGAGTTTCGAAGATTAGCTTGATCACATTGTAAGAACCCTCCCAATTAGGTGACCACTTGTCGAATTGATTTTTTTTTTTTCTCTTGATTTTCTTGCTGCAGGCTCGCAGCACAAGCTTTATCTTTCAAACCCTTTATTCTATTGTCGATCGTCAATATTATCTTGATATGCGATGAACCTACAAAGCTTCGGACAAGATTTTGCTACCTTCTTGGATTATCCTCAATTTTTTAATTAACTTGATCAGTTTTCAGGCGCTTCAACAACAAATCATTGGCAACCCTCTGATAGAGTTCATCGTTATACAAACTCCACCGAACACTCCTGTCAGCTGTGGAGCTTTGATCCTGCAAAAAGTTCAACAAAGGAGCTTTCCAATTTCCCAAACCGGCACTAGAACTGCTAGTAACTAAACTAAACCGATTTGAGACGCTTTCGGACCAATTATCTAAACCGGGCACCTGAGAGTTGGCCCAGCCGATTGTATCAGTCGGCTTAGCCGACGGATGCCTTAAAACGGCACTGTCCTCAAGCCCAGCTTAGTCGGCTGGCCGACTTGGACACTTCCTCATTCGGCCTGGCCGGGCCTCTGCTGCTTGCCGGCCTGGCTGGCTTGGCCGGCTGGACACCGGACGCTGGCGCTGCCACCCGTCTTAGCCGGCCTACTGTGACCAACCAGCTTGGCCGACTGAAACATAATTTTGTCCTGCACAGAAAAAAAATCATAATTTTGTGGAAGGTTTTCAATAGCACGATGCTCGCCAGCACGCATTGGCTATTTTTTGTTTCCTGCAAAAAACGCGTCCAAATCCCGATCTAAAATATTCTGATCGGTTTGGAACAATTGAACCGGCTTAGCTCGTCTCCAACCCGGCTAGGCCATTTGGACAACAATTGCAACAGGTTGACCGATCAAGCTGATTGGTGAATCGGCCAGGCCGATCAGCCAGCGCCATAGGGCACCCAGAACAGGTCAAGAATAAATGCATGGCAAATATCGATCAATTGTTTTCCTAATTTGCAAGCCACAAGGAGCAGGACAGCGACCTTGTCGGTCGAGAGTAGCACAGTAGCCGGCTTTGGCTTGTTCACCGGCCAGCTTGGCCGATCAGCAAGGGCTCACAACAACAATTTAGCAAACCGGCTTAGCCGACTTTCTAGTCGGCACAGCAACAGTTCAGCAACCGGCTTGGCCTTATTTGCAAGCCGATTAATCATATCGTCACATCCATGAGGTAATACGTATATCATGCCCCCGGCCTTAAAGCCATAGAAGTAAATTTTGCAGAGGGTCTTTCATAGCGCGATGTTTGTCACCATGCATCGGCTATTTTTATGCTAAGGGCGATAACAAAGTATCGGCCATATAAACTCATCCACATGAGTATGCATAGCCGAAATAAAATATTTTGGCTTCTCAATCATTGATAGGCAAAATAATTTGGCAACCCTCCATCATACAAAGACTCATACCAAGGATCAAAATAAGAAGCTGAGGGATAATCATGCATACCTAGGGATGAATTCCTTATAAACATAGGCGGAAAATATGGATGATGCCATGACCAATAATTTCGATGATTGATTGCAAACCTCCAATTTGGCGATTGTTTGTTGAATCTTCTTCTTCTATTCTTTGTTTTCGTTGTAACACTTGCTTTGGTCATCATCCTTTTGAGCTTCAATACTTCCTTTAGGAACCCATGCTAAGCCCCTTTCTTTTTAGTTTCTCTTGACTAAGCTTTTGCAATTCCTTTTCTTGCCATCTCGTTAAACCGATTGAGCATCTCGGTTTCACTTTTGTTTTGGACAGCGGCAATTCTTCTTTGATCTTAGGTACTTTTACCTCCTTATGTTCAGATTTGGTACCTACAATATTAATAGATAATTTTTCAACTTGTTTACCATCAATAGCCAGATTTTTTCAGCAATGTAACCGCTTTTCAGTGGTTACATTCAGATCTGAACTTTTATTTCTTCGGCCATCATATTTTGCATGGTAAACTTGTTTTTACCACTTTCTTCTTTGGTAGAGCTCCAGAACGATTTTGATCAAAACGGTCTTTGTAAGATGATGATTCCTTCAATGCCTTGGAGCTGCATATTCTACATGTTGTGGCCTGAAATATGATGGAACATATACTTTTCTTTGCCAATTTCGTTCTTGAGACTCGCGCTTTGGAGGCAATTTCGATGGCTGGACCTTTTTGATCGATTAGCAATATTGGCTTCCCTATCTTCTTATATTTAGCTAGGAGTGCCTCAAGCTAAGCTTCGGCCTTCTATTGCTCTTTTTCCTTGTCATGTCTTTTGCCTCCTTTAGCTTTATGAGCATCCTCCTTTTCTTCATCTTGATAGACATGCTCCAAAGAAGGATCTCCACCCAATTCCCCTTGCTCAATGGAATCAATTGGCTTTTGTTGGAGATGGAGAAATTTTATTTGCCTCCCAGTGTCTTCTGAAATTGGAGTGACATTGCTATCCTTTGAAACATCTTCAATTTGCAATTCATGGACAACATTTTTATTTTCACTTGAGGGCTCTGCATCTCTCTCATGGGCATTGGAGCCTTGACCTTTTAGTGAATCGGCTAATGCAAGCCGATTTGTCAAAGCTAATGCAAGCCGATTTGAATCCAATCGGTCCATCCGTTGAACTTCAAAAAATCTCAATCGGTCATTATCAATGTCTGATTGGACCACATGATGAAACATATTGCGATTACAGGTATTATGATCAAATGAATTACACCACTCACAATACGTAAGCTCTTCTAAATTTCTAATTGATGGCAAAGCATTGTGATCAATGATTCTCGTGAAATCTATTTTCCAACAATATATCAAAGACATGATCACAACAAATAGAGTTAAAGGTGAGCATTAATTTCTCGCCGATTTTCTTGCGGAATCGACTTCAATACTTGGCAAACGAAGGGATCAGATTTCACATCAATCCATTCGCCACACCTTTACAATTATCTTTCCCCGCCAGATGTTTTAGAATTGATTGTAGAGCACACATCGGCATGAGCAATATTTTTCAATCTTGGCCCCGAATCATAAAGCCGAAAAAGTAATTACAAAATTTATATCTCATTTGGGACCAAGTATGAATTGAACTTAAACAAAGTAAAGCTACCCACATAGATGCATAATCTAAAGTAAACATTAGAGAAAGCTTTAACTTTGACAAAATATTGTCATCGGCCTTCCAATTGGAGACAACATGTAGGCCGATGCAATCTGAATTTTTAATATTATTATTAACAAGTAAAATACCTCCCTCAATTGACCTTTTAATACTACTAGTAAGAATATCACTAATAGATGTATTAATTGAAATAATATGATCGGATGGGGATTTTGGTAAAATACTTGTACCTTGCACATCGATTTAAGAGTGTCCTAACCAAGGTTCTGCTCCCGATGGTCAACTCATCGTTAGCAATACCCTTGGATGGAATCAGTGTGCCCTCTCCAACGCCGGTGATCTCCTCCTCAGCTTTTTTTGGCACCTCGATGCCCAATGTAGCAAGCGATGGTAGCGGCGAAGTCCTCTGAAAATACCCGTGGAAACATCGTAAAACAACAGAACCGGTTTAGCCGACTCGAAGTCGGCAAGACGGCCAATTTGGGTTGTTCCACAAAGCAGCAATAATTTTATCTTCTCCACCGCTTAAGCGCCTCTGGATCCGGCTTAGCTGACCGGGCCTGGTCATGTGTTGCGGCAAAGATCGCCAGCCCAGCCGCCTGGAAGGCCGGTTCAGCCGACTCCAGCAGGGCACCCAGCCTGGCTGGCCCATGGGTCGGCTTGGCTATTTCCTGTGCCGAATGCAGCATGGCAGCCGGCTCAGCTGGTTGGCTAGTTGGCCTAGCCGACTCTGACGTTGTTAGCAAGAGAGGATCCGGCCTAGCCGGATTGATGGCCGGCTTGGCCGTCTCAAAGAACGTTAGCCGGCTTGGCCGACTTGAAAGTCGGCCGAGCCGGCTGTTGAATAGCAGCAGCAATTTTAACCTCTTTTTGTCCGATCTCAAGAATTTCGATACATTCGACCTTCTTTTATCTCCGGAGTTTCGGCCATGCAAACCGCCTTCTTGCAAGGTAACAAATGTGCATCTCCTCCTAAACTGGTCTTATCGGTTCGGACGCCGAAGAGACCAATTTGGATTGGTCGCGAGAGGCAATCGGCTTAGCCGATTCAAGGCGGTAGTTGGTTCATAGAAGCAAAGAATCGGCTCACCGACTTTTAAAGTCGGCTTAGCCGATTCTCGAGGAGCATGCAACTTTTCTTTCTTTCTTATATTCCCAATGCATTTACGAAAGAAATCTTCATTCTGCTTTTGAAGCCGTTCTTTTAAACTCTAACAATGCACCTTTCAGTTCAACAAGATCTGATTGGGAATATCTTGCTAAGTTCTCATCGATTCGGCTAGAATTAGTATTAACATATGAAGCCAAATTGTGAGTATTATCATTAACACGCCTTGCTGTATTTTCATTAATTCGGCTTAAGTTAGGAGCAACATAGGAAGCCGAATTATGAGAATAAGCATTGGCATAAGGTGCTAAATTTTGAGAGTAATTGGCAAAATAATTAGCATTATCATAGCCAATTCTCTCATTCATTTCGACTTGTGATGGAACCACATATTGTGAGCTTACAAAATTTAATTTTAATATGGATTTACATGTTGCATGTTGCTAGAAGAATTAAAACTCAACGAATTTTCAGTAAACATCGCCTCTTTACCATAATATTCATAATCATGATGTGTATAATGAGGAGCACTAATAAAAGTATCGGCCGATGCAACATATCTATTATCATTATGACTAGCAACATTGTCACGCTTTGTCGAACCGAAATTACGGCGAACGGTGAGAGAAGGTGACGGACGCCGTCGCGGCGGGTATGAGGCGCCACAAGACACGCCAGGGGGCGCGGCGGCGCGGCGGCGGCCAAGGCGCAGGCAAGGGATAACCCTAAATTATTCTTTTTCGATTATTCCAATCAATCCTCCCCATATTTATATGAGGGGTTTACAATTGCTAACGGGCCAGGCCCATTAGTCTTTCTTGTCTCATTCTAATTTAACTAATAATAACAATACTTAATAAATGCTAATTTAATACTAAATATTCAGCCACTTCGTTTTTATTTTTGGAAATACGTCGGCCGAGTGTGACATCTCTCCCTCGCCGGAGATTCAGCTCGTCCCCCTCGAGCCGAAATCTGGATAGATCTGTTGGAATAGCTCAGCATCTTCCCAAGAAGCTTCTGCCGCTACGCGGTTCCTCCATTTAATTAACACCTACAGCTGACCTTGGCGGACTCGAGATTTCAAAAGTAATTCTGGTTCAGGAACTGGTGTACCTTCATGTATGCGTGGTAGTTCAGGCGGTTCAGACGGTATTGGTCCACGGTGAGGTTTTAGTGTGCTGACATGAAAGGCGTTGTGGATACGAGTGCCAACCGGAAGATCTAGCTTGTATGTTACTGGAGTAATGATCCCGCATATTCTCGAACGGCCCAAAATACTTAGGTGACAACTTGCCTTTGTAGGTTGTCGATATTGTAGCAGCAGATCTCGATAGTAACTTTAGCCAAGCATAATCACCAACTTTGAACTCTTGATCTGTGTGCTTAGCGCCAAAGTGCTTACGATAATAATCCCGAGCCAATTGTAGACGCGAGCCTTTGTTTGTTGAAGAAATGTATCACGCTGAGAAAGCATTGCATCGATAGATGGAAGTGTAGTATCACCTGGACTGTAGCCTCTGATGGATGGTGGGTCGCGCCCATAGACTAGTTTGAATGGTGTTGTTTTGGTTGATGTATGATATGATGAATTGTAGCAAAATTCTGCCCAAGGTAGCCATCTTACACAATCTTTCGGTTGTCACCGTTAGGCTCGCGTAGAGGTACATTGTAATGATTTTGTTGACCACGCTCGATCGACCGTCCGCCTCGAGGATGATAAGGCGATGTAGGTTTTAAGATTACCCGGATAATCAAAAGCTCTTGCCAGAATTGGCTAGTGAATACCACATCCCTATCACTGACAATGGATCTAGGAAGTCCATGTAACCTCACAATTTCGAGAAGAAACTTTTTGAGCCACCGATGTTGCGTAGTAGGGGTGTGAAAGTGGTATGAAGTGTGCATACTTAGATAGACGGTCGACCACTGTTAATATTACTGATTTGGTTCCCACCTTTGGCAGTGCTTCAATGAAATCCATGGAGATGTCTTCCCAGATCAGTTCCGGTATTGGTAATGGCTGAAGTAGCCCTGCTGGATGTAAGTGTTCTATTTTGTTGCGTTGGCAGACTAGGCATTCGTTTACAAATTGCTGTATTATTCTCTTATCATTCTTTATGAAGAAGGTCTAACGGAATCGGTGTAGTGTTTTTTCTGAGCCTTCATGTGTAGAGTCATGGATGGAATGAAGAATAGTCGGAAGGTGAATTGATGATTTGGGAAGCCATACCCGGTTGTTGAATAATATCAGGCCGTCGTGGACTCACCATGCTGAATGTTTTCCATTAATGATGGAGTCAATGAGTTGGATAGCTTCATCGCTGTTTAGGATTTCGTCCCTGAGTTGATCAAACAATCCAAATTGGATCTCCGAGATGGCCATCAATGAAGGATCAGAATTGTGTTGACGAGATAATGCGTCTGCAACTATATTGCGCATGCCTGGTTTATACTCAACCTTGAAGTCATATCCCAATAATTTGCTAACCCATTGGTGCTGTGGAATAGTTGACAGGCGCTGATCTAGAATATATTTTAGGCTATAGTGATCTAACCCGATAAGGAATGGGCGCCCCCAAAGGTAAGGCCTGCAATATTTGACTGCAGTAACCAAACCTATGAGCTCCCTTTCGTATGCGGCGAGTTTTTTATATCGTAGAGCTATCATCTTACTGAAAAATGCAATTGGTCCATTCTCCTGATGTAGTACAGCCCCTATGCTTGTCCCCTCGAGGGCGTCGCGTTCAACAACAAATGGTCTCGTTGAAATCTGGTAGTTTGAAGGACCGGTTTGATGATAATGTCCTCTTGAGATGTTCGAAGGCTGCGTTGTAGCTAGAGGAGTCCAAAGTGAAAAGAGTCTTTCTTAAGAAGGTTTGTAAGTGGTCGAGCAATTGTACCGAAGTTCTGAATGAATTTCCCTGTAGTGAGTCCCGCAAGTCCCAAGAATCCTCCGAGCTCTGAGAGTTGTAGGTTGTCGCCATGCTGTGATTGATTCTATTTTTTCTGGATCCACTGCAACTCCCATATCAGATATGATGTGTCCCAGATATCCCAGTTGTGATTGTCCGAATAAACATTTAGATTTCTTGAGGAAGTTACTATGTGATTGAAGAACCTTGAAAACCTCCTCAATATGTCTTAAGTGGTCGGCCCAAGTTTTACTATAAATCGAATATCATCAAAGAAAGCCGAAACGAATTTACGGAGATAAGGTCCCAAAATATCATTCATCGAGCTTGAAAGTAGAGGGTGCGTTGCGTGAGTCCAAAAAGGCATGACCAAAAAATTTAAAGTGACCATGATGGGTTCTCAAAGCTGTTTTCTCAATGTCGTGGGTGCATGCATACCTGGTGGTAACTGAAGGAGGTCTAGCTTGCTGAAAAATTGAGCCCCTTGCAGTTCGTCCAACAATTCAGCAATAACCGGTATGGAAAATTTATCCTTAAGTGTATTGTCATTGAGTGCCCTGTAGTCGACGCAGAATCGCCATGTTTTGTCCTGCTTTTTGACTAATATGACAGGAGATGAAAATGGTGAGGTGCTGTATCTGATTATACCTTGTGATAGCATGGAGTGGCATTGTCGCTCCAATTCATTTTTCTATATCTGGGGGTAGCGATATACGGTCGCACCACTGTAGGCTGAGTTGGGTCTTTCAGGTGGATATGGTGGTCATAGCGCCGCTTAGGTGGTAGTCCCGAAGGCTCTCTGAAAAGATTCTGAAATTTCCCCAAGAGAGGTTCCAGTGGTGCATCAGATGAGAGTGTATGAATACCTGTTGGAAGCACTCCTGCTTTGGCTAGGCTGGTCCAAATTATCGGTCTTCCGTGTCGCCAGAACTTCATTGTTAATTTATTGAAATCCCAAGTGATAGAGCCAAGAGAGCTAAGCCAGTCTACTCCGAGGACAACGCCATAACCTCCCAGTCTAATGCTGTAGAAATCTGCTGTGAATTTTTCATTAGCGATGGAGAAATCAATAGCCTCATACCTGCCGACATTAGATATATGGTCCCCATTTGCAACTGCTACTCGAAGTGAGGATGGTGCTGGAGAACTTGGTAGGTTTAGCTGGTTTGCTAAATCTGAATCGAGGAAATTACGTGTTGAACCAGAATCTAGCAGAGCTAAGAAGTCATTGCCACCGACTGAGATTGTTACTTGCATTGTAGGGCTTGTAGTGACACTTGTCAATCCATGGACTGATATTTGAATTTCAGAATTGTGATTGAACGGTACCTTATGGGCTCGCCGTCGTTGTGTAGAAGGAACGTAGCATTTGGCAAGTGCCATTGCGGTCTCCAAGTCAGGTGGATTTTGTAATTGTACCTCAATTTGAAGTAATGGTGCCAATCCCGCAATATAAAGCATGACTTGTTGTTGAGCTGAGAGACGTTGTACCTTGTTCATTGTACTGAGAAATTTGTTTGTATAGGCCTCTAATTCGCCCAACTGGCGTGTGTCGATAAGATCCCCTAGATGATTGTGGTCAATTGGAGAACCAAAGCGTCTGGTGATTGCAGCCGAAAATTGAGGCCAAGTTGGATGGTCCACTTTCTTTTCCCAACGGATGAACCAAGTGAGCACGTTCCCTTGGAGGTGGAACACGACTAACTGCATCTGATCGTCTTCCCTTGTTTCCTGGGCTAGAAAAAATTTATTGCATTTGTATAGCCAATGGGTTGGATCGCCCCTTACCATTATATTCCGGGAAAATCAGCTTGAGTGTGTTGAACTGACGTTTGGGTGGATCCAGAGGTTGTTCCATTGGTTCTGTTGACTGAGAATTTGTTGAGACGGTAGCGCGGCGGATGGTGAACTCCTCATTTTCCACGTGTAGAGAGAGCGTTTGGACGGGGTACATACTTTTCAACAGAGGGTGGTGAGCGTGGATCTGGCCTCCACAGCTGCGATGTACTCGTTGATGTCGTTGTGAAGCTCCTCCATGAATTGCTTGCTCCAATCGGAAGCCATTGGATCGCCCGGTCTCCGGATACCAATCTGTCACAGCTCGTCGAACCGAAATTAGGAAGGAACGGCGAGAGAAGGTGACGGACGCGGTCGTGGGCGGCGTGAGGTGCTGTAGCAAGACGGCCCAAGGCGGGTGCGGCGGTGGCGTGTGAGGCGGCGGCGGCATTTGGCAGCGGCGGGCAGGGGAGCGGCGCGCCAAGCGCAGGCAAGAGATAACCCTAAATTATTCTTTTTCGATTATTCCAATCAATCCTCCCCATATTTATATGAGGGGTTTACAATTGCTAACGGGCCAGGCCCATTAGTCTTTCTTGTCTCATTCTAATTTAATTAATAATAATAATACTTAATAAATGCTAATTTAATACTAAATATTCAGCCACTTCATTTATTTTTGGAAATACGCCTGCTGAGTGTGACAAACATCAACATGAGAATTTATGGTACTTGCAAAATAATTATTAAAATCATGTAATTTATTTGCATGGTGTACCTTGGGCGCCACGTAATAATGTTGCGGTATAGTATCTTGATACGCCTCCATGTATGCTGAGTAGAAACTTTTCAATAATCTCGTAATTTCCTGGTGTCCGAAAAAATATATAGTTCACGGGTAGAGCAAGAAGCAATTCTACATAGGTAGAAGTTGTATGTCCATGGATATCCAATGGATACCCTCTAATTCAAAAAATGAACTAGAAATTCATTTCCCCAACTAAAATTTGAATTCCTAGTTCATTTGCTAAAATCCATGAATGTTTAACTTCTGCTCTGCCTTCCACCTCTATTTCCACCACTGTCACTTCACGGGGCAGCAAAAAGAGTGTAGCATAATTTTTCCTCTTCTCCCGTAGGGTGTGTTTAGCGCCAACTTTTCTCCAAACTTTCCAAAATTCCCATCACATCGAAGCATTAAATGCACTAAAAGACGCATGTCCGAGTATGAAATGTAGGTAAACAAAAAAAACTAATTGCATAGTTTAGATGTACATTGCAAGACGATTCTTTTTGAGCCTAGTTACCCCATGGTAAGATAATATTTACCACAAACAAACAAAAACGTGCTACAATGCTTTTCAGTTCGCTACTGTGCTTTTGAGCCAAAATTGGTGCTCTAAACACACCCGTAGATGCAAATACGAACAACAGCAGGTACTGAACTCCACGTGATGACTTGAGAAGAGATTCCGTGTGCTTAGTAGAATATAATAATTATTAATAAGCCAATCTGTTGCTTAGCACCACGACCACCATTCTCGGAAAACAATATATGCACTAGCAGGAAGCTGAAATTTGCACTTCGATCCAGACTCCGTGCGGAACGTGACAAGCACCACAGACACAATCGGCTGTAGGGCCTGATTTGTCGTGTGACACTATGACTTCGTAAAAAAAATACGTGCAACAGCCTCGAGGCCGATGCTATGGCGATCACACGAAAAAATTGATGGATCAGAGAAGAATTAAGGCTAGGGTAAAGAGGTTCGGCTACAAAAGGTAGAGCCGAAGCAATCTTCTTCCCCAGCGGAGTCGCCAAAAAATATGTTGACACAAAAACGGGTTCGTGCCAACACACCAGCGGGCTTTGGACGCCCTAGAGGTTGCAAACAACCTGCAAGAACAGTAAGGAACGTAGCTGCATCGATCGAACCGATCTAAAGATCGATAGGACGATGTAGAGCTCGCCCCTCGGCTGAGATAGTTTCGGAACAGCCTCCGAAGGATCCGCCGGGAGGATGCACGCAAAGGGTCTTCTAGGATCAGCAAGGCTACTTAGAACGCCAACGAATCACATGGAGAAATTCGCCGGACAACAAGATAGGGGTTAAAAGATAACAAAATTAGGGTAAAAGAGAGACATGTTTGTGTTTTTGTTGATTTGGGTAGATGGGATCAAATCGGCCGTGAACCTCTCAATATATAGAGTGGGGTGGTCTTATCCCCTTAGGAAACAACCTGGGAACGTTTTCAACTCTTAAAATTACCCAAAACACGATTTAGATGTAAATCGGTTCGAATCAGGGTCAAGTCGGCTTAGCCGAGCAGGGGCAAGTCGGCTAAGCCGACTTTCATGGGCATGGGAAGTACCTGGCCGCCCAGGGTCAGCTTAGCTGCCTGGAGGGGTCGGCTAAGCCGCCTTATAGGTGGAAAACGGCCAGGCTGGCCATCCAACTCGGCTAAGCCGACTGGCATATAAAAATTCCTGGTGAAATCTTCCCAAATTCATAATTAATTCATCCGACTTCAAATGAGGCAAACCATATATGTTTTTTGATCAGCGACGACGAGAGGAACGCAATGGTGAAGTCCGTTCTTGCTTTTGAGGAACTTGGCCAGGTCGGCTTAGCCGACTTTGCTAGAAGGCTAAGCCGGTTTTAGGGGCCAAGCCGGCTTAGCCAGTTTGAGAACCCAGCTAAGCTGGTTTGAGGACCCAGCTTAGCCGACTTGAGGACCCAGCTAAGCCGAGTGGGCCGGCTCACTGTGTGGCTCGCCGTCTTATCCATATGATTTCTTGCTCCATTTGCGGCCTCACTTGACCTCAATTATGTCCATGACCATTGTAACTTATTTATCACGCCCAAAATCACCTTGGACAATTTTGAGTGTCAACAACTTGTTTCTTAGAAAAATATGAAACTAGTATCAATTTTATTCTAGAAATGTTACCAATCTATTGTTGCTCTATTTCGAGTCATTTGAATTTGATTTGCTTTAAAGAAATAATCAGCACAACTATGTGCAATAAAGTAATAGGAGCATAAATAATAAGTTAAAATAACTTAAATCGGTTATAAAAGATAGATAACATTTTTAGAAAAAAATACTAGTTTGTTGTTTTTCCATTTTTTTCTTATTTTAAAAAATAGTGGACCATCTTTGAAAGTAGAAAGAGGATCAAATCTATCTAATTTTGATAGTTTGGGAGCATCGTGTACCTGATTTCCTAATACTACCCTCATCTATAATAAATTTTTTAACACTAGTACTATTATTATATTTTTTAAATGAAACAACGCTACTAAAGCCAGTCTCAATGGTAGGTTTCATCACACTGTTTTGAAGACATGACACTATTCGAAACTGAGCATGAAACAAGTCCTCTCAATGCACAATTTCATTTCACGGTTTCATACGCTAGCTACAACATTTAATTCCTGCATTTTCCTATGATCAAGTGTGCCATGTTAACTATGTAGCCTAGTATTGTATGAGAACTGTCACACGTGAACATATTTACGCACTGCATTCAGATAGCTGTTATCCAATGGCAGCATTTACATTCAGTGAGGCAAACTGAGATGGCTAGGGTAACATTCACATCTAGCATTGAGGCAAACTTGTGATGGCCATCAGATAGCATTCAGATAACCACTTGGGCCGGTGGCATCGACGGAAATTGTGGTGGTTGAAAAAACTTAGAAAACTACTTGTTGGGTAGCCCCTGAAATTAGCAGAAAGCAAACAAACAACAAGGATAAAATCCAGCCTAGATACATAGAAATAACACGGATAAAATTCAGCCTATCTCACATTCAGAAGTTTCACGCACACTGATACTAGAAATTTACATTTGTAGTACATCTGTACAAATCAAGGGACAATTACCATGATTTTGGGAGTAATACGTTTGGCTAGCAGCAGACTTTCCGCTGAAGCACATGAGGCGAGGAGGCTCTGCTGGCGGAGGAGTAAGCAACGAAGCCGCCGGCGACGATGCAGACGAGGAAAACGGCGTTGGCAGCAGAGACTGTTAGAGTGCGCGGAAGCATAATCACCATAGAAGAAAATACACGAACGAGAACGACACAAAGGCACGATGTTTTTTAACGAGGTTCAGCGATGTGCCTAATCCTCGGGGCAATGACTACGGGCGCTCCTCCCCATAAACAGCAGCTACACCGGCATCCGGGCGATTCCGCGGCCTCGCCGCCACCCAAACCAGCCGCCAAGTCGTCTCTCACAGGTTACAACAGGGGTGGCCTCATATTTATGGCCCCCTAGGACATAGAGTTCGACTACAACTCTATCCTAGCCCCTAATACAACTCAAGTCCAACGTAACCTAAACTTGTACACTTATTCGACACGTATCTAACAAACTCCACCTTGGCGAATATGCACGCCATCTTGAAGCCGCCCATGCGCGAACCTCCATGTACCTGGACTTGAGCCATCTCCTTCGTCCGCTCACTTAGAACAACCCGATGAGGCCGATCCCACACCGCATCACCATCGTGGTAGAACACCACTACATTTGCATTGCCATCCATGACTCCACCTTCAACAACGCTTCCTTTCAGCTTGTACCGGTGTGCACTTGACTTCTCACCAACCATGATCGTCTTGCCTTCATGCATGATTCTCAAGGTCTTCTTATCGAGGAACCGCCCGATACAACCAGCCTTCTTCATGCAATAAACCAAAGCGTTTAAATCAGATTCCTCGTTAGCCCGGCACATGCTTCACACCCTTAAGCAACATCTCTTTTCCATCACACAACTTGAACTTGATGTTGCCCACTCCCTACAAAGAAGATAGCCCTGAACCATCTCCCAAGTAAGCAAAACCATTATCCTTTCGGTGTATGATGAGAAAAGCTCCTTCTTTGAAGTTGCATGGAACGAGCTAGTGAATCCAACAACCACGCATCACAAGACTGTTCACTTGACACCGTGAGAAGGTCACCATCGCTATCCGAAGTCATTTTTCGTATTGGCAATCACAAAAATTTATGGATCCTCCATCCTTCTTCGCCAGGACAGTCCTTCTTCAGATGTCCCGGATCGTTGCACTTATAGCACCGCGGACCCTTCTTCTTCTTGCCTTTCTTATCCTCCACACTATGATCACCACGCCTAATTACAAGAGCATCACCGTAAGACTCATTTGTTGCATTATTCTTCCTTCTTTGATCATGAGCAAGCAACGCAGCAACAACGTCTTCCACCTTGATGTCCTCCTTCCCGTATGTCGGTGTAGTAACTAAGTGCTCATAAGACCTTGGCAACGAACAAAGAAGAATAACAGCCTTGTCTTCATCATCAACCTTCACATCGACCTTCACAAGATCAGCAGAATCAATTGATTGAAGACATGGATGTGCTTCCCGCAAGATCCGACTCCTCTTGCATCTTCAAGCCAAACAACTTCTCGCTTAAGATACAACTTCGAGTCACCGTCTTGGACATGAACCGACCGCCAACTTGTCCCAAATTTTCTTTGGCGAAGTTTCTTCCATGACATGGTACATGATCCGATCGAGAGACATAACCCCGATAGTTGCACAACCCTCGTGCCTCCATCTCCTCCCACTTGTCATCATCTACCTTCTCCGGCTTAACCCCCGCACGAGCACCTTCGAGATACTCGTTGAGCCAACAGATCCTTCACTCGGTGTCCGCCCATCCCGAAGTTCCCGGTGCCATCAAACCTCGTCACCTCAAATTTGGATGCCATCGACGCCATTTGCCTCGCTGCCACAGATCGCCAAGAACACGTACCTTATGTAAGCCCTGCGTGCTGCTCGCTCCACACGCAAGCACGCCACCCACGCGCTTGTTCCGCTGCACACCGCGCCACCGCAGCACACGCCCCCGCACGCGTGCTGTGACAATGCCGGTGTCATTGCCGCCGTAACACCGCCGTGCAACGCCCACGCCGCTGCAAGCCTTCGTTGGATCGCCCCCGCCGCCGCACACGACGAAAGCCAACCTCGCTTGAGCGCCGTCGCAGATCACCGCAACTCGCAAATTCCGGCTCGACCGCCAATTGCTTTTGATCCGCAATATACCGTGAACCCTCTCAGTATTTATGGAGACCAGGAAAAACAGCAAGTGCAAGCCGACTCTTCGTAATCCAAGTCGGACTCCACCTGCCTTTATTTCCTCTTCTAATTCTAATTCCGTGATATACGAGAGATATACCCGTCCGCTCCTTTTTCCTAATCACCGTGGCACACGCATTATGTACACAATTTCCATCCTAGCCATAGTAGGCCCCAAAGGTTGCCGACGATTCTCCAACAAACACGGACACCAAATCCAAGAAATCTTGACCAAAACGAAAAAGGAAAAAATTATCCTAACCATGTTCGCCATCTCCAATATCGATCCCGATTTGGTACGTAATATTGCTAAACCATATGCGACCCGACCGTAGCACTTCCACTACTAGAAATGTGTTGATACATGACGGTTTCCTGGTGACGGTTTCTGAATATGTCATCGCATACTAAATCTATGACGGCCTTATGACGGTTTGAAAATTAGGTGCTAACTCTATGACGACTTCAACCATTTGTCGCCTCCATACTTATCTATGACGCTTTAGAATAAACATCACAGAGGAGTATATGGTGACATGGATGGTGAGTCCCTAGTGACGTGGAAGTCATGGTGACATGTCCTTTTTGAAATTCTCATAACTTGAAATTTAATTTTTTAATTGTTCAAACAAACTCGTCTAATAAAATGATTGTAAATATCGATGTATTGTATAACCTTTTTATGATTTGTTTCATTTGAACAATGTAAAAAAATAATACGAAATAAGACCAAAAAAAACAAAAGATAAAAACTAAAAAAAGAGGCTACAAAGTTTCTCGACCGGTGCCCTTTAACAGAAAAAGTCACGGCCTCACCAATAGGGTAGATAACATTTTGTGTTATGTGTCACACATTTACCTTTTATATACAAATATGTACGTCTCTTGGTCCGCCTCTATTTATAAAAGAAAGTATTTAAAATTTTATCTAAAATAGAGTTCCAAAGCTCTATTTCCAAAGAAAGTTTCAAAATTCCCTAAAAAAATTCAAAATTTACAAGCACAAAGCCCATCTCTACGCAGATTCACCTCCACTTCTTCTCCGGGCGGCCTGCATTCACCTCCCCTCCCTCCCTCTCAATTTCCACGGGCCAAAAGCCCATCTCTACTAGATAGCCCAATAACATACATCAGCCCATCAGCCCACCAAGTCAAAGTTTGAATTTCAAAAACATGCAACCTTCTAATTAGTATTTGAGATTCTAAACAGTTTCAAATAGAAAAGTCATGAATACCAATTTTGTTGAACTCGTCATGATCTAAATTTGTTATTTTGGTCAACTTTTCATTTAACAAAGGGATTGAGCACGTTAAATTTTGTGTTTTCAAATTTTGACAGCTCCAAACCAGTTTTTGAAACCCTAGATGGTCTCAACTAGAAAAGTTATGAATACCAACTTTGATCAACTCATCAAGATCTACAATTGTTATATATATCATTTTTTCATCGAGAGAAAGTGTTTGGAAAGTTAGTTCAAATCGACACATCTCACATATAGTTTCATAAACCATATGAGAGATGTGTCCATTAGTTAACAATGTTTATCAACACTTTCTCAAATGCAAAATGGCCGAAATAAAAAGATGATAGATCTCAATGCGTTATGCAATTTTGTTATTGACATTTTTTCCATTTGAAATAATTTACTATCCCAAAAGAATAAACATAACTTTAATATAAATTATAATATAAATAATAAAAACTGGGCAGTAGTGGGCCTAAACCTCGAAATTGATCCGTTATCGGGCTTAGCCCAAACTTTTCTCGACCATCGATTCAAGATCAAATGGCTCTCATTGCACCCCACTAAGTATAAAAGAAGACTTCCCAACCGAAACCCTAGGCAAAATCACTCCCCGTCGTTCCTCACTCCCCTCCCCTTGCGCCGCGTCGCGCTCTCGCCCTCGCGGCGCCGTCGCCCGCACCCCCTCCCCTCCCTCTTCCCCCCGGCGCCCCTCCCTCCCCTCCCACTCCCCCTCCCCTCCCCGCCCGTCCATGGCTCCAGCAGCGGCGGGATCCGGGCGGCGGTGGCTCGGGAGCACGACGGCGGCGCTTCAATGTGCAGGAGCGGCCGGAGCGGTGGGGCCGGATCCACCAACCGCGGCCCGGAGCGGTGGCGGCCGGATCCGCGCCTCCGGCGGGCGGTGGCGGCCGGATCCGCGCCCCCGCGGCGGCGGGTGGCGCGCGGATCCGCGGCCCGGAGCGGTGGCGGCGGATCCGCGGCCGCGGCGGCGGTGGTGGCCGAGCGGCAGTGGCGGCCTGCAGCGGCGGTGGCCGTCCTCCACCTCGTCGTCCACCTCCTTGCACTTCGCCGACGCGAAGACGGGGCAGCGTCGAGGGACCCCAAGGAGGGCGGCTTCGGCGTGGGCGTGGGCGCGCCGGATCCGAGGCTTACATCGAGGCCCCACCGGTGGTCTCCTCAAGCTCGTCCTTCCTCCCCGGACCCGGTGCTCGAGGACGGTGGCGACCGCGACGAGCAGTAGCCGGGCGGCGGAGGCGGTTCCTCCACGGCAGCCACACGCACTCCAACACCACCTCCCGTGTGCGGGCCGATGTCGTGCGTGCTCGATCTACGAGCGCTGCTAGCCCCTGTTCCAATTTCTTTTGTGGTATGTGCTCGATCTACGAGAGTGCTGCTAGCCCCTGTTCCAATTTCCAAGTTCACATTTGCTTAAAACCGATGATATTGATGTTTATGGTTTAGATTTGGAATGCATGTGGAATCCTAGGTCATTGATTAATCCACTATACTCACAAAAAGTTAAAACCGATGATAGCTTTTTTTATGTAAGCCACACAATTCTTATTAATGTATTATTTAGCTAGGATGTAGTTTGGCAAGTTCAAACCGCTGGAGTTGAGGCTTTGTGGATTTCTTTAAAGCGCATGCTGCTATGTGGATTACTTAGTCGATGCGAAAGTGCACTTAGTCCGATGCAGAAAGTCAAGACTCAGATTTTTCTTCTATCACTTTCGATCACTAGTTGTAGTTGTTACATCCTCGCTAGTGATAATACTTTGTGGCGTAACATGTGTAGTTTAACATGTGTAAGCACGAACCACTTTGCCGCGGGAATACAAATGTAACATGTGTAGTTTAACATATGCAGCAAAAAATACTTTCTATCAATTTTGGCTTAATTTTGTTTGACAAAGGAACATATGCAGCAGCAAATACTTTTGCAATCGCCAAGTGAGCAGGTTAGTGATTTCAATAGTACCTTAGTGATTTCTATACTTTATTTTGTTTGACAAAGGCACATATGCAGGCAGCAAATACTAGAATGTTGGTTTCCTTTTTTTTCACTCTCAAGTTCATCGCTATCTAGTAGTCAGAAACCTTCTCATGATATACTTCTGCTATGTCGACAATGAAATCATTTAAAAAAACTCGCCAGTTTTTGTACAACCTACTAAAGTTCCTCGCAGGTTACTAACTCCATACTCCTTGTAGGTAACTTGACTTGGTCGCCCCTTGCTGGAAAAGTTTCTGCTTCTTATGGTGGTGTTAGTATGATGTAGATAGTGAAAATCATCCTTTTGGGAAGATTTCAGAGATGAGTTAGACTTGTAAACATAGTGAACTTGAATTATTAATTCGCCTGTACTTGAGCTAGACTTGTATAGCGGAACTTGAATTCCTAGTTTGGTGAACAATGAATCTGTACAAAGCAGCAAGAGTGCCATTTCAATTTGGTTGACCTGTGAATTTGTGATAAATTATAAGTTGTAATGGATTGCAAGCTCCTCATGATTATTTGTATTAAATTGTATGTCCGATGTTCCTTATTAGTGGGTTTATAAACATTATATGGTGCACAATTATTGATTATAAACATTATTAGGAGAAAGTTGGCAAGTGCTAATATGGCACGTCCATGACGTTCGGTTTAGTCACCGACGATGCTTCCAACCAACCAAACGACTATCCTGCGTGACGCTTTGCGATCGTCATCAATTCAGTGCATCTATGACGGTTTTTTTCAGCAATCAAGAATTATGACGCTGATTCTGTGAACAATTGTTAGACCATCATGGATAGTTAACTATGACGGTTTTCGGGCCTCTATGACAAACTAATACCGTCATGTATCACCACATTCGTAGTAGTGTTCCTGGCCCACAACACGCACCAAAGACTGAACTCGTTTCCAAATTGATCAAAAATAGAATGTCTCCTTGATCGCCACGGAAACCACCAGGTCTTGCCGCATAGGATCCTGCATGTTGCCATCGACCGAGCCACGTAATCTCCCAACGTAAACTTCTCCAAAATACGCTAGAGTCCACCGTGGCTCACGCCACCATCATCGCTACTCCAAAGAACGATCACCCCGATCAAGATCAACCACCCGCCGATCGACCACGAGTCGGGGCCGTCTTCATCCACGACGCCTTCCAGCCGCACCGTCGAACCTGGCCATCACGCCTGACCGCCCCATCGGGCAGGCAGACCACCAGCCGCCATCAACCTGATCTCCGTCTGGAACGATCCCCGTTGATTGCAGCTCATTGACGGTCCGAGCCACCCGCCGGAAGTCCAACTCCACCGATCGAGTTGTCGATCGCCGCTATGCTCCACCTTGCGCCTTGTCCTTCTCCGGACACACCCATGCGAGCCTTGCACCGTGTGGAACATATCCATCGCGACATCCCACGATCTTCTTCTATTAACCCGGCTCTAGATACCACTTGTTAGAGTGCGCGGAAGCATAATCACCATAGAAGAAAATACACGAACGAGAACGACACAAAGGCACGATGTTTTTTAACGAGGTTCAGCGATGTGCCTAATCCTCGGGGCAATGACTACGGGCGCTCCTCCCCATAAACAGCAGCTACACCGGCATCCGGGCGATTCCGCGGCCTCGCCGCCACCCAAACCAGCCGCCAAGTCGTCTCTCACAGGTTACAACAGGGGTGGCCTCATATTTATGGCCCCTAGGACATAGAGTTCGACTACAACTCTATCCTAGCCCCTAATACAACTCAAGTCCAACGTAACCTAAACTTGTACACTTATTCGACACATATCTAACAGAGACGAGAAAGACGCCGGTGGATTCCCATCCTGCTCCTTGCGGTGGCCATGGCGGCATAGTCGAAAGTCGGGCCGGCGCAGATAAGGAAGTTGGACAAGGCGCTGGGGAGGAATCGCCGGGCGGCGCTGGTATCGGGCGAGGAAGTTGGATGCGGCGATGGCGCAGGCCCGGATGTCGCCTTGTGGTCGCGCTGGGCCGGATCTCCACCAGTGTGCTCAGCCTATGCTCCACGGGAGAGGGAAGGGAGAGAACAAGCAGGAAGAATGGCACTCGCTCCACGGGAGAGGGAAGGGGAGAGAACAGGCAGGAAGAAACCTTGAGCTCCGTACGGGCGGACACGGGCTGGATGGCGGACGGCGCTGACAGGACTGTGGATGTGGTTGGAAGGAGGGCGAAGGGGGCGGGAGATCCGCGCACGCGCTGGAGGATGGCGAGGAGCAGCGTCCGCCACAAGACGAGATCCACGAGGATGAAACAATCCCCCTCAACACTCGTTTCACCCGGTTTCCCAGACGTTGGAAACAACGCTAGCTGGTTTCACCCCCGTGAAACGCTGCTTCTCTTTCTGTTTCATGCAAAGATGCTCTTTTTTTTTCTGATGTGTCACTGCATTAAATGTGTATAAAAATCATATGAAATGCCCATTGAGACTGGCCTAACAATAAGTCATCTGGACCACCGGATACCATCCCAATTCCCAACGCACGGACTGAAAAAAAAAAAACAAATTTATATTACACTTCTGCTGACTTCTATGTTGCGTGATCCCTTTCCATTTCCGCCACCCCGGCCGGCCTCCATTGCTCACTCTTCCTGCGGCCAGCTTGCCTGCCTCGAGCCTCCTCTGGTCTGGTCTGCTCTGCTCAGGTTAGTCTCCCCAGTCCCCAACCCGTTCCTCAGTCTTACACTCTCATGTCGTGAAGCAATGGTTGGCAGCTCAGATTTTTTGATTTTCTTGGCCTCCCAAGCCATGCCTGTTTGCGGCTTGCATTGCGAGATTGATTAGAGCAGCTCAATTCTTGTTTTGCTGCATTGGGAGTTTGGGACATAGGTCCACAGTTTGCTGGAGCCGTAGGAATCATAAATCGTCTTAACGTTATGCTGCGTAGCTTTTCCTATTAAAAGCTGAGATAAGCAAGCAATGCGTGTGACTGTGATCTTGCTGTGAACTCTTAGGATGTTTAATTCTTTCTCCTACGTTTGAATTAATGTTTAGTAGCTCCTAGTTTCGTGGATTGGTTTCTTGCTTATATGATGCTGAGATCCGCGTAGCTGTATTACTGTTACTGATCTATTCATGTGCTAGTTATTCATGTCTTGATTGGAGTAGGTGACACCTGACAGCTCTGTACTTCTGTAATGTTGGTCAACTCAGTGAGATTTGGTCAGAGATATCCTTTTGATTTTGTACTTGTTGACACCTAAAAATAGCTTGGTCTAAGACATGGTAAAATCCTAGATTTAGCCAAATTTGGCTTGGTCCAAGGCATAGCAAATTTCCAGACTTAGCCAAATTTTAGAGGAAGATCAAAGCGGGCTTCTGAAGTGACCGGACGCCGGCGACCGGTGGCCCCGGCCAGCCACCCGCGTGTCCGGTCAAGAAAGGCGTGTTTCCAGAACTCTCTGGAAACGACGGACACCGGCGACGGAGCGTCCGGTCATTTTTGCGCGTCCGCCGGGCGTCCGTCAGAGCGCCCGGTCGGCCAGCGTTCGCAGTGCATTTTCGAGCTCTCTCGAATCGACCGGACGCTAGTGACCGGAGCGCCCGTCAGACCAGTCCAGCGTCCGGTCAACACGCGACGGGCTGTGTCCGTACGATCCCGAACCGATCTCTTTCCTAATCGTGTTTGGGTCGGTTTTTGGAGATTGGAAACGTCCAAGGACGGTTTCCTAAAAGGATAAGACCACCCTCCTCTATATAATAAAGAGGTTCATGGCCGATTTGATCCCATCTACATCCAATCGACAAATCAATCTACCACCGTCACGTTTGTAGGTCATCTTCTTCTCTCAACCCCTCTACCCTGCTGTTCGGCGGTGTTCTCCGCGAATTTCGTCGGCGTTCTAGGTGGCCTTGCCGATCCTAGGGCAACCCTCGCGTGCGTCCTCCCGACGGATCCTTTTTCGAGATCGTTCCGAGGTAAGTTTCGGCCAAGATCGAGCTCTACATCGACCTAACCGTTCTCTAGATCGGTTTCGTCGGTCAAGTTGCGATCCTTGCCGCTTGTACAGGTTGTTTGCAACCTCATGGGCGTCCAAAGCCCTCCCGGTGTGTTGGTGCCCTAATCCGCGTCAACAGTACTTATTATATATATATTTGTCTCATGGGTAGGGTGCTAGGGAAAATCATCACATTAAGTATATTTTGAACCTGTGGCATTATATTTCAAATCAGGGAGCAACTTATTTCTTGATTTCTGATTAATTCTACTGCTAAATCAAGGTTTCCATAGCTGAGGTTGTGCATAAAGACTTAAAGTACTTTTTTTTTTTTTTGGAAACGAGAACTTTTATTAATTTCAAGAGGTTACATCAAGGTGATACAATGACTTGAAACATTCCCGGCCTCTCGCCTAGGGGCACACAGCCTATGAGAGTTTGAAAGAGCCATATTGTCTTTTAGGACCAGTAATCACAATTCACAACTTAGATCTCTCGTATCTTAACTGGCAACTTCAGTACTTCGTGCCTGATCAGTCCTGGCATGTTTTGCTTATATGTTGGTGGCAACGTACTAAAACTCAAACTGGTATAATTCAGCTTTTCATATTTTTTTTTTTTTAAAAAAAACATGAAATGTTTAATGCTCTTCACTGTTCTTGCAAGAACGCAGAAAGTTGGATTCAGATCGAATCTCCGAAAAGAAGTGAAGTGGATATTCCAACATGGCGATGGCGTTCTACAAACAAGTCATCTTTACCACAGCCGTTCTTGCCATTATGCTCTCCTCACCAGCAATTGCTCATAAGGCCAAGAGTCCTACTCCCGTGTACCATGTTGACCTCACCGACCTCCTTACTGCATACAGCACATTCCACACCTTCTTGGGCTACCTGCGAACGACCAAAGTCATCCAAACCTTCCAGAAGCAGGCGAACAACACCAAGGTTGGCATCACCACAGCTCAAGTCTCTGCTCCTGTACCACGCATTCCCCAAGTTCTACGACCTCTATGGGCTCGCCATGCTGGGCAGGCGCAACCCGGTGGCCACCTTTGCCGGCTCCCGATACACGCTCAACCTCACCGATTACTACGGCATCATCCTGGTGAGGTCGGCGTGGTCCGATGCGAAGATTGGCAGCACCGTTCTAGCGACGGCTCCGGTGGGCGTGTACGAGGTCAACAAGGTTCTCCTGCCAAAGCAAATCTTCAAGAGCCATCCCAAGTGAAGAATTCATAGCCACTGTCAACAGTATACCCTCTTATCTTCTCATAAATGAGGTCAAACCAAACCACAACAATTTCTTGGGAATGCCCAAAGATATGAACATATGTCTGAATTTTCAGACAAATTATTGACAGCATAGTTAGACAATGATGGCTTTAGGTAATGAAAGAACAAGCGTCAAGCAGTGCACACTAATTAGATATGTTGGCAGCAGCTCTGTATCTCGATAGATGTAAAACTGCAGTTGTGATTATTGTGACCTGTTACACTTCAAAATTTAGTACGTACTCCACCAGTCTGTATATATACAGTACTAGTAGGAGCAAGTAGTATTATTCTGCGCGCGTGAGCTTTATGCAGCTTTGGCGAGCTGGCCGGGTTCCCTGTCGACGGCGACCCTGAGGAAGCTGCCTTCCTCGACGACCATCTGCACGGGGAGGAAGCCCAGCCCGTTGGCCACGGCGAGCATCACCTCCTTCATCTCCGCGCGCAACTCGTGGCGGTCCAAAACCGCGCCGTCCCTGTCAAACCGCGCGAACAGGCTGTAGGCCGTGGAATGTGCGTTTGGGCCGACGGTTTTTGCTGACGGATTGGGTTGGGCCGGTAGATTTTGACGCAGATCAGATGCTGTGGGCGCGTTTCGGTGACGCGAAGTTCTCATTTCGTTGGGCCGTGCAGGTGTGGCCGTTGTTTCATGGTGGCCCCGTTGGGCCTGTGGAGAAAACGTGTACCAGGTCAGTGACGGTTGCGGTTGGGCAGTCCGACACCGACGACAGGTAAGGTGAGCCCCGCCTAGCAGACACATTCGCGGAACAGAATTTCCAGTGCCTCTCAAGTCTCAAACTTGTAGCTCTGTAGTGTAGTTGTTAACACTGGATTTTGGTAAGCCTAAAAGGATGACAAGTGGGCCAGTGCAAGATGTTAATAATGAAATTATGAGAAGCATTCAGCAAAGGATAGATGTACACGGCATTCGCAAATGTCTATATTCGAAAGGGGAGAGTTGGATGCGGTCGGCTATTTGTGGCGATTCGCAAACAGAAGGCAGAGAAGTATTTTCGCAATTTGAAAAGCGTTGATTCTATTCGAAGCGAAGGATGGCAAGTAGATAGCCGATAAGAAGGAGAATCGCGATGATGGAAGCAACAAGGACTCCGAGAAGACTTGGAGCTGAAGATATCTTATTTTTAGGGTTATTTTTTATAATCGTAAACTTTTAGGACTCGGTCGGGTTCAGGGTATAAATATAAACCCTTGACCATTGTAATATCTGTTCACAACCAATACAATAAACCGCCCCGTGCCAACTTCGAGTCCTTTTTCGCCGCGGTCGCCGAAGTTCTTCGAGAGGAATCATCGATCCGTCGACCTCCAGAAGTTCCGCAACCTTGCTATCATGTCTAGTATCATGCGGTGGATTTAGATTATGATGCAAGTAGTCTTGTTTATCTCGACTAGATGGCCGCGGCGGCAGCGCCCCGCTTGATAATCAAAGTCTTTGCTTATGCTTTGTTTATCTCGACCGGATGGCCGCAAATGCGCTTTTGCTTGATAGCTTAGCGAGGCAAGACGCTTATCGATTCTTGGTTAGATCGAGAGCCATACGGCAGGCTTAGATTTGGTTCAAGGATTAGTTATTGGCTCTATTAGATTTGGCAAAATCTAGTAGATTCCTTAAGTTACCACGTGTTGCACTTTCCTTTATTTTATACGCTTGCAAACACTCTTTTGCCCAATCTAGATTCATAAAGCTCGGCTTCACATCCTTTTAGATCTGTTTAAGTCTTTTAATGATTTATGTCCATCTTGTTATGACAAATAGATCGTGTGTTTACAATAGCCGAGCTAGATCAATCTAAGTTGCCACGTGTTGCGGGTTCGAGCTTGCTAAACATAAGTAGACCTTGACGTAACTAGGTATCGTCGGCGTGATGCAGTGTTTTGGGTTGCTTTAGAGCTAGTCATCCGGTAGACTAGAATTCGATTCAATCTGATAGGATTGCTTGTGTTTACTTGCTTGTTCCTTCTTCATGGACTCCAACCCGTAAAATTGCCGAATATGGTTACGCTTTCATGAGTAGCGAGTATTTCTAGATACTTGTTTAGGTAAATGCATGCTTTTTAGTTTTCTCACAACTAGATCAGATCATGCGGTGGATTAGTCTAGTTGTGAGGAGTAGTGTAGATCTCAAGTAAGTGGTATCATGTGGTAGATTAGCTTGTTTGGGTTTATGCTAGACGGGTTTGAGAAGGCTAGATGTGCGGCAGACTAGTTGAATTAGGCCTATGCATGTATTATTTAAATCAGATTTATATTTATGAGTTACCTATCCATATTTGTCATGTTTGATAGTTTTATTGGTCAACATTATATGCTTTTGATGATACATAATATTGATGATCAATTTCACTTGTTCAAACATGTCTTCCTTATTTACATTCGACAATCATGTTTTACATACCTTTATTCTCGTAATAGCCGAATGCTTCATAAACATGTTGGCGCATAGCTTTCATAGCTGTATGTCGCCGTAAGTGGCTTCGAGGTCGTATATATGGAACTATGCGGTCTCACCCGGCATGTTCCAGCTCTTGTATTTAACAGTTTTGTCCCTTGTCGGTTTCAGGTCAAACTAATCGGCACGCGTTTGATCTCGACCGCTCCGGCACCCTTTTGAAGCCACACTCTCCCGGCTTGTCTGTGTGTGAGGCACAGTGTGCCACATTTCATGTCAACACACTTTTTGGCACACCCTGTGGGACACCATAGTTCAAAATGCCCGAAATCAGCAATGAAGGTGTTCCGATGTGACCATGGATGATTTGCTAGAAGATCCAAGAAGTTAGTCCAGCAAGCATGTGAACAATATCTCGCAGAAGTGCATGTTGTCCTTTCCAAGAACAAGAGCAACAATATCATCCAGAAGCAGTCATTGCCAAGAGTTCTTCTTCCACATCAGACTGATTACACTAAAGAAGAAGATGCTCAGAAGATGTCAGAGCTAATCTACAAAGCTTTGGGAGACACTATGACAAATCACCATTTAGCTTTTCTGAATACTTTTCGTACCATCATGATCAATACTTTCGCCCAACAACCGATAAGTATTTTGAAGAAACTCTTGACCAATCCATGGACCTACATATTTCAATCCACCAAAGAACCATGAGAAGTTTGCTGGGAATATTGGAGCATCTGGATCAGGTGATGCGTCAAAGGGTGCACCAGCACCTAATGAGTCAGGACACCAGCCAAATCCTATGACTTATGGCCAACTTGCGTTTGGTACAATAGGGAATGTACCACCATCGGCTTTCAGGGTGTCTCCAATGTCAAACAGGTTGCAAAAGAATGTGTATGGAGATGGGTATCAGGAATTTGTTGATTACAATTCTCTTAATGCTCACAAATCCGGGATACAAGAATTCTTCAGGACAAATTTCTGGAGGACAAGCATATGGAGCCCCAGACTCAAGTGTTGATCTTATCATGCATAGGATGGCTGACATGATACAGAACCAGTTTGGTTTGAAGCCAAAGAATCAATCCCATATGTACAAGTCTCCTTATCCGAATAGTACAACAAAGTGGCACTTCCTCCAAGGGTAAAAGCTCCAACAGATTTGACTAAATTTTCTAGTCAAGATGATACTAGTACCATGGAACACATCAGTCGGTACTTGATGCAGCTGGGAGAAGCTTCTACAGATGAAGCCTGGAGGATTCGGTATTTTCCATTATCTCTTACAGGGCCAGCTTTCACATGGTTCACGCCTTTGTCACCTAACCCATTGGTACCGGGCAGAATTGGAGCGTAAGTTTCATTCATACTTTTTCACGGGTACTAATGAAAAGAAGCTAGTTGATCTTGCGAAGTTTGAGACAAAGGGCAAATGAGACACCACAAGAGTATCTTCGCAGTTCAAAGAAACCAAGAATCTTTGCTACTCCTTAAATCTACCGGATGATCGATTCTTGTCGGGATGACGATAGCGTGTATGCACCCGAATGTTAGAGAAAAGCTATTCGACATGGAATTTGAAGATCTTGGTCAATTATCACGTTGACTAGCAATGATGAACAATCAAGCTCAAGGGTTTAGGAGAGATAACCGCTTCCGAAAAAGCAATGCCGCTATAGAAATGTATCAGCAATTTCGGAAGAGGCAGAGGAGTTTGAAGATGAAGATGAGGTAGTCAGAGCCGAAGTTGGTTTGGGCGAAGGAGCCTACTCAAGTCAGTCAGCGCTGGTTGAGACAACACAAGGGAGCTTATGATTTTGATGTCTCTAAGTCAGATAGACTTTTTGAGTTGTTGGTGAAAGAAGGACGCATTAAGCTTCCAGAAGGACATCCTATGCTGCGTCCTGAAGGAGTTAAAGACAAGAAGTATTGTGGTTTCCACAACACTAATTCTCATTCCATCAATGATTGCCGAGTGTTCAGAGTGCGGATTCAGAAAGCTATTCAGGAAGGGCATCTGAAATTCAACGGCAAGATGAAGGTTGATGGTGATCCTTTTCCACAGAGTATGATTGGTTTTGCTATGAACATGGTGTCTGTGAATGATCCTAAGGGTAAAGGTAAAATGAAAGTATTGACCTCTGACAGATCAAGGGAGAGTGGTTCTGTTGACCCTAATCGGCAAATTACAAATGAAGAACTACAACAGAGAGTTTGGTTCACGAACAGCCGAACTGAGAGGGGTGAGATATCCAGGCCTAGGGTCACATCATGCATTCTATTGAATAAATGGCAAAGACAGCAGGAGAAAGAGTATTACTAGGAACAAAGATTCATGGAAGAGCGTCAGAGGTATGAAGAAGAGATGTACCGATGGGAACAAGATGAATATATAAGAGAACAGGAACAGTCTCATTGGGGATGCTCATTTTTAGGCATTGCCGAATGAAGGCTTGAAATCGCCGGCTAGAAATAATCGCCTGAAAGTGCGGTTGATCGATATTTTGAATACGAGCGATCTCGAGCCAACCGCCGACCAGTCCATGAGAGGCTTGGGATTCAGTATCCTGAGATCGATCGGCATCTAAAAATAAATGACTCTGAAAATCGTCGAGGAAAAAGATTTGCAGATCAAAATTGGGCTGATTATGAGGAATATGATGAAGAAGAAGGTCCTCATGAATATGTATGGCAGGAAGGACAATGGTGTCCTCCAGGATCGAGGAAGAGTCGAAAAGGAGGGTTCAACGCTTGAGGAACAAGGAGTTGAAACAAGCGGCGCCGAAAGAAAGCAAATGTGGCGCCCTAAGAAGAAGCCTGATGGGTCTAGTCCTTCGGCTGAAGCATGCATGGCTTTTTTCCTTCCATCGAGTTTATGGCTCATGAAGGTCAAGATATTCAAGAGAAAGTGTACTCGATTTTGATGAAACTGAATTTCAAGACTTGATGGCTCGACTTGTTCTCGACACAACAGCAGTTTTTGATAAACCGACAAAGAATCATCATTTGAAACCACTTTATTTGAAAGGATATGTCAATGGCAAGCCTCGACCAAGATGTTTGTTGATGGAGAAGCCGCTATCAATGTTATGCCTTATACTACCTTCAGGAAGCTTGGGATGACAAGTGAAGATTTGTTGAAAACTGACATGGTTCTTAGAGACTTTGCTGGCAATCCTTCTGATACCCGAGGAGCTGTACATGTTGAATTAATGATCGGGTCGAAGACGTTGATTACAACCTTCTTTGTTATTGATGGCAAGGGGGCATACAGTCTGCTTTTGGGGAGAGATTGGATCCATGCCAACTGTTGTATTCCCTCGACTATGCATCAGATACTTATTCAGTGGGTTGGAGATGATGTTGAAGTTGTTCGAGCTGACGATTCGGTAAGTGTTGCTGCTGCTGAACCCGCCACTTTGGGAGTATGATGGTGTTGATTGTTTTTCCGCAAAGATTGGGGAGAAGGTCCCGTGAATGTTTTCAATAGGGATCAACAAACCCGATCCAAGCAATTGGGCTCTCACGGTAATTTTAAATGGGTAATCCAATTGATGGCAACAAAGTTAAGTTGGGACACGGTTTCATATCGGCCGATAAGTTAGAAGAAGTGGACATTTTTGATGGTGATAAACCAAGGCCGACATATATCGTTGTTGGTTTAGATCAAGAGTTCAGGTTAAAATTGATAAATCTTCTAAAAAGAGTTCAAAGATTGCTTTGCTTGGGATTATTCAGAGATGCCCGGATTAGATCGTTCTATTGTTGAACATCGATTGCCGATTAAACCCGGATATCGGCCATACAAGTAGCCTCCACGGAAAATATATAAAGATGAAGTCATGGCCGATGTGAAAAAAGAAATTGAAAGATTGTTAGAGGCAAACTTCATTCGCCATGTAGATATGTGTTGGCACCTGTTATAGCATAATATTACTAGCCAACTAAACATGAAATAAGGGCTTAAAATGAACATCAACATAAGTCCGGGGGTCCAACCGACATATTTTCACAAGTTTTGGTATTTCATAACTTTGCAGGACTAAACAGATAAAAGCGGTGAGAGAGAGTTGAAAAGCCCAAGAGTTTGCATCTCATACGATGACAAGACTTGACCGTGAGGCAACTCAATCCGAAAAGTGGACTAAAACATTCTAGAAGACACCAGGAGGAAAGAGAACACACCAGACACCGTGAGTCCTCGGGCGGTCGCCGCCCCTATTCCCGGGGCGACCGCCAGGTGGGTCCCACTTGTCCGCCTCTCCTTTCTATGGCGGTTTACCACCGACATTGAGATTGTATCTACACCGTTGCTCAAGGTCGGTTTGATCCAAAGGCTGTCGTGCAGCTCCTAGGGCTATATAAGCGCATCACACCGACCCCGTGGTAAAACCCTAATTCATTCAACTCAATACTCAACGTGCCGAGGCCCCCGACCTCTCCTCTCTAGTTCCAATTTAGACTAGAACACCATGTAGAACTAGAAGCCTTAGAGTGAGTTGAGAGCAAGCGCCAAGAGAGATTAGAGCCATAGTTTTCACGAGAGAGACTAGAGCTAATCTTCGAGAGCTAAAGCGTGGGGTGAAGGGAAGAGCCGGCCGAGGAAGCACCTGACCCGGCCGGGTGACTCCTCTACACTTGTACCTCCGGGATCAAAGGCCTATTGGCGCCCGATCTTGAGACTTCTAAGGCGGGATCAACTTCTTGTTTGAGTAAGTAATTATTCTTATTATTCTTATTGTTCACAACTCTTATTTGAGTACTTTAATCTGTGGGAATCTATAGATTAGAGGAGTGGCTTAGGTTTAGGCGTGGTGCTTAGACCGAGGTTGCTTGTGGATGCACCCTACCTTCCGAGTGTGGTAGTTCGTGGTAGTGACAAGTACCATTGATTCCTTTGGATTCCACCTCCGTTGGATAGGCCAAGTAGGACCAAGTTGTCGGAGGATTGCACGTTTCGCCCCTCGCTTTCCTTTGAGTACGCCCCCTAAGACAATATCAACATAGCTTACAAGGATAAGAACTAGACAACCGTAGGAATCTCCTTACCTCTTTATCCTCTCATTCCTTGATTGCTACTCAGTTATATGAATTAGTTATATGGGTTAGTTATATGCCTCGGTTATCCTCACATCATTCTCCCTATGGATTCGATATTAAAACCCTCTCCCGAGTGAAGTGCTCACCGATATCCGCTCGCTTATGGATTATACAAATTATAAATATTTTCAGAGGCTTAACAAATACCAACAATATGCGAGTGGATTTCAAGCATAGTCCCAGTATACAAGAAGAATGGAAAGATGAGGGTTTGTATAGATTTCCAAAATCTCAATAAAGCCATGCCAATGGATGGATACCCGATGCCGATTGCCGATTTGCTAGTAGATGCAAAAGCACCGCCATGAGGTTATTAGCTTTATGGATGGGAATCTTTGGATATAATCAAATCTTCATGGCAATCGAGGATGTTTCAAAGATGGCTTTCAGGTGCCCCCGTCATATTGGTTTGTTTGAATGGATTGTAATGACATTTGGATTAAAGAATGCTGGTGCAACTTATCAGTGGGCCATGAATTATATTTTTCATGAGTTGATCGGCAAAATTGTAGAAATCTATATTGTTGATGTGGTGGTCAAGTCTAGAGATCATGAGGGACATTTAGCCAATTTGAAAAAGAACCTTGGAGTGCACTAGGAAGCATGGTTTGAAAATGAATCCGAACAAGTGTGCTTTTTGGGGTCTCTACCGGGCGAAGTTTTTGGGGTTTTTGGTTCATAAAGGAGGAATTGAAGTTGGGAAGAAAAATTATGGAAGCTATAGACAAAGTTGTTCCTCCAACCAACCTCACAGAGCTGCAATCATTACTTGGCAAGATTAATTTTGTAAGAGTTTTTGCCTTTTTTCTCCATTATTGAAGCTCAAGAAGGATCAAGTGTTTGTGTGGGGTGACGACAAATGTAAGGCTTTTGATGAAATCAAGGAATATATGAAGGCACCATCTCGTATCGGTACCTCCACGCCTTAACAAGCCTTTTAAGTTGTGCGTGGCGGCCGATAGCCTAACGATAGGATTGGCCCTTATGCAAGAGTTTGAAGGAAAGGAAAGGGTGGTAGCCTACCTTAGCCGAAAGCTATTAGATCCGAGACAAGGTATTCGGCAATAGAGAAGCTTTTGCTTATGTGTTTATTATTCATGTAGCAAATTTCAACACTATTTGTTGACTACGCCGAATGTGTGGTGGTTTCTAAATTTGATGTAATTAAACACATGTTATCAATGCCGATTTTGAATGGTAGAATCGGCAAATGGGTTTTGGCTTTGTCGAATTTGATTTGAGGTTTGAATCGGCAAAGGCAAAGTTGAAAGGTCAAGTTATTGCTGATTTTATTACTCAACATCATGATCTTTCTGTTAGAATGATTAATATTGCACCTTGGGCTTTATTCTTTGACGGTTCATCCCGTGAGAAAGGCGGTGGTGTTGGAATTCTTCTAATTTCTCCACGAGGAGTGACTTTTGAACATGCTATTCCTATTGAGCCTCATGTTACTAATAATAAAGCGGAGTACAAAGCATTGCTTAGAGGACTTCAGCTTCTTAAAGAGGCAAAGACTGTTTGTTGACATTTCTTAACGCAATCACCAAAAAGGTAATCACGCTTAGAAATGCCTATTGGTAATCGAAAGCGTGTTGACGTTTCTTAGCGCAATCATTAGAATCAAGGTTTAGAACCCAACCCCGATGACTACGGCTAGGAGACCAAACCGCCGATATCACTAAGTGGAACCACCATGTCGGTGATAACGCACTTTCAATCAACGGTGATAGATCTTGCCATAGTTGATATTTCATCCACAAGCGCACGGATCTATCATTGTAGCATTTCACCCTAAGTATTCAGGGTATCGTTATTTATATTTTCCCAAAGGAAGGCATGTTGTATAAGAAGTAGATGGCATCCGGATGATGAAATGTGTGCACGCAAAGACCAACTCGTTCATAACGGGGGGGTAAGCAATACGGTTTATAGATAGTGTGACACACACATTGAATCCACCGTGTAAAGGATAAAGAAAATAGATAAAGAATAAATAAATGTCCTATGGAGTAATCTAATGTATTCTAGTCATGGTCTTATAATGAATAGTTAGGATTATATGCTAACACGATATGAGCATGGTTATGTCTAGGATAACAGAGAGACTTCCCGGTACCATCCGGCCCAATGGAAAGCATTTACGAACTCCTACATCACATGCGAACGTGGAGGGATTACAAGGGGACGGACAGTACTGTCACAACCCCGCCACCTACCCTCACGACCGTGGCATGCTCTCATATTCGAAGGTGTCGAATACCGGGCACCATGCCCGCGTGCACCGAGCACTACTCTTGTCCCCCGGGATCCCCACCCTACGGATGGACGGACTAAGACAAGAGCAAACCCGAAAAGAACGACGAACCGTTATCCCATCTATAATCATGTTAAGCATATGATGATCGATGAAGAATATAAACTCTAATTCATAAGTTAGACCATGATCATAGAAATAGAACTTGCACAATGGAGAAAGATCCATGGAAGATATATATTACCAAAGCTTACTTTGCTCCAAGATTACAAGTCCTCCTCTTGTAGCTCTTCTACTCCAATTCTAGCCAAGTAAGAAGAAGAAGAAGAAGATGGTGGTGGAGAGTGAGGTAGAGAGTGTGAGTGTGCTGGTGTGATGACTCCAAGTGTGGTGTGTGGAATGAGGGAGAGGGAGGAGGTGTTTATACAGAAGAGAGAGTGAGCTAAATGACTAAACTACCCCTAACCGCCTCTATGACACGCCCAGTACGATGAACCGGGCTCTCCACCACCGCACCGACCGCTTGAGCATTGAATATACCGCCTTGCGCCGATGGGCTCGAACCGCCCCCATCGTGGTGCGGGCGCACTGCGGGTGCGAGCGCACCCCTCGGGCGTGGGCCGCCTGGGCTTCGGCGTGCCGCCTTGATTTGGCCCGAGAAGTTGTGCCGTGGGCTTGGCTCGGTCCGCTTATGCGTTTTGATTCATTTCCACCCCGGGTTTGATATCCTTGAGAATGCGCTTTCCGTGATGGCGTACTTTGGACGTATTTCCACCGTATTTATTATAAATACTATAAAATATATTTCGAACACTACAAGTGGAAATATGTTAGTAATAAATGTATATGAGTATAAAAAGATATAGTTTTATTCCCTTTATGGTAGTAAGTTGACGGGAAAAAATATGTCGTTAGTGACCGTCAACAAACTCCCCCAAGCTTACCCTTTGCGCGTCCTCGAGCAAAAAAAGATAAATACTTGGTTGTTGATCGGGAGTTGCTACAATGCCGGTTATGTTTCACAAGTGCCGGGGTTATAATAAGATTTTCTACTATAGTTTGAATAAAATGGCACATCTTTTTCTCACCTTTTTTTTACTTTTCATCGTAGTGGGGCTTTTTAGCTTTTCTCAAAGCCTTGAGCTGTTGCCGATAGAATGGTTATAACGTAAATACTTTTCATTCATCCTTTTGATCAACTTTCTCATCTGAGATTTATTTAGATTAAGATTATATTTGGTTTTTCGAGAAGGTATGGGCTTTTATTGCTATATATATATATATATATATATTTTGGAGAGGTGGGCTCTGCTCGCCCTAGACTTTTGTCTTTTATTTCCTCTCTTTGTTTTTTTTTTTTTTTTGGAGATGTGGGCTCTTCTCGCCCTCTGACACATGTCCATTTTCATCTCTTTTCTTTTTTTTTAGCATAGCCCATAGTATTTCTCTTTTCTTTCAAATTAGTTTCCGGACGTCAAGTATCTCTTTTGGACGAAATCATAGTAAATCTACTTGTACCATATCATACTTGCAAAGAACTTAGACTTTGGATAGAGCTTATGCAACCCACATGAATCGGGTTTTTCGGGATGAGTTTTTTTAGATTTAGCCACTAAACCCAAACTTTAGAGAAATTCAAATTATAAACTAGGCACATGCAAAGCATAAGACAGAGCAACTATTCATCATTTCAACAAGGGACTAAAACTAAACATTTTCATAGCTCATAAGTATAGACATGAAAGCACAAGAAGAGCTACTTATTCTATTTTTGGATTTTTTTTTTTGTATACTACCAATTTATTTTGAAAACTTATTTTATCTAGGAAATATTTTTCTTGCTTTTTTCATAGAAAAATTTATTTGATTTATAAAGATCTTTATTTTAGTTTTAAAAATATTTACTTATAGACTTTATGTAATAAATATTTTTGTTTTGTTTTGATAATAAAATATTTTGTGAAACACACATTTTTTTTTTTTGAATGCAAGGTTGTTGCGAAATTTAAACATGCTAAAATAAAATAAAATTTGTTGAAAATAAATATGCAATGCAATGGTACTGCGGGGGTCCTCCCCAAGCTATCTGGAAGCCCGTGGATACCTTTATTTGTTTTTGCCTATTTCTGGGGTAGATGCCTTTTACCCTTGGCAGAGGGACCACAATTTTGAGTCCGTGGAACAGGACTTTCTCCGATTTGTTGTTTTCGATGGTGCATCCGATCCCGAGATACGGATGATTGCACCTACTTGAGTACCCACACCTTTTGAGGAGGAGTGTATTTGGATTTCTTTGTTTGTTTTGGCTCCTCCTTGCTTTCCTTAGGTGGGATATTCTTTTTCGGCACTTTTTCTTTTTTGGGGATTTTTCTTTCTTTTTTGTCCTCTGGTAAAAATGGGAACCTTTTTTCATGTTCATTCTTCTTTCCATTTTTTCGGGTTGTCTTCTTCTTTTGCTCCCACTTTTTACCGGTGTTGACTCCGCCTTGGGAGTGTTGCCCCTTTTGGGGGTTGTATTTCTATTTCCTTAATTCCTTGCTCCCCATATTTTATCCGAATCATTTTGCACTCTTCCGAGATCCGGGGCCTGAATTCAAACTTCTCTTCATTGCCATTAATGTTGAAGAGGATCTCTCCCCGCCCCAACATTAACTGCGCCCCGCCGTGCTTTAAATGGTCGCCCAAGGATGAGTGGTGTGTCTTTTGTTACCTCCATATCTAGCACCACGAAGTCAACTGGGACAAAGTATCCCCGGATCTTCACCGGTATGTCCTCTCGCAATTCCCGCTAGGTACCTTATGGATGAGTCCGCCACCGTAGTGTCATGGTTGTCGGCTCCGGATGTGTATGTTTCAATTTGTCAAACACCGACTTGGGCATGACACTTACGCCGGGGCACCCAAGTCACCGGGGGCATGGTCAAATGTGCGTGTGCCGATTGAGCAGGAGATTGTAGGGCGACCTCGATCCTTCTTCTTTTACGGCGGGCGATTGAGAATAGCGGCACTACACTCTTCCGTCGCCTTCACAACTTCATTCTTTGGTAACGGCCGCTTATTGCGGATGATATCTTTGATGTATTTGGCATATGAGGGGACGTGGAGCACATCCGGTAGAGGTACACTTACGTGTACTTTCTCGGATCATTTCCACGAAACCGGTTGAACCGCTCATCCAACGCCGCCTTCTTGTTCTTGTGGTAAATGGTAAGTAGGTTGTATCCGTGTATTCTAACGGTACCATTTCCACTTCGGGTTCCTCTCATACCCGGGCGTTGCCTCTTCGGGTTGCTTCTCTTTTTGTTTCCTCGCCACATGGTTGGGATTTGGTGGGTCACGAGTGGACCTTCCCCCTCCGTAGTTTCTTGCATTTATGTTCTCATGGGGTGCTTCGGATCGTCTTGAAACTTTCTCTCCAACCATTACCAGGAAGACGAAAGCGGCTAGTCGGGTTATTTGTGCTTCAATCATTTTGTTGAAATTCACCGATCTATCATAGCAGAGTTGAGCCCATCCAAACTTTTTCGCTGACTCCTTCTAAGATGTTATCATTTCGCTCATCTTTTTGGTGAGGTTTTCATTGATCTTGGCTTGGCCCAAAACCAGGTCCTTGAGTGAAGGTTGACCGGAGCTGTAATTAGGATTATAGCCCTGGTTACCTTGGAATGGTGGACGGGACTGGTTGTTCCAGCCTTGCTGAGGTTGGCGATACCCGTTATTGTTTATGAACGCTGCTTCCTCGCGGGTTTCGTGGAAATTATCCCCCGAGTGGCCAACTTCACCACGGGTCTCACATGTCATGTGTGAGTGCGTGGCGTAAACCTGGCGCTGCTGATTGGTTGAGTCGTCTTTGCGCTCATCCGGCCTTCTTCAGCAATAGATCCATTTTTGCGGCAAGCATATCCGCCTCCTTCACGGGATGCATGCCTTTTTGTGTTTTGGCCGGGGTTACGTCTTCCCCCGGCTTTGGTTTGCCACCATCTTGTCGATCGGGGCTGTTGCCCCTTCAATGGTGAGCGACAAGAATGCGCCACCGCCAGCCGGGCGTCTAGGTGCCCCTTCGATATGGCCGTGAGACCATTATAGAAGTTTTGGAGCACCAGCCAATTCTCCATTCCGTGGTGCGGGCATGCTTGAATATATTCTTGCAGCCTTTCCCACGCCTCCGGGATGGGTTCCATTGAATTCTGCTGGAAGTTGGCGATTCTTCCCCTCAGGGCATTGGTTTTGCCCATGGGGAAGAACTTAGCTAGGAATGCCGTGGAGCATTTTGCCCACGTATTGACTGCTTCCTTGTCCTTGTAGAACCATCGTTTTGCTTTCCCCACAAGGGAGAAAGGAACAAGCGGAGCCCGATAACGCCGGGTTCGACGCCCTGATGACAATCGTGTCGCACACTCAAGGAAGTGTTGGAGATGTGCGTTGGCGTCCTCGCTAGGCGGTCACGTAACGGACCTGGCTCGCACCATGGTAATTAGCCCAAAGGCGGCTCGAAGTTCTTGTCCGCAACATTGACCACCGGCCCAGTGGGCACGTTGGCAACAGCGGGCACGGAGAAATCGCGGAGCGACTTTTGAGCCATGGCTTGCGGTTCAGTTGGTGCAGGGGTGTCGGTCTCAACTGTCGAGGTTCCGGCTGAAGAAGAAGAGGTACGAGACCTGTTCTTCCTTAGGAGTGCCTCGGGATTCTCGATGAAGTTTGTCGGCAGTTGGAAACCTGACATACACTATCCTGTTTTCATCCACAACAGGAGAAAACATAAAAGATTAGCCTGTATAAGCAAGTGGTTATCACGCATGAACATTTCATATTCATAGCCAGCTAGTGATTTCTTATAACAATGCCTTCCCAACAACGGCGCTTTAAATGCTTGTTGACGTTTCTTAGCGCAATCATTAGAATCGGGTTTAGAACCCAACCCTGATGACTACGCTAGGAGACGAGCCGTCGATATCACTAAGTGGAACCACCGTGTCGGTGATAACGCACTTTCAATCAACGGTGATAGATCTTGCCATAGTTGATATTTCATCCGCAAGCGCACGGATCTATCATTGTAGCATTTCACCCGGAAGTATTCAGGGTATCGTTATTTATATTTTCCCAAAGGAAGGCATGTTGTATAAGAAGTAGCATGGCATCTGGATGATGAAATGTGTGCACGCAAAGACCAACTCGTTCATAACAGGGGTAAGCAATACGGTTTATAGATAGTGTGACACACACATTGGAATCCACCAGGTAAAGGATAAAGAAAATAGATAAAGAATAAATAAATGTCCTATGGAGTAATCTAATGTATTCTAGTCATGGTCTTACAATGAATAGTTAGGATCATATGCTAACACGATATGAGCATGGTTATGTCTAGGATAACAGGGAGACTTCCCGGTACCATCCGGCCCAATGGAAAGCATTTACGAACTCCTACATCACATGCGAACGTGGAGGGATTACAAGGGACGGACAGGGCTGTCACAACCCTGCCGCCTACCCTCACGACCGTGGCATGCTCTCATATTCGAAGGTGTCGTAATACCCGGGCACCATGCCCGCGTACCAGAGCACTACTCTTGTCCCCCCAGGATCCCCACCCTACAGATGGACGGACTAAGACAAGAGCAAACCCGAAAGAACGACGAACCGTTATCCCATCTATAATCATGTTAAGCATATGATGATCGATGAAGAACATAAACTCTAATTCATAAGTTAGACCATGATCATAGAAATAGAACTTGCACAATGGAGAAAGATCCATGGAAGATATATATTACCAAAGCTCACTTTGCTCCAAGATTACAAGTCCTCCTCTTGTAGCTCTTCTACTCCAATTCTAGCCAAGTAAGAAGAAGAAGAAGAAGATGGTGGTGGAGAGTGAGGTAGAGAGTGTGAGTGTGCTGGTGTGATGACTCCAAGTGTGGTGTGTGGAATGAGGGAGAGGGAGGAGGTATTTATACTGAGAAGAGAGAGTGAGCTAAATGACTAAACTACCCCTAACCGCCTCTATGACACGTCCAGTACGATGAACCGGGCTCTCCACCACCGCACCGATCGTTTGAGCATTGAATATACCGCCTTTATTTGGATGGGCTCGAACCGCCCCCATCAGGGTACGGGCGCACCGTGGGGGTGCGGGCGCACCCCGGGCGTGGGCCGCCCAGGCTTCGGCGTGCCGCCTTGATTTGGCCTCGAGAAGTTGTCTTTGTGGGCTTGGCTCGGTCCGATTTTTGCAGTTTTGGTTCATTTCCACCACGGGTTTGATATCCTTGAGAATGCGCTTTCGGGATGGCGTACTTTGGACGTATTTCCACTGTATTTATTATAAATACTACAAAATACATTTCGAACACTACAAGTGGAAATATGTTAGTAATAAATGTATATAAGTATAAAAAGATATAGTTTTATTCCCTTTTTATGGTAGTAAGTTGACGGGAAAAAAATATGTCGTTAGTGACCGTCAACAGCGCAATCGCCAAAAAGGCAGGAGTCTTTGGAAAACCAAAGGTTGACTTCCCACGATGACTTCACCGGAATTGTTACATTCCAAAGAATATCACCACCGGATGTCGGGTGGCATGCGTAACGTTTCGAGAACAAGTCCGCAAGCGCACGGAAGTACCGTTGTAGCATTTCACCGAGAGATATTGAGGGGGTATCGTTATTTATATTTTTCCCAAGGGAAGGCATGGTGTAGGATTCTAGCAGGGGCATGAACAAGATGACGTGTCTATGCAATTGACCAATACTCAATGCGGGGGTAAGTCATGATAGTTCATAAGATAGTGTGACACACACTTGGGCCAACCTCAAGGATAAAAAAGGAAAATAAAGAATAAAGAATATTCCTAAGTGAAGCGGGCATTCCTAATGTATAGCCGTGCAAAGAACAAGTTAATAATCATGCAAACATAAATGACTAGAGTTTTAGGTTGAGAGTGAGATGGACGGGGAGACCTCTCGGTATCATCCAGCCCAATGGAAGGCATTTACGAACTCCCACATCACATACGAACGTGGGGGATTACAAAGGACGGACAGGTGTCATGACCTCGCCGCCTACCCTCACGACCGTGGCATGCTCTCATATCCGAAGGTTCAGCTCATCTGGGCACCTTGCCCGCATGTTAAGGTACATCCCATGTCCCCAGCTGGACTCTCACCCTACGGATGAACGAGCTAGAACATGGACGGGCCGAAGACCACAACGAACCGCCATCTCAAAGACAACTCTTACTCTACTCAAATACATGGCACGAATGGTTAAGCCTAAAGTTCTATACGACTAACCACGACATAGGAACTATGGTCTAGTTCTTGTCATGATCGTGAAATGAGAACAACATGTAAAGAATATAACATAGAAACTATATGCTAGTTCATATGTCAAGTCTATAACATGTAAATACTCTAGCTCTATTGCACAACTAAATAAGAACAAGACTTGGGAAGAAACCATAAATGTATTCATACGAATGCTCCTTTCTCCCAAGTACAAGCTCTCCAATGAAGCTTAGCCTTGCTCCAAATACTACTAAAGACTAAAAGAACTAAAGAGAGGTGGAGTAGAGAGGAGTGTGGTGAGTGAGGATGCTCCAAATGGTGTGTGTTGAGAGAGGGGAGAGGCCCTCTACTTATAGGATGAGAGGAGGGGGCTAAGTGCTAATGTTACACCATGAATGCACCAAACCGACGTCCTCCAGCGCCCACGTTCACCGAACCGAGCCACGCACCCCGAACCGACGCGTTTTGGACATTTAATGTACCGCCTCGTCGGTTGGGCTCGAACCGCCCCCGGGAGGGTGCTTGGGCGCACCTTTAGGGTGCGGGCGCACCCTTCCGGGCCTGGTTTGGCCCAAGCTTTGGCGGCCGGCGTGTTTGGGCCTGAAAAAGTCGTGGGGTGGCGTTTGCTCGGCCCGATTTTGGCGTTTTGGTCCGTTTTATCCCCGGGCTTGTAATCTTCTAAAGTACGCTTTTCTGTGGTCGCGCCTTTTGGTCGTATTTCCACCTGTTTTTTATTATAAATCCTACAAAATACATTTTGGACACTACAAGTGGAAATATGTGAGTAATAAATGTATATGAGTATGATAATGTATAGTTTCACCCCCTTTATGGTAGCATGTTGACGTAAAAAAATGTGTCGTTAGTGGTAGTCAACAACTCCCCCAAAGCTTACCCCTTTGCGCGTCCTCGAGCAAAAGATAAGTACTTGGTTGTTGATCAGGAGTTGCTACTATGTCGATTACATCTCACAACGTGCGGGGTTATAACAAAAAGTTTTACTATAGTTTGAATAAAATGGCACGTTTATTCACCCCTTATTACCTTTCATCTTTTGTGGGGCTTTTGAGCCGTCTCGAGTCTTAGGCGGTTGCCGATAGAATGGTTATAATGAGAGACACTACTCATTCATTCTTTTGATCAACTTTTTTCATCAGGGATTATTTATTAAATTATATTTGCTTTTGGAGAAGGTGTGGGCTTATTTCTCTTTTTTTTTTGGAGAGGTGGGTTCTACTCACCCTTAGACTTGTGTCTATTATTTCCTCTCTCTCTCTCTCTTTTTGGAGATGTGGGCTCTACTCGCCCCTCGGACACGTGTCCCTTTTTCATCTCTTCTTTTTTTTTCTTTTTTTTTAAACATAGCCCATATCTTTCTCTTTGTTTTTTTTTTGAATTAAATTCCGGATGTCAAGTTTCTCTTTCGAATGAAATCATAGCAAATCTATTTGTACCATATCATATTTAGCAACAACTTAGACTAGATAGAGCCTATGCAACCCACATGAATTAGGTTTTTCAAGGTGAGATTAAAACTTAGCCACTAAACTCAAACTTTAGAGAAATTCAAGTTATAAACTAGGCACGAGGCAAAACATAAGACAGAGCAACTATTCATCATTTCAACAAGGGTTTAAAACTAAACATTTCCATAGCTCATATGTATAGGCATGAAAATTCTTTGAGCATATCTCATCATTTTATAAGATAGAGAATATAATCAAAATGTGAGATACACGTTACCTTTCTTGGAGTCCTCCCCAAGCTAGCTCTTTACTTACCTTTTCGTGGTTGTGCTAGCTTGTACGCACAATGATCCGAGTTGTGATTGGTCGCGTGGTTGGAGGCTCCCCCGCCTTGTCTTTTGATGTCATCACAAAAACAAGACAAAGAACTTGGGGTTGAAAGGTTTATCTCCTCTTCTCTCATTTTTCTCTCTCTCTCTCTCTCCTTTCTTTTATTATTATTATTTTTTTTCTTTTTCTTTTTCTTTTTATATATATATATATATTTTTTTTTTTTACCGCCAACTCTATTGTCATCTTCAAGACTTACCCATATGAAGTTTTGACACATTCCTCGCAGAGGTTAGTCCAATGGTCGACCAAAATCTACACTAGCGTTTTGGGTTCAATAACTGCACTTCGACTCCATGTCTAATTCGATCAAGGTAGACTTTTTGACCTAAGCACCATGCTTAATTCAAAACGCCTATGGAAGTATGATCATACGTATAACCAAAACTTCCAAACCAAAACATGCCAATATAGAAAGAGGAAGCATGAATTTGATAAACAAGATTCATCCAACAGAGGTAAACAAAATATTTATTTATTATTATTTTATTTATCATTTTTATTGTAAGCATCATGGAGTTTATTATTGGGAGATTATTATTGTAACAAAATAAAAGATAACTACCGATTTACCTTGGCAAGGACTCACCTTTTAAAGTCCGGCCGGCGGGACTCTTCTCCTTTCATTTTGTGCTTGATGGAAGGTCACCCATATCGAGAGAAGTGGATGTGGATGTCGTCCTTTCGCCTGCCATGCCACGCTTAACACTTTCTCGGCTTTACTTTCTTGGGTCGCTTGTTTTAGCATTCTTATGCTTGTTGAACCCGTTGAATGGGCATCTCATTGTAAGACCCCTCGCATAAGAAAACTAGCATGCCCCGATCCCACGTGTAGGAATTTGCATTTGTAGTGTTAAGAAATGGTCTCCCAAGGGTTGGGGGAACTCTTTTGTTGTGACCCATGTCCAGGATGACAAAGTCCATTGGGATGTATGCTTCTCGAATTTTCACCATAATGTCTTGAGCTACTCCCTCCGGCTTCCTTAGTGATAGGTCCGCCATCTGCAGTTCAAAATGTACAGGGGACAAAGGTCCACCTAGTATTTCATCGTATGTTACCTTGGACATGACATTTATGCTTGATCCAAGGTTGCGAAGGCATCCTCAAAGACATGCGGGCCAAGCCCGAGCATGTGATTGTCGGGCGCCGGGATCATCCTTCTTGATAATGAGTGGTGGCTCGGTAGGAGACTTGCTATCTTCCCGACATAGAGGCTTACCGGACCTCGTTGAGACCATTTTTGACGATTCAAGAGAAGTTTGGGTTGCCCTTTAACTTTTCCCAAACCGGTAACAGTAAAGCGGCAAACAACCGAGCTAATTGGGTTTCTACCATTTTATTAAAGCTCGCTTGTCTTTCATAAGAAGAAGTTAAACTTTTAATTTTGAAAATCATGTCTTCAATTGTTTTATCATTGAGCATCAACTTCTTTGAAAGATCCTCAATTATTTTTGCTTGGTTTAAGACCAAGTCTTCCAAGGAGAGAGGATTCGAATTGTACCTTAGGTTTGAATTACCTCCTTGGTTTTGTGGGCGTGATTTGTTTATTCCGCCCTTTTATGGTCTCCTTGTTGGCGGAACCCGTTGTTGATGTGAGTGGCTTCTTCATGGGTTTCGGGGCAGTTTTTCCTCGAATGGCCAACATTGCCATAGACTTCACATGTTACATGTGAGTCTATGGCCTTGACAGTGCCGTATGTTTCTTTTTCTTCAGTGGCGCACTTGTCAAGTTCTTTCAACAGGAGATCCATTGTAGCAGGCACGTCCGTCTCCTCCACGGTATGCATGCTATCTTCTTGTTTGCCAAAGCTTTCCTCCCCCCAAGCTTGATTGGACACCATTTTCTCCATAAGAGCTGTTGCTCTATCGATGGTGAGGGAGAGGAAGGCACCTCCAACAATGGCATCTATGTGCTCTTTTGACATGGGTGTTAACCCATTGTAGAAGTTTTGCATCACGAGCCATGTTTCCATCCCATGGTGCGGGCATGCTTGAATGTACTCTTGTAACCTTTCCCATGCCGCGGGTATGGGTTCCATAGGATTCTGGCCGGAAGTTGGCAATTCTTCCCCTCAAGGTGTGAGTTTTTTCCATGGGGAAGAATTTAGTGAGGAACGCCGTGGAACATTTGTCCCACGTGTTGTGGCTTCCTTCTCTTTGTAGAACCATTTGTTTTCGCCTTCCCGTGATGGAGAAGGGAAACAGACGGATTCTAAAGGCTTCGGTGTGACACCTTGGATGACAATGGTGTCACCGAGCTCGAGGAAGTGTTGCAGATGCGCATTTGCGTCCTCACTTGGCAAACCATAAAATTGGTTTGCCCGCACCATCTTGATTAGGCTAGGCCGAGCTCAAAGTTCTCGGTTCCCATGTTGACAACGGGCCCAACGGGCATGTTGGCAAAAAGAGGGACGGAATGGTCACGGATCAACTTGGCCATGAGTGAAGTAGCAGATGATGCAAGGGTGATTGGTTTGTTTGTTGGCGGAGTAGCGGGGAGAAGATGTGATATGAGTTGGGTTCTTCTTTAGGAGTGCCTCCGGTCTCGCGATGTAGTTGTTCAACAGGGGACAAACCAATCGAACACTATCCCTGTCTTCATCCACAACAGGAGAAAACATGAAAGATTAGACTGCATGAGTAATGGCTACTTACACATGCACATCATCATGAACATGTCTTTCTAGAATCTTTTTAACCAATGCCTTCCCTAAGAACGGCGCCTTTAAATGCTTGTTGACATTTCTTAACGCAATCACCAAAAAGGCAATCACGCTTAGAAATGCCTATTGGTAATCAGAGCGCAACTGCCAAAAAGGCAGGAGTGCTGGAAAACCAAAGGTTGACTTCCCACGATGACTTCACCGGAATTGTTACATTCCAGCAATATCACCACGGGATGTCGGGTGGCATTCTGTAACGTTTACAGAACAAGTTCGCAAGCGCACGGAAATACCGTTGTAGCATTTCACCCAGAGATATTCAGGGTATCGTTATTTATATTTTCCCAAGGGAAGGCATGGTGTAGGATTCTAGCAGGGGCATGAACAAGACGACGTGTCTATGCAGTTGACCAATACTCAATGCAGGGGTAAGTCATGATAGTTCATAAGATAGTGTGACACACACTTGGGCCAACCTCAAGGATAAAAGGAAAATAAAGAATAAAGAATATTCCTAAGTGAAGCAGGCATTCCTAATGTATAGCTGTGCAAAGAACAAGTTAATAATCATGCAAACATAAATGACTAGAGTTTTATGTTGAGAGTGAGATGGACGGGGAGACCCCCGGTACCATCCGGCCCAATGGAAGGCATTTACTTAACTCCTACATCACATACGAACGTGGGGGATTACAAAGGACGGGACGTGGCTGTCACGACCCCGCCGCCTACCCTCACGACCGTGGCATGCTCTCATATCCGAAGGTTCCCGCTCATCCGGGCACCATGCCCGCATGTTAAGGTACATCCCATGTCCCCACGGACTCTCACCCTATGGATGAACGAGCTAGAACATGGACAGGCCGAAGACCACAACAAACCGCCATCTCAAAGACAACTCTTACTCTACTCAAATACATGGCACGAATGGTTAAGCCTAAAGTTCTATACGACTAACCACGACATAGGAACTATGGTCTAGTTCTTCTGTCATGATCGTGTCGAGAACAACATGTAAAGAATATAACATAGAAACTATATGCTAGTTCATATGTCAAGTCTATAACATGTAAATACTCTAGCTCTATTGCACAACTAAATAAGAACAAGACTTGGGAAGAAACCATAAATGTATTCATACCGAATGCTCCTTTCTCCCAAGTACAAGCTCTCCAATGAAGCTTAGCCTTGCTCCAAATACTACTAAAGACTAAAAAGAACTAAAGAGAGGTGGAGTAGAGAGGAGTGTGGTGAGTGAGGATGCTCCAAATGGTGTGTGTTGTTGAGAGGGGGAGAGGCCCTCTACTTATAGGATGACCGGAGGGGGCTAAGTGCTAATGTTACACCATGAATGCACCAAACCGGCGCCCTCCAGCGCCCACGTTCATCGAACCGAGCCACGCACCCCGAACCGACGTTTTGGACACTTAATGTACCGCCTCGCCGAAGTTGGGCTCGAACCGCCCCTAGGAGGGTGCGGGCGCACCTTAGGTGCAAGCGCACCCTTCCCGGCCCGTTCGGCCCGAGCTTTGGCAGCCGGCATGTTTGGCCTGAAAAGTCGTGGGTGGCGTTTGCTCGCCCATTTTTGGCGTTTTTGGTCCGTTTTATCCCCGGGCTTGTAATCTTCTGAAGTACGCTTTCTAGGGTCGCGCCTTTTGGTCGTATTTCCACTGTTTTATTATAAATCCTACAAAATACATTTTGGACACTACAAGTGGAAATATGTGAGTAATAAATGTATATGAGTATGATAATGTATAGTTTCACCCCCTTTATGGTAGCATGTTGACGTAAAAATGTGTCGTTAGTGACCGTCAATACTTTTGTAGTTGAGATTTTTGGAGACTCGAATTGGTAATTAACCAACCGATCGGCCAATATGCGTGCAAAAATGATATATTAAAAGCTATTATGAGGAATCAGGGGGAACTCTTGAAAAGCTTTTGGTAGTGACCTTGCATCATATCCCGAGAGAGCATAATGAGGAAGCAAACAGATTGGCTCAAAGTGCTTCGGGTATCGTGGAGAATCAAGAGATCTCGTGCTATAGATAAATATGCTTTCGGGGTTGATCAAGCGATTAATGATTGGAGGAGTGAAATTGCTAATTATCTTAGAAATCCATCACGTAAAGTTTTTGAAAGCTTCGGTACAAGGCCATCAAGTTTGTGCTTCTTAATGATCAATTATATTACAAATCCATAGATGGAGTACGCTTAAATGCTTAGATCAAGAAGAAGCAAAGAGAATGATGAATGAAGTACATGAAGGTTTGTGCGGTGCACATCGGTCGGCTTATAGAATGAAGTGGATAATTAGAAGAACAAAGGTTATTTTTGGCCGACAATCTTTGGAGGATTGCTTCGAGTAGTATTATAAAGGGCGTCAAGATTGTCGTGAGATTCGGCAATATCCAAAGGGCTCCAAAGATCCGCTATGAATCCAATAATCAAACCTTGGCCATTCAGAGGATGGGGAATAGATTTAATTGGTCAAATTCATCCTCCATCTAGCAAAGGGCACAAATTTATACTCTTGGCTACAGATTATTTTACTAAATAGGTTGAAGCTATTCCTTTGAAGAAGGTCACATCGAAAAATATGGTAAATTTTGTTAATGAGCATATAATTTACAGGTTTGGGATCCCTCAAACTATAACCACCGATCAAGGAACTTCGGTTTACTTCTTCAGAGTTTTGTGATTTTGCCGAGAGTATGGGGATTAAGTTGTATAATTCTTCTTCTTATTATGCACAAGCCAATGGTCAAGTAGAAGCATCAAATAAAATCATGATCAAGCTCATTCAGAAGAAGATTGATGAAAAGCCAAAGAAGTGGCATCTGGTTCTTAACGAAGCACTATGGGCTTACCGAATGGCTTGCCATGGATCTACTCAAACATCTCCCTATGAGTTGGTATATGGACATCATGTTGTGTTGCCATGGGAAGTGCGGAGTCAAATTCAAGAAGAATCATGCTTCTGAAGGATTTGAAAGCCGAAGATTATAACAATTTAATGATAGCGAATTAGAAGACTTGCATCAAATTGCGTCTTAGGGCATTGGAAAATATTGAGAAAAACAAAATGCGTGTTGCTAAGTACTATAACAAGAAAGTCAGAATAAAGCAATTTGCAGAAGGAGATTTAGTTTGGAAGGTTTTATTGCCGATTGGGACAAAAGACAAGGCATTCGGTAAATGGTCTCCAAATTGGGAAGGACCTTTTAGGATATTGAGGTGTGTACCTAGAAATGCATATATTTTAAAGACTTTGTTTGGAGAAGAGTTTACCAAAGCTATCAATGGAAGGTTTCTTAAGAAATATTATCCTAGCATCGAAGTTGATTCATGAAACAAGTTAAAATCGACATGAATAGCCGATGATTAAAACATCGCCTCAAACAGAAAAAATACTCCATAGATTGGAGAAATAGCCGACACCGGCATGTGTCGCCTTTTAGAGCAAAATACAAGATCATTAAGCACGAATGAATTCCCTTAATGATTGGCTGCCCTCATATAACACCTCAATTTTTCCAAATTGGGTTGTTACTAGAAAACACTAAATAAAATGAAGGATTTAAAATTTTTGGATAAAACTTCTCAACATTAGTTTAAATCTTCATTAAAGCAAAACGTGCTTTCCAAATGTTTCTAAATTAAGTTGACGGGTTTGTTGTGATGATGTCCGACTATTGCTTGTGTTTGATGCGTTTGAGTGTGTCAAATTTTCTTGACGCGATTAGTGCAACGACCGTCTCCTTCCCGCATGTTTTCGTCCTTTTCTACCATCGAATTTTTTGTTTCCCTATTTATTCCTTTGAGGTTCTCAAAATCCTTTCTCTCCTATTCTAAACCATTCCTTTATGATCAAGTTTCATAAATCCATCTCCTAAAATATTTCTAGAACTTTTTCGGATTTCCTAAGCCTTTCCTCACTTTTCTTTGAGCTTTTCCATTTTTTCTAGATCATCACAAATATCCTTTCATGAGCTCTAAATACTTTATTTGGGTTCATCATGGTCCAAAGTGTCTTTGAGAATTTTCCCTGAATTTTTGGAGCTTTTCGGAGTATTTTTCGTGGCCCATATATCAATTCTAGATTTTCGAGAATTATTTTAATTCCCGAAATTTATTTTATTCTCCAAAACCCTAATTTTTTCACCGACCCAAACCCTATATATAAATACCTGCCGCCCTTCTCCTTCTCGCGCTGATCGCAAAAGTACAACCCGTTTCGCAAGCCGCCTTTTCGTTCACCCTAGATCTGAAGCCGAAGTTCTGCATCTCAATGTTTTCCGGCGAAACTCCGGCGAGCTTTTTCCGGCCAAACCACGGCGTTCCAGCGAATTCCGTTCCCACCAAAAGGTATCTCTCGTCGTCCTCTTCGCCGTGGTATATTCGGTTGTCCCGATCCGTGGCCGTTTGACTGACTTCCCGATCGTTCTTTTTTTTTCCAATCCAGTTTCCGGCGAGGTCGTCCATGGACGTTCGTCTGTTCATCGTTCCCGACCACCGCGTCGTCCCGGAGTCGCCCCGACCTCCTCCCCACGTTGACTCCGCGGCCACACCGCCTCCCTGCATCCCCAGGCCGCCCATCCCGCGCCCCAGCGCGCGCGCCGCCCCCGTTCGCGTGAGCAGCAGGCATGGCCGCCGCCGCCGTTCTCTGCGTGCGCGCGCGTGCAGGCCGCGCGCCCTGCCGGGCCCCTCCGCACGCGTGGGCCTGCTTCGTAGCGCGCCAAGCCGCCTCCGCCGGCCGGGCAAGGCCCCTGCCGAGCCCCCTTCCCTCCGCGAGAACGAGCAGCAGCAACGCTGCAGACATGGCTGCGTTCTCGTGCAACAGCCCAAGGTAGAAGATGACTTATTTACAAGTTTGCCACCGCAGCCGTAATTACAGTTTTGCCATTCAGTTATAATCTCCGTCGTTTTAAGTCGATTCGAGTCGTTCAAGTTGCGTTAGAATCATGTCGTCGTGCTCTACGCAGTAGAAGCAATGTTTATCATTTAATTGTATTGTGAATTTATTTATTTAAATGCAATTTGATTAATGCTTATTTAATCGTTTTTAAATTAAAAGCTATCTAGTGTTTATATTCCTTTTTTTTTTGTGTTGCGATCGTGTCGCTCATAAGCTACGCTTTAGTAGTGTGTTAATCATGTTTTATTCTTTTCAAATTGCAACTCTTTTTGTAGCTTTAGTTAAAGCTTTACAATTGCTCTTTTGTTTCAAGAGAAAACCTAGGCTCGTGTGTAGACTTTTTATAAAACAATGTTAACTTGATTAATGAGTATATAAATGCCTTTTCATTAATAACTTGTTTAGATCAACTTGAGCTATAGAACAACTGCTTTAATGTTCTTTCTTATATCAAATGTTTTCTAAACTAATAAATGTTTTGGTTAACTAATTTAGTCAAGCGTGTAGTTGTTCTCCGTGATGTAGCTTTGTACTCGTTAGGTGTGTCCTTTTTATCGATAGCTACGTCGCCGATGTCCCCGTTATCATGTCCCGCAGTACCCAGTTTTATCGCTAGTACTCTTTCTTTTGTTTCTCTCTTATGATTGATGCCTGTTCTGAGTCTTGTTTGCTTGTCTGTCTGTTTGTGTTGCTTGGTTGCCTCGAGTAGTTGAAGAGTCGTTCGTTGGTGTTGAAGACACTGAGCCGAGGATCGACAAGAGTGCGTAAGTATTTGGAGACCGAAGATAGCGCATGCATATTCCGGCGACTAGACTTTGGATTTAAGGCAAGTCGCATACACCATTTGATCATTTTGTACCTACTCACTTTAATCATTACTTTCATGCATGTGTCCTAAATGGAATGAACCCTAAGGACATTGATTAGCCACTTTATCCAAATATCACCATGGGATGGTTTTGGTAGATAGGTTGCAGCATAACTGTTTAGCTTGCTCCGCTCATCCACTTTATAACTTAATGAAAGTAAAACTTGTTCTTTTGTAACCTGATGATGATCTGGATGATGGTTAATGGTTGCGGCCATGTTGGAGAAGTTGAGGATGCGGGATGCATCGTTGGTTTGGTTGTGGTTAAAGGGGGAACGGGTACTGGGCTTGTCCGGTTTGCCGGAGCGTACCCGTGTCCACTCTCCATAAGGACTTGGTCCGAGCGGCCACTGGGACAACAAGTATAACTCCGAGGCCTAATGGGCTCGGCTTGACTAATTATCAGGTCCCTCGATGTGGGGTGGATCTTTCCACCGGGATGGCGTCCGGGGCTCGCAGGTTCTAGTATGGCGGTGCGGGTAGATCCGTGTACATTGATCGTGAAGGCTCACCGGGCACGCCGGCCATACGCTGAGTGTCTCTGGCGAGTGAACCCTCATATTTGAAACGTGAAAGGTCTCGTAGTGAAACCCGCCCGCTCTCCTTGGAAGAGTTTTGGGCCTCATGAACCGGGCAAATGGGAATCACGACTTGGAGTGAAAGTGTACACCTCTGCAAGCAGAGTTTGATCAAACCGATATATCAGCCGTGCTCACGGTCACGAGCGGCCCAGAGCTCTCACATGATTAGAACTGGACTCACATGGATCTTTGAAGATGGTGGTGGATACTTGGAGGAGGTTGCGACCTCGTGCTTCGTCGGGATGGAGTTCCCGTGTTGTTCTGGAAGTGTTATCCCTGGTTACTCTTTGAGGGTGTTACCTCGGGAGTGATGATAATTATGATAATATAATAATATGCACCTTAACTAAGGGTTGGGATCTTGAACCCATTTTAGTAATCAGGTTGTTTAATAATTAATATTGTTCTACACTAAAAATGCTTACCTGCAGTATAACTGTGTCAACCTACCTTTGTTTAAGCCTTGCATATCATATACTTTCCGTCTGTACTTGTTGAGTTCGACATGGACTCACCCTTGCTATTCCCCCACACCCCAGTGTGTCTGTAGTAAGGTGCTGCTCAGAAAAAGGATAGAGATGCTATGAAGTTTCTCGAAAGTTTGTCAGAAGTGCTTGGCGTACGGAGCCCCCAGTTGACTGTCCCTGCTGAGATGGAGCCTGAAATGAAGTCTTAGCTGCCTTTCTGCGATACTCTGATGTTTTGTAAGTGTTGTTTTATATATGTTTCCGCTATAATATATTGTATTCTGATATTTTTGCATTCTGTGTTGTATGTGTGGACTTCCTGGGCACACATATGGCGACTCTGGTCTTCCTTTGGAAATCAGGGTGTGACACCTCACTAACTGTCAGCTGCTTCATGGAGGCATTTTCAGTCATTCGGCAACGTATACATCAAAGTGGGTTTGATACATAAGGAGTGACTTTAGCATATAAGCTTGGTAGATTTCTTGGGAGAGGAGAAAGCTGAAGTGCGTTAAATGGGAATATCAACAGTGCGTGAATATTCTAGAAGCGAGAGTTTTTTATTCCTCCCCTGCAGAGGCCGTGGTCTAATCGGCTAAAATGAAATCATGCATTCGGGAAAAGGATTTTTGGATCATTCCAATCGGGAACGTTCTAAAGGAAAAGGAAGATAGCAAAATGTATCATTGCAGACAATCACAGACAGTTAAAGCACCAAGAACAGACTATTATTGATCAATCAGTCCTAATACAAACTACTCCTTGAATAATTTGTTAAGGACGGATTGGGCCTGGGTGGATCCAAAGAACGGCGGCAAAGATGATCCTCGTCTTCGCTTCCTCAGGCGGTCATCGATGTCCTCGATGTTTTCTGGAGGTTTGCCGAGGAAGCCGACTAGTCGCACGGAGTAGTCCTCGCCGGTTTTGCGATGACATGGCTGCCAGCCCCATGGAAGCACCAAGATGAACGCCGTGAACGGCGACCGTCAATGCGGCTCTCTACCGTGTCAAGGCGCGCCTCTCAGGTTCCCCCCTGGGCGTTCACCTTGTTGGCGATCCTGTTCGCCACCACCTTCTAGCGGTTATACTCATCATACAGGGCTGCACAAAGGAAACAAATCGGTCAGGAAAGTGAAACAAGAAAAAGATTTGAGCAAAAAACTTAATCTAACCGGTGATGGAATCGCAGAGGCCGCTTCCCGGGTGCTCCCATTTGGCTTGCTCAATGCCGAATTTCTTGGAGACTTCTCCAAGCTCCTTAGGGATTCATCCCTCTCCTTGCGGAAATTGAGGGCTTCCCAATGAGTATCTTTGGGGCTCATCTTCCGCTGGACCCCAAGGATTCGGGTCGTACGAGTCGTCAGACGCGGATGATGCCGCCGACAAGCCGAAGGAGTCAGAGGAGCCAGAGGAGCTGGAGGAGCTGGAGATTGGCATAGGTTGATCAGAGGTACCTGGTTGGGTTACCATCATCGGAGGAAGAAGGTGCCTCTGGCCAGTAATAACCCTCGGCCTAATAGATTGAAAAATCAAGATTGAAAAAGATGAACAGAGGGTAAAACCGCAAGGGGGCAAGGAATGAATCTTTACCCATGGCGTTGGCGGCGCGGTGCACGACTTCCTTTCGGTTCCTCCTCGGCGGAACGCTTGCCACGATCGTCTCCGTTCGCCATTGCCGCGACCGGGGTTTTTGGTGTTCTTTTTGGCTGGTTTAGAAAGGAGATGAAAAGGCGGAAGCGAGAAGGCTTGATTGAAGTCTCAATGAAGGCTGAAAGGTGGTTTTTATTTATAGACCAACCGGAAAGATCGTGGGTGCAATGCGAGTGGAAGTCATGGCACATATCTCGAGGATTGAATCGGGAATACCAAACGACGCAAAAAGATCTTTTCTTTTGGACCGTTGCTAGATTAGGTCAAGTTCGGCTAAGGGTAAAACCCTTATTGTTTTCAAGGAGAATCCGGCTATATTCCTAATTGGCAAAGTAAAACCGCACGCAAATTGCGGCCCGGATTCAATCAAAAAGTTAGATTCGCTAAGAGTAAAGCTCTTGCCGTTTCGAAGAAGATTCGCTATGTTCTGGGGAGGATTCGGCTATATCCTTAATCGGCAAAATACAACCGAACACAAGTTATAGCAGGATTCAATCAAAAGAGCCGAGGAACATTTAACTATTTAGAGAAGCAGTATGCAGAGTTTAAATTGTTACAAGCAGATATGTTACATGTTCGGATAGAGCTTGATTACATCCATAGCTTCAATCTTGATTCGGTCAACATCATCAAGAACTTCTTGTCATCATCTTGAGCTATGTATATTGGTGAGCCTTGCCTTGAGTTGTCGATCTTCCTTGATGGTTGCTACTATTTCTTTTTGGTCAGTTTCTATAGACTTTGGGAGATCAGCAATCTTGTCTTTATGGATCTGGATTTTGGAATTCAGCCTGTGCCAATCGAGCTTCAGTTTGGCTTTCTCATTTTCCATAGTTTCCAGTTCAGCCGCAAAGTTTCCAAGGAGTTTTTGGCAGTTTGGATATGGGAATGCAGATCTTTGGCCCTTTGTTTCTTTGCAGCTCTGTCATTCAGTAAAGCAGATCTGGAAGCTATATTTCTATTGGCCCCTTCGATTTGCGGCAAAATGATCATCAAAATGAACTACAGATTCCAATGCAGCTTTCAGATTGGGGGGAATTTCTTGATCAATGAGTTTGGCTAGATCCTTTATTCGGTCTACATCTTGAACCAAGATGTTTATATCTCTGTCCAGCAGAAGGATTATTTCTCTCAGCCGAGCTTGATTCTCTTCAGACAGACTCTGCTGTGAGATGGCCTCTTCACCCTTTTTAGTGATATATTCATCAAGGGTGAAGGAATAGCTGGCAGTCGGCTTGATGTTATCCTGAGGGAAATTTTGTTAGCCGACTGAATTATGTTTAGTTTCTTATACTGAAAAAATGATCAGGGCTGGATATTACCTCCTTGACAGGGTTTTCCTTTGGAATTTGTGCACTTTCACCTGAAGGGTGGATGATAAGATTTTGGTCAGGCTGAGCTTTTTCTTTTGGCCGGCTGGTGTCGATGAATGCATAGAGATGGGAGATTCTTGTTCAAATACAGCCTGATCCTCAAGGTCTTGTTGCTGCCGAGGAGGGCTTGATCGAATGCCAAGGGATGATGAGCTTGAAACATGATGAGAAGAAGATTCTCCCGCCATCCTTTCTAAAAGTTGATCTGTTTCTAAGGTATAACGGTGGTGAATTATAAGTATTATAAGGAATTCAATAAAGAAAGGAGGTGAATTTAACTTGGAGATTATTACCAATTTGCTCATTGGCTTCAAGAGTTTTTGTTCGAGGCGGTGAAAGTTTGAGAGAGACCCCCACCGTTGGGACGTTTATCGGGTCTTGAGGGACTGATCTTTGGTCGCAAGAGGAAAGATGAATGCAAAGTGAGAAGCCAAATTTGCTGTCAAATAGGGGCTAGAAGAATTTGTACCTTGGGGGATAGTTTGGCTTTTTGGATCTTGGTTTTCTAACCACATTGATATCCCTCGCTTTGTCCAGCTAGAGTTTTTCTTTTGCTGGTTCCTTTGAGGGTGCTGCATCCCAAGTTGTGGGAGTGTTCAATAAAACTGCCAAAGTTGGAGCATTATATCCCAAGGCTGTTTTGGGGCCAGCATGACAATATTTGATCACTTTGGAAGGGGGAGCAGGTTCAGCATCCTATAATGGCAGCACTGAATCAGAATATATAAAATTGACCAAGAACCAAAAGGAGATTGTAGATGCAAAGAAATTACCTCGCTATCAGAAGCAAATTGAGATTGCAGATCTTGGCATAAAAGAGTGTCTTGGTGTATTTAATGTGGGTATGCCATTCTTGCCACCAGGAAACAAACAGAGGATGAGCAGTTTCTATTAATCCAAATGGAGAGGGTTCATATAATGACAGGTTCCATCCAAGCTCAAATACTCTTTTGGCTTCTATCTCTTCTTTTACTTCTTCCCTGGGTCTTATGGTTTCAGAAAAGAATAGTTTTGGGGGCAATTGGCCACATCCAAGTTGTCTAGCCACCACATTTGGATTATAAAATTCATAACGGGGCGAAGTAATCTTCTATGATGGAATTCTACTTGGTAGGGTGCGGGGTTTGATGAAGGAATTGAAGACATCTGTAGCTATTTTGTCCGAGCAAACCAGATTCATAGCTAAACTTGCGGGGAAGAGTCAAGTCTTCATTTTCTCTCGTAAGGGAGCCGATTAAATTGCTGAATCCTTTGAAGAAGAGCTTGAACAGATGGCCAACATCTATGTCAATGACAATAGAAGATGCTGCTTCTCCATATGTCCGACAACCCTTGGTTGTTGCTTCTTGATTTTTAGCATAATTAACTGAAGGAAAGCTCAAGTTATGAAGGTCAACAAAAACTATTTGGTGCATGTACAACTGTAGCCACATTTGAATCAGCCACCAGGGACCATTCACACAAGATATCTCTCCTTCTTGGCACATTTGGACAAGTAATCGATGCATCATATGATAGGCAGCCCCTAAAAGATATTTGCCCAAGGGAATTGAGGTACCCGCCGGCTAAATCCTCGGCCATCACAATATGATTTAGAGTTGGTTCATTAGATTTTCCAATAAGATGAATCTAGATAACCACATGTTCAGGAAATCAGTATTCCTTTGTCGAAACAGAACCGGATGACATGTATGTTTGGATATATTGAATCCATCCACCTCCTGACTTGATAGCTTTCTGAGAGCTGGTTCTCTTATACTTGGAGGGGTATACTGTTCTGTTACCCTCAAACCGGTCATCATAAAACACATCGGCCAAAGTGATGGACATCGGACCATGGCCAAAGATGAAGGCGTTGACGGCATCGGACCAAAAATGGGCAGTTGCTATCAAAAGAGCATCGTTCCCAGGCATTTCGACAGAGAAAGCTCTAGGCAGTAATTTATATCTAAACCGGTCCCAATCATCGCTATTTTTGGCAAGCATCCTCCGGTACCGGTTTCGCCATCCTGCAATTGGGGGAAACGGCCGGTGTCTTGAAAGTGGTTGGCCACTGATTTGGTTGTTTAATCCCGGACTTAAAAGGGATTCTCGAGTTTCTTTTTCGATGAATTCGGCCGGATCGGGATTTCCCATCGGGCCAAGAAAATAAGAATCGCATTCATAGCGAGATGGGATCAAGATTTCGTTTTTCGGATCCTTCGTAAAGGAGAAGGGAGGCAATTGTGTTTAATGTCATAGCAAGTTGTTCTACTTGTATTATTGTGCCTCGAAAAGTTTCGTTTCTTTTGATAATACAAAGTACAAAAATGTCCATCATTATTGGTTTTAAGAGCCTATCATTTGTAGAGATTTGGAACTAAAAGCATGTTGTTGATGATGATATATAATAAGGGGCTACCGTTGCGGTGCTATAACCGGAAGTAATGAGTATTAAAAAAACAACAAGAAGAAAACAGCTGGCTCCTCCTCCAAAGACTCGTCGGGCCGCCGGTGGCCACACCCCCACATCGTGGCCCACTCGGGCGAGGAGGAGAACGAAGGGGAGGATGTCATTGTGCCAACTCCAACCGAAGTCCACACTACCCATCCAAACCCGTGCCATGAGGGGGAGCCACCGGAGAGAGATGGATAGAGAGAAGTGTTGGAGCCCACGCCACCCATCACGCATATCATACAGGGTGGATTTAGTGGAAACACAACCCGGGTCTAGATCAATTTAATCACACACTCAAATTCTGAAATTTGTTGAATCCTAAAAAATCAAGTTTCAAATCTCAATTGTATTACAAACATATCTCATGGTGGACGTTATCTACAATACCAATTAAATGCACTTTCAAAAAATATGTCATGGCGATTTAATGGAAATAATTTGATGTTGTAGATATTTGTGCATTTTTCTATAAACTTAGTTAAAGTTTGAAAAGTCCGACTTAAGATAAAACTAAAACATATTCTATTTTTGGAACAAAGGGAGTATCATACATGCAACATAATAATGGTATATGTATGACTAATGTGATCTGGAATACTTTGTATGCATATACATAGACAATACAACCATGTGATATAATCTTATGAGAAGATATTAAAATATACAATTATTCCTCGTTAAAAAATATATGGTTACTTTAGATGTTGTCAACATCCAAGCATGCCCTAAGTTAGCGAGGCATACTAGATGTTGCCACAAATTCTTGCTCCAAACTATAGCACCCAGAGGTCATCGGTAGTGGTAGGTGTGCAGCATTGACAAGATCGATATGTTCATGCAGGTTACGAGCACTGGGCACATGAAAGATTCCATCTCTCCATCTGTTTCAACTAAAATATATGCCTTCCTTAGCCTATTTGTTCTTAGTAGTTGCAGTCTCGTATCGACTTCTTTCATACTTGGTCTATGTCCTCCTTTAGATCTCAAGCATGATTCTATAAGCGAGGCAATGTCATGAATCTCTTCTTGGTCGGCCTCTTCCACAACTTGGGGATCCATTATTTCCATGAGAACCCCTTCTCGAAGTCCTTCAATAAAGTAACAAGATAGGCTTTGCTTTGCACCTAAGTTGTTGGTAAAAATTGGTTTCTTCCTTGTCAAAAGTTCCACAAGTATCACCCCAAAACTATACACATCACTCTTTTCAGTCAGTTGACCAAGTATGATAATACTCTGGATCCAAATAACCGAATGTTCCTTGGACAATTGTCACCACATGTGTTTCATCAAGTGAAAGAGATCTTGAAGCACCAAAATCTGATACCTTTGTGGTGAAGTTGTCATCCAAGAGTATATTGGAAGACTTCACATCTCTATGGAAAATTGGTATTTCAGCAGCTGAGTGTAGATAAGCAAGTGCTCCTGCTGCTTCCATTGCAATCCTAATGCGATCATCCCATGATAGCAAGCACTTTTCAGCAATGTTTGCATGAAGAAGACCATACAGAGTGCCATTTGATATGAACTCATAGACTAGCAAGGGCACCTCATCTTCCAGGCAACAACCATAAAGTTTCACTACATTACGATGAATGATTTGAGACAAAATAGCAACCTCATTGATAAACCTGGTCTATTTCTATTTGCTCTACTATTTTAGATTTTTTTATTGCCACAACTCGCTGATCGCATGAGAATCCCTTTATAAACCGTGCCATGCCCTCCATGACCTATAACACGAGTAGCGTCAAAGTTGTTGGTTGCCTCTTCTAGTTCCTCTAATGTGAATATCTTTGTTTTATTTGCAACAGTTTCATTCAAGATTAGTTGCTCCAAGAGTAAACCTTGGTTTTTCTTGAAGTATCCTCTTCGTATTCTCCTTTGGATATCTTTCTTCCACTTACCGGTGAGTACAATGGCACCTAGTGTAAAACTTATGAAGCCAAGGCCACAAGCAAGCCCAATTGCAATTCCTACATTCATTAAATGTGAACATGAATATTTTGGGAAAAAATAATTTTGATGGACAGAGGCATGACTCACCGAGAATTAAATTACGCTGCTTAGTTGACATGACACATTTATGTTTGTTTGTATCATATTCTTTTCCATGAGAGCAGCTTGTACAGTTGAAGCCTCCATCAAAATTGTGGCATATCCCGTTGCATTTATGTGGAATAGAGCACTCATCAATATCTGTATCAGTAAGATGGTTTATGCGTTGGTGGTGTAAGTAAAATCATGCACACATCTACTGATATTTTTTAGAAAAGGTAATGTGATGTGTGATCATGTAGAACCGCTGGTGATGGTGCAAGTAGTAGCATGACCTTTCGAAGAGATATAGTAGTATATAATTGTAATTTACACCGAGTAAGGTGCATGCTGGAGTGTTTTCGTTGCATTATAAAGTTTAGAGAATCTTAATACTATTGGGGAATCTTTTTCCTTTGAATTATTATGTTAATCCTCACAAGGCTTTCTAGAAAAGAGATAAAATCTATGCATTTTAAGAACATTCAATCATAAATTAGGTAGACCTAACTTCATTACTGCTGAGACATAGTCAATCTATATCTAAGTTACCCACTTCTTCTTGGAAGATAAATTAAAAGTAACCTCTAAATTTGCATATAAATTCCACACCTCTGCATTATATAAGATATCATAAATTGACCTCTTAACTTTTCATCCTAATTACCTATGTGTGTTATTATTACAAATAAACTAAATAACCCCTTTCATCTACATATAAACTACATGCACGTGTTATTATAAAAAGATAACATAAATAACCCTTAGTTTGCTTTAAGATACCCATTTCAACTACTATAGTATATAATAAAATATTACTCAAAGCAAACATAGACATTATGTGCTACAGTACAAACCAAATATGCATCCATCTTATAAGCTATATATAATTACACATTTCTTAGTTTAGTAATTGAAAATTTGTTTTTGACAAATCACGTGCGAAAAGACATTAAATGGATTTAAGTTGTATTAATAATCCAAGAAAATAAATTATCTGCGTTGCTACTTTAGATAGGTTTTGATGGTGTTTCATACTACCAACAAGGAAACTTAGTGTCATGGGCAGGGTTTTTTTGCAATAGAGTTATGGGTAGGGAATTAGAGGGGTAACACACAAAACATGAGAATTTATACTGCAGTTGGGGTGCCCTATGTCCAGCGAATGGGGAGCATTTGTATTGCTTGTACACCAAGTCCTTAGGCTCGATACCAAGCGGGGGGTCAAACATATGTGTGTCGGAACACCTATGTCAAGTCAAGCTACCAAAATTATCCTACTTGTGCATCAAATAGCCACATGCTGCAGTGAGCTACCAAAATTATCATGGAATGCGGAGTCAAGCTGCATGTCCTTGTGGAATGTCGAACTCCATTGTGTGCCACTGCAGGACACCGAGTGCTACGAAGAAGACCATAGTGGGCTACAACAGGCCATTGCATGCCGCTATGAGTTGCCGAGTGCTATTGTGGGACATTGAGGATGTTGTGTTCGAGTTGATGACGAAGTTGAAGCCTCTAAAGTGAAAAGCTTGGTTGTTAGCAAAGATGATGGCAAGGGCCTTGTGCCCTACTGAGTTGGCAATGAAGTTTAGGGAGCCAGAGTTGATCATCTGACTCGAAGAAAAGTCAATAATGCCATCATTGTTGAAGAAACCCATTCAATCAACTTCGATGAATCTGTGCACAATGTTCCCCTGCCTTGCACGCTAAGTGACGGTTTTTTGACATCAACTAATCCAATGAATCATACATTGCAACTCAGAAGGGTAGCACACTAAACATAGTTTTATACTGATCCTGGTATGATTATGCTACTTGTACTGTATATGATGATCTTGTTTGCTTCTGCATCGTTACGAGTAGCAGATCACAACTATCCTCTATTGTGGGGGGAGATGCTTTGGGTTGAGATGCTGATTAGGGGCTCCCTACACTTCCTTGTGTTGTCCAAGAGGTAGGGTACGGTTACAATTAGAGTCCTAATTAGTTTACAAATTGGTTTCCTGGTCAGTTACAACATATTGAGTCAATTTCCTTGTATATCTTGCCTATGTCTTTGTATGCCAATCAATGAGCCCAGGTTGGATTCGGCCTTGGCCAATTGGTCTAGCCAACCCCCTCTTGGGGAGCCATTTATGACTTTGTTGAGGGTACCTGAGGCTAATAGAATCGATAGGTACAATGTGGGCTATGTTGGTTATGTGGATTAGTACCACAACAGTGTCTACCATGACCTACATTGCACCTAGTTCCTATACTATGTAGGTACGACCAGCACTATATCCATCCTTGTGAAGTATTCGACCTGTTCATGTACTTCTCATCTCCCGCATTTGCAGTTCGCAATGGCTGGGATAATGTGTCCCACTTGGTCTCCTAGTCAAGTGGTCCAGTGCACCAAGTTCTTGCAACACTCCCAGGTTGGGTTCTACCTTGGCTATTTGGCCTCGCCTAATAACTTGGTCTAGGGGAGTCGGCCTCGTGGTCATGGTGAGGATACCCATGAGCCAGGACCCATAATCCCATATACTCACCAAGTTTATACATCTTGATGGAACTACCATAACATATCTACATTGTTAGTTTAACGGTAAGCACTTTATTTTATTAAAAATATACTATTAAAGACATAATTATTTGATACAGGAAATTTGACATCATGAGCACTGAAGTGTACGCTAAACAACTATATTAACTAAGAGTTTAGTTTAGAACCTTCAATCCATATTTTAACAAAATACAAAAAGAGCTATTGAATAGAAAGTCACAATAAGCACCGTACTTTCAACTAATCATATAGATGAAAAGTTCCACAACAACTAACCGAAGATTAGTGCCCAATAGAGTCACGACACATGGGCTACAACTACAACAAGCATATAACTCAAGCTAAAACTGTAACTAGACACAATCTAGAATATTGGTGGACACCTTTTTTCTAGTATGTAATTGATAACTAAAGTGTATCACAAATTCACAATCAGATAGACTACATAGTGTGTGTGTACAGACAACCATTGTGTTAGAGAGAGAGAGAGAGAGAGCAAGAGCATATACAATTTATTGTGATTAGCTGTAGGTCCAAAATTTATATCTTGGACTTGGAATATATACTATTGTGTCTCTTAAAATTTGAGCATATTTTGTAGCACAAATTGATAGAATAATATTAGAGAAATAAGAAACTTAGTGAAAATGCATTTAAGAGAGAAATATGACCTGTGCAATTATTTTGAAGGTACGGATTACCTTGGAAGCCATCGGAACACCTGCAATGGTATCCGTCATGTGCTTTCCCTCGCATGACATCTTCAAATAAACTGTTGTCACTGATGCAGGCATATGTAGCATTATTTAGCTTAGCTTCCTGGCAAGTTAAGTTTGCCACGACCTATTTTATTATTATATCCTCCTGAGAGATAAAAATATCAACCTCCTCTGGTACCAAACTGTTCCGGTGACCTTCATAGTGATGGATGACCCTCGCCATATTGTTGGAGATTGTGTCATTCAACATTTCTGTAACTGTCAGAAGTCCATCATCAAGTGATAAATTGGTCACACGATACTGTGCGTACCCTAGATCAAAAACAGTAGTGGAGTTGCTTGTGCAGTTGAGTCGTAGATTATCATTTCTTGAAGCAACCTTCTTCGATCCCAAAAGGGAATGGAATGGTCATGTTTCCACATAATCTTGTACAGTTCTCTTTTTGGCGCCTTTGATTGTAATCTGCTTCATGGCAAACAAATTAAAGTGAGGAGTTAGCTAGGTTCGATTAATCTAGGGAAAAACTACAGTCAGGCATTTTTGAGAGGAAAAAACTAGTAGGTTTATTTAGTCCAATGGTAAAGGCATTTGATATTTATGACAATAAATACTGCAAGTACAGGGAGGATCAAAATATTATTTTAATCTTGTTGAATAAATAACACATTAATCCACTTGCATATGCTTGATAGATTCTGTGATTCGTGAGTGCTTTCAGATTGGTAATAATACTGAACTGACAATGCAATACTTAATATAGAAAAATGTCCACGTGCCACTTAATGAAACTATGTCATGCAAAAAGGAAGCCGAGGGACACGAACCTTGCTGGAGCTGGATGCAGCCATCTTCAACATAGGGGTTGCCTTCCATTCGATCAGGGCAGAAGCAATTGTAACCTCCATGAGACAGTGGAAGATCATTGCAGATGCTTTTGCTATTACAAGCATAGGTACTCTTATTCACTGGAGATTTGACAATTGCGCAGCTTGGTTGGTACGTGATTGCAATGTGAAGTGACATATCTTGAACATTGCTTGTATTCACCCAACTTGCATAAAGATCACCTATAACGAACTGATAGTCGTCCGAAAAGATGACCTTGATACTAGAGAGCACCTCATCTAACGGTGCAATCATACTATTGCGGCGGCCAAGTTTGAGAGTAAAGGCTTGCCGGCCCGTTGATAATGAATAGATGGTGCAGCAGCCAAACCCTCCACATGCACCGTAGCCCACGTTTGCCCTCTCCATGATCTCTCTGTTACGTGTGCAAGTACTAATGCATGAACCAATGAGATCTGTCTCATTATCACCGAACATGTAGACGCGTCGACACCACAGCCAACAATATACAAACTGTTTACATCATCAATAGTAACACCAGTAGGGGCCTCCTCAGGACTGGGGCGTGAGACGACGCGTCCACACTTGCTTTCGCCCATGGTTATGTTGTACCCAACAGCAAAAGCCCAAACATCATTGCTGCCGACATATATAGAAGTCACCTGAATTGAGCTGTTTCCTAGGAAGAGCAGCCTTGGGGAACCAGTTGTGTTGTCGCAGGTGAGCTCGAAGCCTCGCCGGAAGCAGCGCGACCCTATCCCAAAGGGGTACGAGATTTTGACATTCCCACAGTGGGAGGGGCAGTGCCTCAGGGAGGCCTTGGTAGGGATACCAAGGAGCCCATTCCCAGTGACGGCGGCTAAACACATGAACACAACGCACGTGCGAACTAGTAGCACTCCAGTAGAGCAGCACATCGTTGTGTATCGGAGATCTGTAAGGCTAGCTGCTTGTTTATGGAGATGGAGGTCTGTAGGGCAAGTTCATGAGGTCAAGACAGTTTTATAATGGGACTGTAACAATAGCTAGCACTACAAAAAAAAAATCTCTCTCGTGCGTTGGGAAAGCAGTCCAACTAGTGGTAGTATTAGTGGAAGACCTGGACTTGGAATTTCAGTGCAGTAGTCTTGTCTGATGTTACTGGTCGTCGCTGGGGTCAAGAAGACTGCACGAGCGAGATGTGGAGTTCACTCCGTCCCACTATTCCTCATGTCATTTTGATTTAGTGGAAACAATGATGTGATTTGTTCTTCAGTGTCCGCGCCTAAAAGTGGGAGAAAAGTCATGAGTTACAGTGTTATACTATATATAATTGGAAGTTTCATTCTAAACAGGTTGCATGCTTTCCCCTTAAATTAGGTCACAAATCATTCTCAAGAAAAAAAAGGTCACAAGTCATGATGAAATTTCTACAATAATTAGAGGTACCTACGAAAATTTCCTTGAGCATACACTTGTTTTTAGAACAGAGAGCTACTAACTCGAGGTCTTTAATAGAGAATTCACATTAATTCACGAACACTTGCTGGTGCGCGTCTCCCACCGTCACGGGCGAGTCCGACAATGGCTTCGTGTGGTGCGGCGGCGACCGCACTCCCCTTCGTCCTTTGCTGGTGCGGCGTCTCTCACTTGTCGATGCGTGCACCTCCCTTCGTCGTGGGTGTGGGTCAACAGGAGCACAAGCAAAGGTTCTGGGCGAAAGCTCAACTCAGGTTTGTGCGGGCCAGCGATAATGATCTCCTTCTTGAAGGCATCACTGAAGGACCTCTTGCTGCTGCTGCTCCATGGTCGACCCGTTTCAACCCCTCAGCACGTACAAGGTTCTGGTGAAAGCCTTACCAAGCTCTTGCGGTGTCGCTCTCGTTGTTTGGCTGACCGCGTCATCCCCTCTCTGGAGGCATCATCAACATGCCACAATCTAGCCTTTATGTTAGGGCTACTGTTTTGGTTTTAGTCTGGTTTTTCAGAATTAATCGATGACAGGGTTTTTGCCTCGTTTCCTAAAACGAGGCTATTGATGATAAATCAATACAGTACTATCCAGGCGGGGAATCTCTAGCTATTACATGCTAGAAAGAACAGTACTATCCAGGCGGGGAATCTCTAGCTATTACATGCTAGAAAGAATAAATCATACAAAATCTGGAGAAAAAAAAATGTCTAGCTATTACTAGCTCGGTGTTGCTCTTTGAAGTATTCTCTTGAGTTACCATAAAAAATGCGTCCTTTTTTATCTCTTCTCCTGTCCGGTGAGTGAAAACCTTGCCATGGTGGAAGTCTGCGCCTTTGCCGTAATTTCCTATTTTAAGGCGCTGTGAGGCTTTTTTTATAACTCCGCTCCGTTGTTATGCTCTTGTTTTCTAGCCATGGTGGTGCTCTGCTTCGTTCGTGGTGCTGTGCGTATGTGTCGCTAACCCCGTGCTGACCTGCAGGAAGTCTAGCTAAGCCACATCTTTCAGGTTCACATGATAGTGAATCTTAATAATGTGGTTTGGTTTTCCATCAGGCAATCGCACCACATTAATACCGCCCGTAGGAACCACCTTGATGGATGGATTCTTTCTATCCGAGTCATATTTCAAATTAACATAATACTGATAGGAATAGATAGTAATCCATCCATCACCCGATAGAACCATCACACGTAGGAGCGTTGTTTGCTTTGATTGTTATGCTGGTGTTACAAGTTTGTTTGCCATCAATGCTTGTCGATGACGGAGAACACGACCAACTGACAGATCCAGGAGCATCGCTACACCAGGACATAGGAGCCAGGAGCACACAAGACTAAGATCCTTGGATGTACTCATCAGCGAATAGAGGCAAGTCCTAATCCCTACCTTCCATATTAATAATAACTTAATCATGGTATAATGAATAGATGTAAGGTCACAGCCTAGCTGCAATAACATTAATTTATGGTGGCCACACAATTTAATGATATTGCGGTGATGGTGAGAATTAAATAATATGAAAGTGAAACATGAATTAATGAACTGGACTTAATCAACAAAAGAGGTGAGTGGTGGTAGTCTGGATATGCCTAAATACCACATCGGGAATCGCCGCGAGGGGTTCCTGCGGAGAGATACTCGCCTCGTAAGGACCGGTTCGTAGACCATCTTGCCTAGTGAGATATTACATACAGCCACATGTCTGGATGGGGAGACTGGATCTCACACCCCGTTGGGTTGAAGTATAGTTTCTTACCTAGGAGGCCGGAAGTAGGCAAGCGGTCTATCAGGAGCCGATGTGGGATGCTAAGTGATCTTCCATGGTCCGCTTGGCGTGTTTGCTAAGTGATCTTCCACGTTAAATGATTGGGCGTGGTGACGCCATTTTTAGAGGACAATATTCGTCCCAAACTTCTTTTGCGGATGCTAAGTGATCTTCCGTGAGCGGATGCTAAGTGATCTTCCCGTTTTCCAACTCCTAGGAAGCCGTAGTAGAAACTACATGGATATCTAGGAGGCATCCGAGCGGCGGGATCTCGTTAGGCCTGTCGAACCATTGGCCGTGGTGTAGACAACGCCTATCATGTGGGTAAATTTATACAACCTCTGCAGAGTTTTCTTGAATCTATTCGAATAGCCACACGTCCTTGGAATGGGCAGATGCAGGGATGAGGTCCTCTACGATTAGATACCACATAATTAAGATAATGTGGTATGTTGTTGGCGTTCTTAACGTATGCAGAAGAATCCGCAAGCGTACGGAAATATCGTTGTAGCTTTCACCCGAAAGTATTCAGGGTATCGTATTTTCCTTAGGGAACGGAGGTACTTCTCCTAGCTAGTTCATCCAAGGACAACCCAAGGGTAGAGATGGAAAGGATTTAGAGATGGATTCCTATAACCTTAGAGTCTTTTGGATAGTTAAACTCTAGTGCCACTTGCTTACTTCGGGCACCGGCCAATGCACAAACTTGGCAGCTTCCGGCAATTAGCTCTACGCCGTACCCGAACATGGGGGAATGCTAAGGATGAATAAGGCTGTCACCACCTGCCGCCATCCCCTCAACCGTGGAGCATGAGGCAAACGATAGATAACCACTAGCTGCATAATCGCGTCTACGCTAGTATTACGACTCTAGTGTTGTGTAGGACCTTCCGCTAGAAGTTCCTCTACTAGAGCACCACCCCGAAGGATAGACTACCGAACCCGCAAACAAGTATAGCTAAAGCTTAAGTAAACAAAAGACAATAAAGATTATAAGAACCGCAGACACTTACTTAGCCAAGATCCCGTGAGGGAGCCAAGCACGTATTCACCGAGGTACATGTCCGGAGAGACACCGACAAGTCCGGCACTTCCCCACTCTCGCCACTCACATGTCTCCTCTACCAAGATCTACTAGCTAGCTAGGGCCTAAACCCATTGGAGTGTTGCTCAAAGTGGAGAGGAGGTGCTCTTGCCTTGGAATGGTTGTGTAGAAATGAGAGGGAGGAGTCATCTATTTGTAGGGGAGAGAGGGGGGCTCATTCCATGGAATATTCCCATCATTATACCCCTAAACTGACCTCCAACGTTGTTTCTATGGTGCAATGAACCTGGCCACGCACATGACCGACTTTCTCACATCGAAATGGGCCACCTAGACGAAGTTGGGCCGATTTGGCCTCCTACCGGGTGGTGGGGCGCGCCGGTGAGCGTGGGCACGCCAAGCTCTGGGACAAACGGGCTGAAATTTGGCAGGAGCGTGGGCCTCTAAGTAAGCTTTCAAAAAAGTCCTGGATCACCTCAATCCGAAGTTCGTATGAGAAAGTTATGCCCAAAATACTAGACCCCTCCCTCCTACAGCCCGGTATGGTTTTGGATTGGATTTGGGCCTCCACCTCTTGGGCTTGTGTTTGGACATTAATATCCATGTTTCTTAGGCTTTTCTCCTCTCTTCTCCTTGTCTTGCACTTTGGGCCATTTTACTATGTGATGTCTTTTATATTTTCCTTTACTTTTTGGCTCCTTTTTATATGTTTTCATGCTTGTCCCAAGAAAAACAAGTGAACTCACCAAAACTATGGAAACGGTTAGCTCAAAGCCCATATTTCTATTGAGTTTGGTGGTTTTTATGCTAATGTTGGTGGTGTTTTATATGCAGTTGGCTACCGCCAACAAGCTCCCCCACACTTAGTCCATTGCTCATCTTTGAGTAAAGGTTAAGGACTAAGATGAGTCATCTCCTTGATATGCAACCTGTATACAAGTTGTTCCAAGCTTCACCTTCACTTGTGAACTTTGATGTGTCTACGCATTATTCTTGGGTAATTGAATAATGGAACAACATGAATTCAAATCCCCTTGCATCAATTAGTTCAAGAACTTGGGTTTTCATTTGATTTTGAAAATGTAAATATAGCTTAGCTCCTCAAATGATTCACTCGGATCACTCAATTTTGTGTTTGGTTTCTCACCAAGGCATATCAAAGAGTTGTCTTCTTTCTTTCCTACTTCTAAAAAGCTTATATGGATCTTTGGGGAGGGAAAGATATGAAGGCATACTCACTCTGCATATGTTGCTAGGTCAAAGCATGGATCCGAGGAGAAAAAATGTCATACCCCTAGATCAAGAAGTGCATGTGTGGATAAACAAAGTTGAACCTATACTATACTCCTTGATATGAGTGATCTCTCTTATAAAAACTTATTCTTGAGAACATGGCTATCTTTTTGCATGAGCCTTCATGTGCTCATCATTTTTTTACTCTTGGACCTCCATGTGTCCAACTTTTTTTTTTTGTGGGACCTTCATGTGTCCCTATTTTTTTCATAGCCATGTCTCTTAAACCACAAATAAAAAAAGAGATCACTATTTGGTAGAGAATGGAGTATTTATTTCTAAGACATTTTTTGTCTACTCCTAGTGTAGGAGCAGAGTTTATGGTCCGACGAAAGCATGTTTTTACCGTATTCCCAGTGTAGGAATAGCTGATATATGTGGCGTGTAACGTGATCTTGATCTTGGGGGCATGACAACTATCTCAACAAGGGTCAACAAGATTTGACACAAACTCAATGCAGAGATAAGTAGCATATATGTAAGGTTTTTGCACTTGATATACTAGATGTCGCTCACGGTAAGAATTTACATATCATTGAGGAGTATGCTATTTGAATTTTGAATTTTTGAAAACAAATCCCAAGTTCATATAAAAGTGCAAGGTTCATATCATCCGGCTATATCACATATTCCAATTACTCGAGATAACATGGGGTCCCTATGATAAATTGTTACAAGTTATAGGAATATTAGCGAGGAATAAAGAGTATGCAAATTTTTATCAAAGGATAGCATAGAGATGGAGCTTCAAAAGTTTTGTTTTTTTAATTTGTTCAGTTTTTAAACTTCACAACTTTGAGAGATGTGAAGGTGAGAGTTTTGCACAAACTACCGTTTGAAAAGGAAGGAGTTAATGGTAGTTGTTCGTCTTGTCCCTCTCCATAGTGGATTGCTCGATGTTTGTGCATTGTGTTGGGGAGATCTCAGATGAGTGTGATTGTTATGCTTGAGAGATCTCCCCACACTTATTCTTGTACTGTTTATTTAGTGGAGAAAAACAAAAACAAAAGAAACAAGACAGCGCTCTACCGGCTTGATCACCGAGGGGAGCCTAAATTTTTTTGTTATCGTTTTATTCATTATTTATTTATTTAATATTTTTAATTATTATTATTATATATTTTTACTTTTATTTGTTCACCTTTGCATTAACTACTCAAGCAAGGCTAACATAAAGAAGCAAAGTGTAAGCATAGCCTTGATTTATCTCCATCATAAATTACTTTCATTGATTATGATAACAATTACTCTAGTTCATTAACCAAAATTCAACACCATGTCAAAGTTTGATTAAAGAAGATCATTTTAACCTAAGCACCATGCTTCATTTAAAAAGTCCTATAGATGCACCTCATGCGCATGCATGTGAGTACACCTAAACTAGAGCATATGTCATAAACACGAGAAGCATGAATTTGCACAACCTTATGGAGACAAAATGAGAGTTGGTGAACATTACCTTTGCATACCCAAGTATAAGTACCGACAGCATAAGTGGATGGAAACTTTGTAATTGTTGTATCGGTGGCTTGATGACCATAATTTGGCTATGACTTCCTCCTGGCTGAAGCAGAGGAAGGCACACCAAACTCACTCGGGTAAGCAACAAGGCTAGACCACACACACAAAGAGCGTGTGCGAAACATAGCCTTGGTGCTAGCGTCAAAGGCTTTGGAAGAGGAAAAACCCTTTTTGCTTATATGGAAGCAATGTTGGGTGGAGTCAAGTGGCACATTGGTGTTTATCTTGACCATGTGGGCCCAACCTGCTCCTCTCTTCTCTTATTGTTTTCTCTTTATTCTATATATATCTCTTTTTCGACAACATTTTTTTTTCTTTTCTCCTTCTCTCTTTTCTTTATCTACATTCTCTCTCCTTTTTTCAATTCTTCTTCTCTCTCTTTTTTTCAGCAAGGCACGGCTGACATCTTTTATTCACCATCATTTTTTTGAATGACCCCTTAATGTGTGTTGAACTTGGGACTTTTACCATCCTCCCCCACACTTGGACTTTTTGTATAAAAGTCAAGTGTGCAAGGTCTGAGTCTCCTTTTGGCGTGTTCCATCACCCATGAGCATCAAAGTTTGTAGTTGATGTAGCCCCCATGTTTTCGAGCATCGTATGCCTCCTTGTACATCTTAGTCTCCACCGAAATGGTTAGCGACAAGAATACCCGAAGGTGCATACTAACTTGATAACATGTTCTTCCTTTATTAATAAGAAAAGTTTTTTTAATAATAATAGGGATTAATTTTTTATGAAAATAATAAGAGAGATAATATATATATTATATTATTTTTTTATGATAGTCCGGGGTTTCTCGGTAGTGCTTAAGTTATGGTTTTAAGCTTGACCGTAGGAAAACATCTTATAGCTATTGGTGGTGAAGTTCCTAGTTTCACCACTTAAGAAATTAGCGTTAAGCTTAAGCTACAAGGTTAAGCGTCATTGTGCTACAACGAGACTTGCAATGTTTATGATAAACATAAGCATCCACAACCATCCTCTTAAAAAGTTTGACAACGAGAATCAAGAGATGGTTGTGATCCTCAAAGAAGCACTCGGCTAGAAACAAAACAAACTACGGAGAACCCAAAGGCGAGCATGAAACATGAGAAGTCTCAAATGAAAACTTGACATGCTCAATAGTAGATTCTGCTTGGTCTCGGGAGTTGTTGCTTCGTGCATGTCCATGGCACATGAGTGTTTATCGTCAAAAGATGTGTCATGAAGGGACGAACGTTGAATCTCGACCCTTTGTTGAGAACAATGTTTTGTTGGCTAGAGGGACATGTCTTGTGTTCAAGCGAGGGCGATGAATATTTCATTTCACAAGGATGAGAGGGAAGGTTTAGTGAAATGAGCGGGGCTATGAACTTTGCCTCCTCAAATGGATTTTGGTTGGGAAGATGCTTCGGCTTTTGGGATTTCTAGGTGAGAGGCGAAGCAATCTTTCCCAACTCTTCATCATGGCTCCCTTGGATAGGTTTTTCGTGAAAAAGCTTTTGTGAGGGTAGCCTATGAGAAGATAGAAATCAAGGATGGGGTAGATATGGAAGTCTAAGCGAACCTCGGTTTCATGAATTTGTATTGGCACGGCCCTAGCAATCCCACAACACTCAAAGATGAGTCCCAATGGACTTTTGAAGAGCTTGTCGGTCAAGACTTGCGGCAAATTACCCAAAAGGGTTTACGCAAGATATTGCGATATGATATTAGTCTTGACCGTGGGGTTGTGTAGGGCATCTATGGAATTTCCCTGTAATGAACAAGATATAGTCATGGAAGGTGAAAGAATCTGAATTGCTTCAGAAGAACGTTTGACCTCCATCAGCCATTCCTTTGACGGTTCCATTTTAGAGGAAATTTCCTTAGGAGCAAATGTGCTCTTTTTGTGCCAAAGATTGTTCGAGGTTCTCCCATAATCCTCGAATTCAATCAGGAACTCCGAAGGATGAAGCATTCCTCCCTTCAGTGTTCGTGGTTCGGGAGAGGGCTCAACAGTCGATTCTAAGGTTGGTAAGGGTAAGGGTTCGAGTGAAAAGGGCTCCTCAAAGCTTGACATGCTCTTTTTGTGGAGGGGGATAGGATTTACAACGGGAGAAGTGTGCTTCTCTAGGATGTGATCAATGATTATCCTTTGTTCGCTACGGTTTTGTGTGCAAAAGCGACCCTCCGGCGGTCATGTTAAGGCATAGGGCAGTTTCTATGTCAAGACCGAATGAAAGAGTTGCAAAAGCAAACTATCGGGTAACGACAAGTCTGGGCCGGTATCTATCAACATTGAAAACCTAGCCCAAGCTGCACCTATGGACTCCTTCTTATTCTGCTTGAAATCGAGGATTGCCTATGGTAGGGATTTGAGAAGGGATGAAGGGAAGAATTCAAGACAAAATTTGTCTTTAAGTTTTTCCCAATCCCCATTCATATACCCTATGGCATTTATGTACCATTGTTTTGCTTCTCCTTTTTAGGGAGAAGGGGAAAAAACTTCCACTTGAGATTTTCTTGTGTCATGCTAGGAATGCTCAAGCATGAACACTTTTCCTTAAAATCTTGCGAGATGGTCAAAAGAATTTTCATTATCGCACCCAAAGAAGGGTTGCATCCGAACCATAGCTTTAAAATTGGGGCCGAGTTCATAGCCAGATGGAAATTTTGATTTTGAAAAAGTTTGTGGCTCAAAGAACTCCCCCTTTGAAGAAGCAGAAAGATTTTGAATAGGTGTAGGCTTCATTAAAAGGAAAAGAAATAACTACTTTGTTTTTAAAATAAAAGGGATACAGATACGAGGACAAACTAGGCTCGAAGAAAATAGCAACCATTCCCCGACAACGGCGCTAGACAGCTTGTTGACATTTCTTAACGTATGCAGAAGAATCCATAAGCGTACGGAAATATCATTGTAGCTTTCACCCAAAAGTATTCAGGGCATCGTATTTTCCTCAGGGAACAGAGGTACTTTCTCCTAGCTAGTTCATCCAAGGACAACCCAAGGGTAGAGATGGAAAGGATTTAGAGATGGATTCCTATAACCTTAGGGTCTTTTGGATAGTTAAACTCTAGTGCCACTTGCTTACTTCGGGCACCGCCAACGCACAAACTTAGCAGCTTCTGGCAATTAGCTCTACGCCGTACCCGAACGTGGGGGAATGCTAAGGACAAACAGGGCTGTCACCACCTGCCGCCATCCCCTCAACCGTGGAGCATGAGGCAAATGATAGATAACCACTAGCTCAGACACCACGTCTACGCTAGTATTACGACTCTAGTGTTGCGCAGGACCTTCCGCCCGAAGTTCCTCTACTAGAGCACCACCCCGAAGGATAGACTACCGAACCCGCAAACAAGTATAGCTAAAGCTTAAGTAAACAACGGACAATAAAGATTATAAGAACCGTGAACACTTACTTAGCCAAGATCCCGTGAGGGAGCCAAGCACGTATCCACCGAGGAACAAGTCGGGGAGACAACAACAAATCCGGCACTTCCTGCTCTCGCCACTCACATCTCTCCTCTACCAAGATCTACTAGCTAGCTAGGGCCTAAACCCATTGGAGTGTTGCTCAAAGTGGAGAGGAGGAGCTCTTGCCTTGGAATGGTTGTGTAGAAATGAGAGGGAGGAGCCATCTATTTGTAGGGGAGAGACGGGGCTCATTCCATGGAATATTCCCCTCATTATACCCCTAAACCGACCTCCAATGTTGTTTCTATGGTGCAATGAACCTGGCCACGCACATGACCGACTTTCTCACGTCGAAATGGGCCACCTGGACGAAGTTGGGCTGATTTGGCCTCAGCGCTGGTGCGGGCGCGCCGATGAGCGCGGGCGCGCCAAGCTCTGGGACAAACGGGCTGAAATTTGGCAGGAGCGTGGGCCTCGAGTAAGCTTTCGAAAAGTCCTGGATCACCTCAATCCGAGTTCGTATGAGAAAGTTATGCCTAAAATACTAGACCCCCGCTCCTACAGCCCGGTATGGTTTTGGATTGGATTTGGGCCTCCACCTCTTGGGCTTGTGTTTGGACATTAATATCCATGTTTCTTAGGCTTTTCTCCTCTCTTCTCCTTGTCTTGCACTGGGCCATTTTACTATGTGATGTCTTTTATATTTTCCTTTACTTTTTGGCTCTTTTTTATTTGTTTTCATGCTTGTCTTGCAAAACAAGTGAACTCACCAAAACTATGGAAATGGTTAGCTCAAAGCCCCTATTTCTATTGCGTTTGGTGGTTTTTGTGCTAATATTGGCGGTGTTTTATATGCAGTTGGTTACCGCCAACATATGTGACCTGTTAACTTGTGACTGGATAACCCGGGAACTAGTGGGAGTAGTTAAACTCTACTAGGGTCGAACCCATAACCATAACTATCCACCCTTCAGTTGGGACTTGCTGAGTACGTAAGTACTCACCCCTCTTCTATTTGTATCTTTTAGAAATCTTGTTGCAGGAGTGTATCCAAGGATTGAGCTATCGAAGACGACGCAAGGATGGAGCCATAAGGAGGGCACTTGAAGACGGAACCAATCAACTACACGAGGAAGCTACGATCGAGTTATAGGAACGTGCTATAGGAAGAAGTTTACGGTTTGTTCGCACTCCAAGCTTGCCTGTAGGAATGGAGCCCTGATATAGGTTTGCTACGTAGGATCTCTGATAGGTTGATGATGTACGGCCTATGGCCCAAGTCATGTAAACCCGAACCATGTATTATGTTTTCCCCAATAGCAATAAAAGTATAGTTTTTGATATCAATTATGTGCTTAATTTGGCGTATTTGTGCGTGATCCTGGCGTAAATACGTGTGATTAAGGACCCTTAGGAATGGGGGTCTGACAGAGAGGAATATGGAGGTTGCATATATATACATCTCTATTTGCATCCTTCCTATTGCCATTCTGAGGGACGTCGTATATCTTGGGGTGGAACGCCGCTCTGTGCATCGAGGGGATGCTAGGGGGCTTGGGGACGCTCCGTAAAGGCGAGCCGGAGGTGGCATGGCGGAACTCCATCGATGGCGGCCGGCTGGCACGGCGGGAACTCCGGCGGTGGCGGTGCCGTTCTGAGGGCCGTCGTACTTCTTAGGGTTGCATTGTGTAGTAGTCCCCAAGCGGGACATAAGCCATCATTTACATGCCTGCCCAGAGCCCACGGGGTCACCGGTCCGAAGGCATGACTCGGATATACAGTTCAGAGCCCACAGGATCGGATGGCTTTGTGAACCTAGTGGCCTCTCAACCTTCGGCGTTCCTCCATCTTCTAGGACTCTTGAGCACCTCTTGTGTGCACCAATTTGGTGGACTACGGCGCATAACGATATGCATGCGTGGAGGGCTTTCTCCCACAGAGAGGCCATATCTATGTGTACAAAAGATGGGCAAATAATGAGAAAATGTGTCAATTTGCAAGAATCATATATAAATATATATATTAGAGAAACATATATAAACTGTGTCAAGATACACACATTCATGTAGAAATGATCTATAATAAATAAAAATATCATTCTACCACACATTTGTATATTTATTAATAAAACATGGTATGATCTACACATTTAGCATTGAAAGATTGGAAGATGAAGTTGCTAACCTTTTGAAGATTGAGGATGAAGCCCACGGCCTTGAGCAAGAACTAAGTCCATGTATATGGAGAGTAGGAAGTACACGGGATGAAGAACTGGCAAATAAGCACCGACCGAGGTGCAAAACAATGGGTAGCACTAGCCGTTTTTATAGGCGATGTGCCATGGTCGTGGCAAGTGGCAGCGATGACGTTGAGCTCGTCAGAGGTGCAAACCGGCGATGATTCTTAAGAGATCACTACTGGTTTCACAACACGTATTTGGCGGTGTTGAGCTAGTCAGCTCTCACTACAAGAAATGTGTTGATACATGACGGTTTCTGGTGACGGTTTTTAAAACTGTCATCCCATATTGAATCTATGGCGGCCTTATGACGGTTTGCATATTAGCTGCTAAGTCTATGGCAGTTTCAACCATTTGTCATCTCCGTAGTTATCTATGACGCTTTAGAATATACATTACAGTGGAGTATGTGGTGGCGTGGATGGTGGGACCCCTAGTGACATGGGCGTCATCACTCGTGCCAGAAAAGTTTATTAGCGACACTATAATGCGTGACTTGGACTTAAAAGCGTCACCAATATTAGATTTGCGGCGCGTACAGTCAACACGCAGTCGGTCATAGTTTTTTCCCAGGCAAAAATATGGAGATCTGCGGCGCGTCATGAGAACCCGCGTCACCTTCGTGCTTGATATTTGACTCTGCGTGACGGTGTGTACGCTGGACGCGTCACATGAGAACTACACAGACCCGAAATTTTTATGAAACCCGGTTGACAGGAGTCTCGGTCCGTGCCCGACCAACACCCAGACTCCCTCCCATCGTCGTCTCCCTCTATTCTATCCTTTCCTCTTCTCTCGCTAGGGTTAGCCGCCACCGCCATGGACTAGGCGCTCGCCACCGTGCAGCGATGAAGGTGACTCGCCACCGGGCGGCCCTCTCTCCATCACCCTTCCCTCCAACTGCACCCTCCCTTGGCTCACACCCGCGCGGCCGGGCGACCGCTGGTGCCCTGGCGGTCTCCTCCCGATCCGTCGCCCTGGCTCCAGCACAGACTGGGGCCTCGCCCTCCAGCTCGCCCGCCCACCTCCCCCGCATCGGCGCCGAAAGGTGCAGCCCGACCGCCCGGTTCCCAGCGCTCGCTAAGGCACGGTGCAGCCAGGTCAGATCGGTCGAGAGGCGGTGTAGCTGAGGCAGAGAAGGTCAGCCTGGAAGGGAAGAAGGCCGCCCGGCGGCGTGGTTCCCTTGCTGCGATGCGGCGACCGGAAACACCTGCCAACGAGGAAACCGAGAAGAGGTCAGTCCCAGACTCCCGGTTCGCCACCTCGGGTATCCTAAGCATACAGCCATACAGGGTCGAAATCTGGTTCTAGATTTTTGCAATTCAGGCATTCCATTCGTTCGTTGAAGATGCACAAGGACAAGTGCAGTCCTGAGGTCCTGTGGAGAATTAGATGGATCAGCTTAGTTGTTTTATGGATCAGCTTAGTCTGTCGAATAGAATATTGATTTGCTTGGTTGCTCCTTACGTGGGGCTTGATATAGTATGGCTGATTGGTGCCTCACATTAACATCGATTTTCTAATTGGTTCCACTCTTTGGAACTTCCTCTTATTAAGCATGTTTAAGGCCCTGATACAGATAGGTTTCAGATTTTGGACCATGAAAACTGCTAAATCAGTAACTTAAAATAAGTATTATTTATTAGCACCGTGGATGCACACCTAGCACTCACAATCTATATTTTGATATTTTTTTGGTAAACCTAGCATGTTGTTTTAATCTGGGGATGAAATTCTATTTATGGATCTAGATTTATTTGGTGGCTGATTAAGAAGGCTACTTTCATTTACCACTATTGTGAAATTGCAGGTCAGTGAACTCTTGGGTGGAGGAGAAAGTGTCTCCTTGTTTCTTGACAGAGTTTAAAATGATGGACCTGTTAACTTTTGTACATTCTGGGTATTTGTATTGCTTTTCGTTTCTGCACAGGTCATCACCAACTGTAACTTGGAAGTAAGTTTGCTTGTGCTCTGGTTTTCGACTTATTTGTATTGCTTGTGCCAACTTATATGGAATTGAATTCTGAACCTGATTTATACAAAACATAGTTCGTATGTCATACAAACTAGCATCATTGACACTTGCTGATGACCTTTCTGCTATTCAGATTGATAAATCAATGATGGATGAACTGAAAGAAGTGAAGAAGACTGTTAATCCTACAGAAGTTCTGCTTGTCGTTGATGCCAAGAAGCTGCAGGTATCCATCTTAGTAGGTACACATCTCTTAGTGCATCAACATTCGGGCTTTCTGTTCATTGAGCTGTTAGTTTGGGTGGTTAGACTATTGCTCGTTGTACAGAGAAAAAGCCAGAGTATTGTCTTTTTGGCTGGACCTGCTATTTATTTAAAATATGGACTTGTGTAAGCTTGTGGTCTACTGTTCTGTACTCCAGGAACTTGTGTAAGCTTGTGAGCTATGCATGTCAGAGATTTAATTTGTGGAGTGTAGAAATTACTTTGTAATCAAGAACTTCCATCAAACTGATATATCATGTGATATTGCCACCTTGTGATTGTATTTTTTTTTTGTTCGAGCGTAACCTTGCTGACCACTTCCATATATTCTATAAATCCAGGTTACAAGGCCAACCAATTTCCAGGATTTCTGCATATATGCATTTTGTTATTGCCTCACAGGTACTGTTTGTGTACTTTTCCTATAAATCCTGGTCCTGTATCATTGAGCATGTGTATGTACTGAAGTTTTATTCTTCCGTGAGATGTTAATATTGTCCTAATGAAAACGAGGGGCGGGGATTTTTTACTGCAGAAATTTGCAGTAACTGAGTGCATTACTTTGATGTTCGTACTAAATTCTAAGATCTACAGCCTTGACTTTTGCAGAAATGTGATAAATTATTCTAGAAGGCATCCTCTTAACTCTTTGAACTGTAGGTTGTTTGTGATATGTGATGTGATGATTTTGGGTTCTTTATTTTTTTTGTTGAACAACCCAATCTGAACTGAATGACTGTATTTTGCTGATTAGTATTATATTTATTTTCTAATAGATGAAGGATGACAAGAAGTCACTGCAGCACTCAAAGGCCTGTCACAACTTGAAGGTATTTTTACTTGAACCTTTTGATTTATTATATATGTGATCCAAACTTTTTTTTAATTTGACTAAGCAGACAAATATTTAAAACTTAAGCAGACTATTTAGCAGACAATACATGAGGCCTTCACTTTTCCTGAGTAGATAAAACTTAAGCGGACAATATTTAAGGATATATAGAGCCTGTTGATATATGCAAACAATTTGAGAAGTTATATTCGTCAAGTTATTATGAATACCAATAGTTCTGACCTTTCAGTACATATTTTAGGCCTCATGTGAATTCTATGCATCTCTGAATGGCTTCAGTCTTTCTACTTGTAAAAGCAGAATAACTTTGTTACGCTAATATGTAAAAGCATTCAGACTTTATTCTTGATATATGCTCACTTGAAATCACAAGTAGAGTCTGCTAATATGTGGATGTGAGCAGCAAATGCACCATTAAGATTCTAGCTTAATTAACAAGTACTTTATTAGTACATGATATAGCAGAGCACATGGCCAAAATGGACCTTTGTCAAACTAGTAGTGGATTACTTAGACATCCTTCGGTTTTATTCACTACTATAGCAGCAGCTCATGCTTTTTTTCTGGTTTTTTTCATTTGCAGTTCAGCAACCACAGTTTGTAGGAGCGGATCGCGAGCGATTACTCTAATGCAGGCTGTCATTTCTTATGTATTGCACTTTCGGTGTAGTCAGTCTATTTAATCTCAAGAACAATCCTTGTACTATGTATAATCTGCTTATGTACTATTAGAAGTCTTCTTGGTAACAGTTACTGTTTTGTGGCTGATGTATATAGGACCCTAGTAGGGTTTTTTTTGTTTTTCTGAATTATTATCGGTGACGTTCTATTTCATCACTATATCTTTGTAGTCCTTTGCCGTAAACTTGACGAACAGCTATTCCATGACGATTATGGTCGTCACCGATCCAGCAGCGTCGTGACGGTTTTTTGAGCAATGAAGGTTTATGGCGTGGATTCCATGACAGATTTCTCGAACCCTCACGGATAGTTATCTATGACGTTTTTTTAGAGCGTCTATGACCAATTGATAACGTCATGTATCAACACAATCCTAGTAGTGTCCGCGGCTTAAAAACCGAACCGGCGGTGATTCTCGAGGATATCACAACCGGATCGAGCTACAGACCGGTAGTGTTTCTCCGACCAACACGCCGCCGACCAAAGAAGCGTCAATGATACTCCGCCAACACTGCCCATTTCGACTCAGAACCGACGGTTATTCTCTAGAGTTCACTACCGGCTCGTGTTACAACCCGGCGGTGATACTCTAGCTAACACCGTCGGCACGATAAACCGGCGGTGATTCTCTAGTGTTCATTACCGACTATTGTTACAACCCGAAGATTTGCTACTCCGGCTAACACTTTGCCGGCCTGGCTGAGCAACCGACAGTGATTCTCAAGAGATCATTAACGGCTCGGCTAAACAACCGCCAGTGATTTTCGACTGATCTTTGCCGATTTGAAAGCGCGAACCGGCACTGTTCTTTGTAAACAACACAGCCGGGTGAAATGGCGACCGGCAATGGAGTTCGACACCACTGCCGGGTTGGAAGATCCAGCACTGATGGCGACTCCCCCATCACTGCCGACACGGTTGTGCCGGTTCAGAATTTGGCAGTGATGGGGGGTTTGGAACCGATACAGATCAACTATTCTGACATAGTGTCTCTAATTCTCTTGTTCTCCATCTTTCTTGCTTATCGTGAACACTGCTTGTATTTACCCAACTTGCATTGTGTAAAGATCGCCTATAGCGAAGTCATTGTTATACGAAATGATAACCTTGATACTAGATGGCGCTTCATCTAACTATGCAATCGTACTGTTGTAGCGGCCAAGTGTGAAAGTAAAGGCTTGCCGGCCCGTTGTTGATGACAAGTCGATGTTGCAGGCTTGCAGGAGCCAAAACCCTGACAGGCACAGTTTTCCAAGTTTGCCTTCTCCATGATCTTTGTTATCTATGCAAATACTTATGCAAGAACCTATATGATATCCGTCGCATTATCACCAAACATGTAGACGTCGACACCACCACAGCTAACAACAAATTGTTTGTATATATAAAATCAATAACGAGACCAGTAGGGGCCTCCAGGACACTTTTTTTTCTTCTTTTTTTTTTCTTTTTTTTGTGGAATATGAGGCCTCCAGGACTGGTTGTTGGTGTCCACACCTAAGCCCATGGTGTTGTACCCGAGAGCAGAAGCGTAAGCCATATTGCTGCCGACATCTATACAAGTCACCTGAGTTGAGTTGGGCACCTGAGTTGGGCTGCCCACCCAGGAAGGCTTTGGAAAAGGGAAGTAGTTGTGTTGTCGCAGGCGAGCTAGCTCGAAGCCTTGCCGGAAGGAGACCAGCCTGGTCCTATCCCAAAGGGTACGAGATGTTGACATCCTCAAATTGTAGTAGTAATACTGTAGGTTTCTTTAATCGTGGTCCACTCTCGGCTGGGCAGCCGCTAGCTGCTGCGACAGGCCTGGAGATCAGTGGCCGCCTGCCATGATGACGGTGGCGTTGGACACTACGCTACGCCTCTCGTCTTTGGGAGAAGGACGAGCGCCAGGACCGCGCAGATGAGGGCGAAGATGGCTCCGATGCCCAAGGCCGGGGCGTTTCCTTTGTTGAAGGCGCCGTCGATGGGGCCTGCGCTGAGCGCGATCACCAGCTGTGGAAGCACGACGGCGATGTTGAGGACGCCAATGGTGAGACCTTGGCCACCGCCCTCGTCAGCGGCAACCTCAGATGCCACGGCACAAGGTATAGTGAACAGCACCTGCGAGCATCCAATGCAATGCAATGCAACAAGCAGAGGAGTACATTAATTTTTTGGAAACAAATTCAGTAAGATGGTTCTCAACAAAACACGATGCGGATGTCGTCTTACGGCCTGAGGGATGCCGATGAGGGCGAAGATAGCGAGCGCTGCGCTCTTGAATCTGTGCTCGGGGCCGGGTGAGAGGGAGGCGGCGAGGGAGGGCTTGTAGCCCTTCATGGAGACCATGCCGACGACGACCATGGCCGTCATGAGGACGAACACCATGAGGCTGCTAATGGACCAGACGACCCGGGACGTGAGCTTCCGGCACAGCTTGGGGATGAGCAAGGAGGTGACGCCCAGCGCGATGGAGCCGAAGAGGAGGCCCACGGTGCCCTCGCGGACGCCGGCGTTGTACAGGTCCGCCTTGCCGCCCACGCCCTGTGGCTCGCCGTGGAAGATCTCCCGCCCCATCCAGTCGGTGTTGTACTGGATGAACGGGAACCACGCGAGCTGCGATGTGCCGAGTCAGTGACTCAGTCCAATCGAGTCAATGATGAGCGAGCGGTGTGTGTTCGTATCGTACATACCCAGCTGACGGCGGTGACGGCGAGCACGCCGTACATGGCAGGGGGGAGGTTCTTGAGGCTCTTGAAGAGATCGACGAACAAGGAGCACGCGCCGCCGCCGGAAGCGTCGACGTTGTCTTTGTCGAGTTGCTCCTCGCCGGCGAACCACAAGGTGATCGACATGGTGATTATAATGAGGATCTGATCAACAGACCAAAAGGAAAGTGATATAATATCGATCAAAATCTCATCAGTGCAGCAAGACACGAATGAAGCATTAACATTAATGGTAGTACTCACCATCGCAGTCAAGAAGGCGCCCTTGAGGTTTGCGCAGGCATCGCAGCACGCCGAGGTTTTGAGCCAAGGGAGCCACCTGATGGATACAGTCTGGAATATCAGACAACACAACAGTGGGGACGAATAAGAAAATTCAGGAGATGGTCGAATCAGGCTTCGTACTCGTGCCATTTCGCGTTGGCGCCGGACAAGTATCCGAGCACGCCGCCAAGAGCCGCCGACACGGAGAGGACGGCCTGGCCAACGTTGGGGCCGTGCTGTCCAGCTGCAGCAGCAGTAAACAGCCAACAATATTATTAGCATCACTAATCCAGCGTGCGTATGATCGATTTCGAATTCAAATTCAAACAGAAACCAACTGCAAAACACTCACCAGCTAGGTCGGCCATCATCGCACGGAGCGGTCCCTGGACGGTGTTGTTGGCAAAGTCGAGGAACCAGAAGCCAACAATGTAGACGATGGCGGCGTACCAGCGGGGGCCGGTGAACGTGCTGCAGCGCTCCTTTGTGTCGCCGAGGCGCCGCCCGATGTCCGCCGAGAAACCGATCATCATCACCTTGCATTGCCAGCATCGATCATCAGCTGCCAGTATGTAGTGCTGTAGAAAACAAAGGGATCGCCACGGAAAAGATGATGCGTACATACAGAGAGGCAGATGATGATGCATCCAGAGAGGACGAAGGGCCTCCTCCGGCCCATCTTCGAGGTGCACCGGTCGCTGTAGTAGCCCACGATGGGTTGCACCTGCCAACCAAGTCAATTCATTAATCCCCGGCCCGGCATCGGAAAAGGAGGCACGAAGATGACTGGACGTACGAAAATCTTCGTAATTATATCTTGAAAATAAATCATGTTAATAATTATCTATCTCTTGAAACTAGGTCTTGGTATTTTTTTTTAGAATTACATACACCCACACACGCACGCACACTCACCTCTATGAACACACGTACGTAAACCCTAACACTGTGAGCACCTCCGAAGGATTGAGCCGACAGATCCAGATATTTCCGAAGTCACCACGGGCTCCTCGTCGTCGATAGGAACATCACTTACCACTCAAAGCATAACGTCGCTAAATCCTAAAATAAATCTAGGAAAATACGAGCACGTGTCAAGTCGAGGACTCAAACCCGAATGGGTAGGTTCCACCACAAGGGACCTAACCAACTGATCTATCATCAGTTCGCAACTAAGTCTTGGTAATTGAAACCTCAAAATGCTTGAACATTAAGATGCAAATAATCGTAGGTGAGCAGTCGTTGTATTCCGCTGTGCCAAGGCACCACCAAGCCTCCCCATCCCTGCTCCTGCTCCAACCGCCATCGCTGCCCTCAGGCGTGCCACAACGGTGGCCCCATCGAGTGGGTCCGCCTCTCTCCTCTGCCCCCACCCCCTCCAACACACAAACCTCCCTCTTTTCAGCTCTGGTGTGGTAGAGTGGCTAGCTGGCTGAATTCAGGCCCCCTTTCGCAGTTGGCCTCCCTTTGGTTCTGCGTAGTCTGAGGTCTGGTAGCTGGAGGATGCCGGTCGTGGCTAGGTGTCGACCATGGTGGGCGGGGTACCGGTGGTCTTTTTGGCCCACACGACCCTCGACGTCTTCTCCACTGTTGCCAGTGTCGTGGTTGGCCACCTTGCAGCAACCACATTTGGCCAGTGCTAGCATGATGCATAGTTGTGGCATGTGCCACTAACCGATCATGCCAGTGAGCCTCACCCACTGCTCCGTGGTGCCTGTGTGGCTAGTCCTGAGGTCGTGGCCATGCCAGGACTGGCTACATTCTACGGCTCCTGCGGCAGCTTGGATCCGCCCAAGGGGTCGTGATCCCGCATCTGCGTCCTCGTCCATGTAAGGACCACGTGGAGTGGTGGAGGTCATTCCCAAACAATGGTCGGTGAGCCAACCGTTTCCTTAATGGATTCGGATGAAAACCCTGGCCGACTTGCTCGGGTCGGTGGCGTAGTCCATCCTGCATCACCTATCTTCTTAATGGCGTCACCAAAGACTTCGCTCACCGCGCTTGTCGATGGGGTATGCTTCTGGTAAAAGTACTTCTTCAGTGCTCTACCAGTGCTGGTGGAATTTGTGGTTATCACTACCCTTCATAAACCCCATCTTTCTCCTCTACTGCTAGAGTCGCCCCTTTGGCCTCGGCAGATGCTTTACCACTGATGCTGCTTGAGTGGATGATTTGTTGCCGATGTCGCTTCGATATTGCCCTCTCTAGCATATGCTTTGTTGCTAAGTGTGGGTTGGCCCGACTTCTCCGATGATGGAGGCTTGGCGTCGTATGTTTTTGTAGTGGATGCTTTGCGGCTAATGTCTCCAGTGGATTTTTACCGCCATCATTGTGCCAGCCTCCATGGCAAATGCTTTGTCGTCGAAGGGCGCCTGGTCGTTTTCCTGGCGGTTACTTTGTTTGTTGGAAGATCGTCATGTCTGGCACGTGGATACTTCGCCACCGCGGTTCCTATGCTCTGTGGGGGGTGGCACTGCGTCGGTTATCTTTTAATTTGTCACAGGCTACACTTTGTTGGGGTTATTTATTTTGAGGCGCTATGTGTCTTTAGTACACGTGTGCGTGTCCTTGTGATGTTTTTACCTCTACTTTTTTTAGTGAAATCGTACCACCGTGTCTCAATCAAGAAAAAAAAAAGTTTGATAACCTGAACAGATTTATGTTGATTTGACAAAATTTAACGTTATTTATCTTTATCAAATAGTAGTAAGAGATAAGATCATAATGATATACGTGTACTATAGGAGTACAAGATAATGCACGTACCACAAATCCGGAGACAGGCCCGCAGATCCATGTCAGAGACACGTAGCTGTGCGAGATCCCAAGAGTCTGCAGGGCGGGCATATCAAAAGGTCGTCGTCGATGAGACCATGAAAACATATAGGTAAAACCATGCAGGTATATATGAACAAAAGACGACATGCATGGACATGAAGTGTACAGTACCTCGGAGTAGGGTGAGAGGAGCGAGAGCTGCAGCGACCAGCCGTACTGGATGCCGCAGGCGACCATGCCGGCCAAGAAGAGCCGGACGATGCTTATCGTCGGCTTCGGGCGGCTTGCATTCCCATTGCCGTCTCCCTTCTCGCCGGCGACGACCCCGCGCTCCAGGTTCATGGTGGCACACTCGAGGCGCTGCTTGTTGGCGTCCTCCTTGCCGACGTCGCCGCCGTCCATTGCTGCTGCGGCGGCGACGCGAGGTGCGAGGTGCGAGGAGCAGGAACGAAACAAGCACGCGGCCGGATTGTTGGTCGCAGGAGGATAGACTATACAGAGAGGATGATAGGGACAGGCAAATGCTCACCAAGGTCACGGATGGTTTAAGGCCGGGGGCCGTGTGTATGTATACACAACAGCTGTATCCATGGGTTGGCAAACCTGGAAACGAATGGAAGTATGTATACACATACTGAAGTAATCAGTCAGTTTCGTAAGTGTTTTACCAATTGACTGAATGACTATCTTCCAATATGGTTTCACCAATCAAAGGCGAGTCGTTTGACCTGCTTACCGCCCGTGATTTTAGATCCTAGCTAGCAAGCATCCGAATTAAAGTGGAATATTCAAAAGAACGTCACTAGCTAGAACAACACAAACCATTTTAGACCCTACTATTAGTAAACTTTATTCAAACAATGAATGAAGCGTGACGGCGTAGCTTTCCAGCATGGTTCCAAAGAACAAGGAATAGAAAAGAAATAGCCGCCCCCAATATGTATCGTTTGCTCGGATGGTCTAAGGAAAGGAATTAACAAACAGATTCTGAACAATGATTTCGATGGAGACCTTGCATTGCATTGGCGCTTCTGATCAGAGGGAAGCTAGTGTGGTGCTTAGTGGGGGATGGATGGTCTGTTGACCTATTGACAACCTTTTGGGATGTTCTCTCGTCGTTTCGCTAAGCGTTATTACAAGCAACAATGTTTGTTGTATATTTTTTTAAAAGGAGCTTTATAACTCGGCTTTTGAGAAAGCCAGAACGTAACAGAGTAAACACAGATTATGCTGGAGTTACCAGCTACAGATCTCAGCTCACACAGACTACAAATAAAATGGCTAACACCAGCCAAGATCAAGTAAACTAAGAAACTAAAGTTCAACAATGTCTGACGACGTCATAGCTCTTGGACAGAATTCCTTCAACCACTTCACGACTGTAGCCCTGATTTAATTTCTCGACGCGTACTTGATCTCCTTCTTTAAGCAAGATACTCCATTTCTGCATGAGTGTTAATGCCAGATATGTAACGTCAGTTGGTGCTTTGGGGAAGCTTTTTTCAATGGTCATTTTGTTTCTAGTAGTCCAAAGCGCCCAAGCAAAACATGCAAAGACGAATAATATAAGTCTTCACGCCATAGGCCCCTTGCCTTGTAACCAGTATATTGACAGGTCCATCAGGAATTTTGGCACTCTATACAAACCCCAGACTTCCCTAAACATGCCCCAAATCATTTTTGCTAAATGACATGAAAAGAAAACATGATCAGCATTTTCTTAATGCCCACAGATACAACACTTGCCCGAACCTTTCCAACCCATTTTCCTCAAGGTTTGCCCCACCTGCAGCCTGTCATTGAAGGCTTGCCAAATAAAAATTCTGATTTTCAAAGAAACCTTGCATTTCCAAATGAAACCAGCAATTCTACTTGACATACCCCTATCTGTTATGAAGCGATATAGAGATTTAGTAGAAAAGTTTTTGGATCTGTCTAAAGCCCAAATGACCCTATCCTTATTAGAGGACAGAGTAACCTCATCTAACTGTTCTTTCAGATCCAACCATCTTTCATTATCTCTCATACTTAAAGATCTTTTAAAGTCCACCACCCAATCTCCATCTTCCCTGCAATCTGCTACTGAACATTCAGGTCCCCTGCTAAGAGCAACTCCAATGGAGCCCCTATTTCAGCCCCTACCCTAAATTCTAGGGGGTTCAGCAAAAAAATGAACTCCAATGGAGCCCCTAAATAGGCCCCTATTTTCCTTGTCACCCCAAATTTTAATCTAAAGCCCCCAAACCTGGAAGGCCCCCATCCGGTGGGTCCCACGTCACTTGTCCTCTTCCACCGCGACGCGCGACGCCGGCCGGCGCGTCGGCCGCCACCGCCGCCACTCGCCGGCCGCTGCCCCGCCATCCCGCCGCCGCCGGGCCACCCACCGCCGGCGGCCCGCCGCCCGTCGAGCACGCAGCGGCTGAGCTCGACGGCGCGCAGGAGACGGCTCACCGCGCCACCACGCACCTTGCCGCGGCGGCGCGCGAGAACGCCCGGGCCGCGCGCCGCCATCCTTCCCGGTGGCGGTGGCGCGAGATCTCCCTCCCGCGTGGCCAAGGGCGCCCGATGGCGAGGCAGTCCGCCTTGCCATCGTCGCCCGGGGAAATCCGTCCATGGCGTCTTCTTGCGACACCTCCCGCGGCGACTTGAGGCCTCGTCCACAACCGCATCTGCCGCGCAAGCGGCTCCTGCTTCGGCGGCGCGCGCCGCGAGTCACCACGGCGGCCTGCGGCGGTGGCGAGCCCCATCTACGCGGCCGGAGCTCCAAGCGGCCGCGACATGTTCCTCTGTTGAGCCGACGCGCATGCTCATGGTGGCCTTCAAGTTGCCGGCAGAGAACCGGTTCGGAGGGAGGCGGTGCGCTCGCCGTCCCTCGGAGTTACCGCCCGGTGGCGTTCGCGATCGCGGCGAGTCACCGCGGGGAAGAACAACGTGCCGGCCGGGCTCGCGCCGCCCGCCCTCGTCGCGCCACGCGGCCGTGCTCCCAGCGCTCGGACGGCCGCCCTGCACTTTCAGCGTCGCCGCGGCCATGCCCACCGCCTCCGTCCGGCGGCAGCGTCGAGGCTCCGCCGGGTGCCGCCTCAGCGTGGAGCCCCTCTCTCCCGAGGTCCGTGCCGCACCCGCCGGAGGCTCCCGCCCGCATCGAACTTCAATGCGCCTGGATCCGGGAGCCGTGAAGCTAGCTGCCTGTCCGTGTCCACGAGGTGCCCGAGTACTAGTCAATCTAGGCGCCATGAAGCTAGCAGCCCGTCCGTGATTTGCTCCATGTCTGTTTGGGGGCTTAAACTGACAAACACCACTGGAGTTGGGAGATAATCTAGATCCTCAAATTTTATTAGTTAGCCCCTAAATTAAAAAATAGAGGCTCACTTTTTGAGGGGCTGGCTGGAGTTGCTCTAACAAGTATAAATCTTCATAAGCAATTTTCAGGGGCACACCCATCACCCAACAATCCTGCCAAAACCTACAAATTTTACCATCCCCGCTTTAAAGATTGCTCCCCATTTGAATAGATGTTTGACTTTATATAGGCCTTTCCAAAATTGGGAGCTATTAGTAGCTTTGGAGGAACAATGTTTGTTGTATATATAATAACCGCTTCCTATAATCTAGGTGACCGAAAACGATTGATTGTTTCAGGTGACGCTCGATCCCTCCCTCCCTCCTAACGCCGCTTCCCTCTCTCCCCGAGCCCACCATGGGGAATCCGGTGGCCTCCCCTACTCCGACGAGCCGACCCGATGGGCGGTGGCTGTGGCGGGTCATTTGCTTTGGGGAAAACAGAGAAGAAGAGTGGTTTTGCCTATCAGGAGGAAGAAGACGATGTTTTAACCGTTGTCGCACAGATGAGCTCGTCGCCCATACGAAATCCAATTCTTAGGCGTCTGAGTTATAGCATCTTCCATATAATAATTCTTTTATTTAATATTCATTATTTATTACCACAGATATAAATTAAGACGCAAACTTTCGATCGGTTAATGGACACAAACGTTTCCATGTATCTACGTTTTTTTAGATAAAGGATAAATCATCCGGCCTCTACGTCCGGAGACGCATACAGCCCCCAGTTATTACAGAGTTTTTAAAGTAGAGCGACAATTGCTCAAAGAGAGGAGCAACAACTTCTCGAGAATGTAAACAAAAACTAGCACAGTCTATAAAGGTGCTTCCAACCACCGTTAAATCTGTTGTAGCGAGACCATCTCAATTTTGGTGCTCAACGATGATAGTAAATTCTTGTTTAAATCATCACGCTGCTTGTTTGTGACCGTAAACGTAGTCAATGTGTGTCCCTGAAAATAACCTGCATAATAGAGTTATATTTAATTCTATTAAAACAAATATCATTACGGGTATTCCAGATGGCCCAAAGCAAAAAGCAGCAACCCCATTCCATGTATCTACGCATACTCCTCGTTCCAGAAAACTTGTAATTCTCGCTTCCCGAGAAAAACAGTATTTTCAAACTGCCGACAATTATTTATTAAAATATATAAAAATTTTATACTAAGTAATTAGTATCATCGGAAAGATCTTTAAGTCTAGTTTTTTAACAAATTTATTTGGAGATATAAATGTTGCACGTATTTTCTACAAATATAGTCAAAGTTGAGTCAGTTTGACGGACACGCTTCCCATAGTTGCAAATGAAATGGAACGGAGGGAGTACTTGTAAGTCATATGTTAATTGATTACTAGTTAAACGCCCGTGCGTTGCTACAGGATAACTAAATTTTATGTAAAAAATACATGGATCGCATGATAAATTAACAATACTATAAAATTAAACAATGATATTAAAGTGACATTTAATCTAAATAAGTTTTGTGGAAGTAACACAATCAATCATGGATATCGTGGGTTTTTAAACTCTATTTTATGGGTTCGTAATTCGTTTAAGATAATATTATCAAGGACCCGTGTATGCATACTTGACCATTGGTACGGGTGGGGAGGCCAAAGAGACCGCACCTTCCAAATTTGCATACGGGTGGGGAGGGTGTGATTGATCACACCTTCCAAATTTGCATGGGGCATGGGGAGGGCGTGATTGATCGCACCTTCCAAGTTCACATGGGTGGAGAGGATCGTACCTTCCAAATTTGCGTGCGGGTGGGGAGGGTGTGATTGATCGCACCTTCCAAATTTGCATGGGCGTGAGGAGGGCGTGATTTATCACACCTTCCAAATTCGCATGGGTGGAGAGGATCGCGCCGTCCAAAGTTGCGTGCAGGTGTGGAGGGTGTGATTGATCGCACCTTCTAAATTCGCTTGGGCATGGGGAGAGGTGCATGCAGATTTTTTCATTTTTAGTTTCCTAATTTTCTCTCACAGAAGTTCAAAAAAGAAAAAAAAAGCCCCTTCGATCGAGAAAAGAATGGGCGCTGTGGGATTTTTTTTCTTTTTCTCCTAGATTTTCTCCTTCTATTTACGGACGGGTGGAAGAGCAGGAGTCACGGTTTCCTTTCTATTTTTTATCGCAAAAACCAACGTGCATGGTTAATTTCTTCCTTTATTGTGTGGTTAATTCTTTCCTTTATTACATGGTTAATTCCTTTCTTTATTAGGTCGCATGGACAATTCGTTTCCTTTTCTCCCTTCGGGTTCGCATGGGGTGGCGGTTGAGCAGACTCAAAGCTAATGTCGCACCAAAAAAATGTCTCCTCTTTGTTCTTTTTTATGTTGTAGAGATTCAAACAGCAGCCTAATGAAGTCATTATCTGTTAATTGATTATCCATGTAATATGTATGAGTCTACGCGTTTGTACATGATTCGGAAAAAAATATGGCCGCCGTTGTTTTTGCTCGGAGTCGTGGATTCACAGCCAGAGAAGGTGAAAGAAAGCAAGAAAAGCTGTGGTTCCTTTGGACGGATATGATAATTTGTCGGCACCGACTCACAGCATATGCCGCCCACATTCGAAATGCAAGTAGTAGTGGGCTAGAGTGGCGACGCCAACCGACTTCACGGGCCAAAAGACAATGGAAACTTCACGTCGTCGGTCGGTCGTTCCCACCCAGCCTAAAGACAAAGATAATGGAACACGCGCCCACAACATCTTACCCATGTCAAAACCCGTCGGCTGGCCCAACCCAACGCGCGCATCGAGGGGAAACCATCGGCCCAACCCAAACGCGTCAAGGAAAACCGATTTCGCGAGGCTATAAAGATGGCTCGTCCTCACCTTCGCATCTCCACATCACTAAAAAAAAGCCATACCAACACAAACATGTCGCGAATTGGCTTATAGTCCAATCAGTGGCGGAGCTAGCGGATTTTACCGCCTAAGGCCACTTAGACTAGTACGTCACAATTTAAGATCCATTTGCATAATAAACTTCATAAAATAAATGCCTAACTAGTGTCGGTCTGGTTCATCGCCAACTCCTCGCCGCCGCAGTAGGAAGGACACCCGAGCCTACACATGGAAACAGGTAAATTTTAAATCAATTATATAAGAAATACGCAAAAACATAATTGAATAGCGGAAATATGACAATTAAATATGAAACAATCTACAATCAGTACATAAATAATATCAGCTCCTGATTCAATCTACATTCATCAATATCCTCATGTGGATTGGCCGAACAGCTGCATGATTTAACACAAAAAATTGACCGATTGGGGAAGCTGAAGAACAGAAGAGGAGAGGTAGCCGGGCGCCTTGGGGCTTGGGCACTTGGGGCCGACCGCCGTGCTAGGGAGGGAGGACGCCGGGGCGCCTGCCCTGCTGTGCGCCGCCGCCACTCGCCCCGCTCTTGGTGCTGTTTGCTCGCTGCCGTAGTTGGCCGCCCGCCGGTGGGGCCTGGTGGCTGCCGCTTGCTGATTGGCCGGCCGCCGCTAGGGTTGTAGAGCAGTCCACGACGCGAGTCGCGAGGGAGATGACGGAGTCACGCAGCGACGCGAGGGGAGGATACAGCTGGTAGGCCATCGTGGGTGTTTTTACTGGGCCACAAAGCAAGCTGGGCCGATGAATTAATCGCCGGGCCTTGGAAAATACAGGGGTATAAGAAGTATTTCGCCCACGCCTATGGCCTTAGTGGCCTTAGGCCCATCTCCACCCCCCGAGTCCAATGGTAGGGACGGTCCAGGTGAGACGCTACCCACCGGGTTCAAATCCCGGTGCTTTCGACCTTTCCCCTGGGATTTTCCCAGGATTTACCGGCGTTATGCATTAAGTGGTAGCGGCGTTCGCCGTCGGCCGACGCAGGCGCGCTGTGGTGACTTCGAGAATCTCTAGATCTGCCGGGTGCTCAGTCCTTCAGAGGTGCTTACAGGGGTAGAGTTTTGCGCACGTGTGTTCATAGGGGTCAGTGTGCGTGCGCGTTGTGAGTGTCTACGTTATACTCTGTAATTCTAAAAAAAAACAGGAACACGTCCCAAGGCCTGTTCGCGCGGTTCGAGAGGGACGGCAGCGGCAAGGTTCATAGACAGGAGTTCCGCGCCGAGATGAGGGAGGTGATGCTCGCCGTGGCCAACGGGCTCGGCTTCCTCCCCGTGCAGATGGTCGTCGAGGAAGGCAGCTTCCTCAAGGTCGCCATCGACAGGGAGCTCGGCCAGCTCGCCAAAGCTGCGTGAAGTTCTTACTTCCGGCTTGGAGTTTCATTGTGTACTAAATTTTGGTGTGTTTCATGCTACTAATTACCACCATTTTTACTTGTACTTACTCTTGTAGTAAGTACTGCATACTGCTTGTTCTTTGATCACGCAAATACAACCAAATATACTCATTCATAATAGTATTTCTTTTATGAGTACGAACGGCGTGTTCTGTGCCAAGACATAAGAAAAAACTACGTGATTGCTAGAAGCAATATAATTTGTTGAAAGTTTACACCTGCTCATTTCTTCTCTTTTCCCTTTTTTTCAAACACCTGCCCATATCTTTGGACATTCCCAAACGCTTGTGGTGTGGCTTGATTACAATGACGATATATATGCGGTCACAGTGGCTATGAATTCGGCTATGAATTCTACACTTGGGTTCGCTTTTGAAAATTTGCTTTTGTAGGACAACCTTGTTGACCTCGTACACGCTCACCGGAGCCGTCCCTACCACGCTGTCCCTGATCTTGCATTGGCATCTAACCATGTCTGGGAGCTGGCCACCGCTTGCTCAACATGGAGACCGGGCGCCATGTAGGTTGTAGAACTTAGGGAGTGCTTGATACACGTCTTTGGGGACAAAACACGATGATTTCAAATTTGTTTGTTGTCCCCTTGATCATCGCAAAAGTTTGTACAACAATATAAGATTAGAGTTGCATAGTATTGCACATCCTTATCCTTTGTAGTGATCTTCTCATGTGTCCACTATCAAGTTAGGTTGCTTGGGATGGTATTTTGGTTTCCTCTAATGCTTCAAATCCTCCTTGTATATATCCATGGCCCGAAGAGAGAAGCACAATATGTAACTCTATTTTTGAAAAAAAAAAATTGTATGGAGTCATAGGCATATTGGGAATAGGAGTATATATATAGTAGTCATCGGTGTTGATCTAGCTTATAAGCATGCAAAATGTTGGTGCAGATCATCCATAAGTGTTGATGCATCATTCATTTATCATGAGTGTGCTCTAAAACTTCAGCCACTAGTAGTTTGATGGCACAATCCACATTGTAGGGGTAGAACGTGAGGATTTTGGACTCAGGATTATTATTTGGCTATACCTCTATCAAACTCTACAAATATACTCTCTCCGTCTCTAAAAAACGTTATCACTACTCTTCCCGAGAAGCAAATGTCGACAATTATGTATTAAAATATATAAATATTTATGCTAAATAATTAGCATCATCGGAAAAGATCTTTAACTCTAGTTTTTAACAAATTTATTTGAAGATTTTAATGGTACATATATTTTCTATAAATCGAATCAAACTTACGGCACGCATCCCACGGCGACATTCTTTTAGGGATGAGGGAATATATCACAAATAAAGCACCGGGAATCGTCCATGGCAATTGGCAAAGAGCAATGTTGTGTGGCGTCCTGTCCTCCACTGCGTCTTCCATTTTGAAAGCCGTTGGTGGCTTCTTCTGGTAATTATCTGTTAATTAATTACCCATGCATGTATGAGTCTATGCGTTTTTACATGATTCGCAAACAATACGGCGGCTGTTGTGTTTGCTCGGAGTCGTGGATTCAGAATCACAGCCAGAGAAGGTGAAAGAAAGAAAGAAAGGCTTTGGTTCCTTTGGACCGGATATGATAATTTGTCGGCACCGACTCAGCATATGCCGCCCACATTCGAAATGCATGTACTAGTAGGGCTAGAGTGGCGAGGCCAACCGACTTCACGGGCCAAAAGACAATGGAAACTTCGCGTCGTCCGTCGTTCCCAACCAGGCAAAAGACAACAGAATCACGCAGAATCACGCGCCCACAGCATCTTACCCATGTCAAAACCCGTCGGCCGGCCCAACCCAACGCGCGCGTCAAGGGAAACCATCGGCCCAACCCAAACGCGTCAAGGAAAACCGACTTTGAGAGGCTATAAAGATGGCTCGTCCTCAGCTTCGCATCTCCACATCACAAAGCCAAACAAACACGAACACGTCCCAAGAAAGCTAGAAGAGACACAAGCTGAGAGGCTGAGACACACAAGGCCCCGAAGATGAGCGTGGAGATCCTGGACGGGAGCACGGTCCGGAGCTTCGTGGAGGACGAAGGCGCCTTCAACACCTCGGTGGACGGCCGGTTCGCTGCTCTCGACGCCGACCACGACGGCCTGCTCACCTACGCTGAGATGGCAGGGGAGCTCATGAGCCTGCGTGTCCTCGAGAAGCACTTCGGCGTCGACGAGGCCGCGGTGGCGCCCGACGAGCTTGGGGCGCTGTACCGCGGCCTGTTCGCGCGGTTCGACAGGGACGGTAGCGGCAAGGTGGACCGCCATGAGTTCCGGGCGGAGATGAAGGAGGTGATGCTCGCCGTGGCCAACGGGCTGGGCTTCCTCCCCGTGCAGATGGTCATCGAGGAAGGCAGCTTCCTCAAGGTCGCCATCGACAAGGAGCTCGGCCAGCTAGCCAAAGCTGCTTGAAGTTGTTCAGTGCAGTTGCTACTTGCTGCTTGGAGCCTTGGAGTTTCGTTATTTATGTACTAAATTTTGATGTGTTTCGTGCTAATCATTACCACCATTTTTACATTGAGTTACAGTATTTATACTTATTCATGTAATAAGGAGTGCATACTGCTTGTTCTATGATCACACAAAGTTTTAATACGAGCAAATATACTAATTTATAGCAGTAATTTTTTTTGTTGTTAGTACAAACGGCATGTTATATGTCCTGATTTCAGTTCGGACTCAAGAAAAAACTACGTGATGGCTACAAGCAGAGTCATTTGTTGAGAATTCACACCTGCCCATATCTTTGGACATTCTCTGGCTATATATGCTGCTCCAAGACTACAGTGGCTATGAATTCTTCACTTGGGTTCTCTTTTTTTTTCGAGATCACGCGCTCTTTTAGCGTTTTTCATTAAGCAGAGGAAACAAAACAAAGTTACAAGAGTCTTACATGGTAACCAAAGTTACCATTCGAAACCTACCAACTACTGGATCTAAAAAGTACTGGGATTACATTGAAACAAACATGCGACAAAGTACCGGACAAAGCGAAGCACTCAGCGCCAGCTCGTCCTCCAAAACCAGTAAGGTTGAGGTCCAACATGGTCACATCGAAACCTCCCCCAGCCAGCTTGTTCAAAGCGCTCCGGCGCACCGTCATGTCCCCCTTGAAAGCCGCATTGAATTGGGCCACAATGCCACCCGGCACGGCGTTTTCATCCACCTGAACTCCGAGCTTCCGCGAGCAGAACCTTTTGCGCCGCAACGCCGCGTTGGGCTCTCGGGGCTTGGCCGCAAGGCGCCGCCGCCTCCGAAGCCAAAAGGGGTTTTGGCACGCCTTACCTTTGGCTGCTTCACGAGGGGGGTTGCGATTGGCAGACAGACATCCGCCACCAGTGCATCCCCCGCACCGAACGGGCGACCTCGGCCAGGCGGGGCGCGAAGCATCACCTCAGGGGCGGAGGCGGCAACCGAAAGACCTGCGTCGGCGGTGCAGCGTCGTCCGTGGTAGCTGCGCGGCGAGGTGGTAGCGGTGGCGGTGTCGGTTCCCCGTCGCGGCGACCTCACCGCCCGAAGACTGGCGCATCGGCATCCGTGAAGGTAAGCCGCACCACACGCGGCGGCGAGGGGGGATCGACCAGCTCCGACCCGGTCCTCCGGGGCACAAGGGCGTGCGGCGAAGGAGGCCACAAGCTCATCAAGCATCGGGTCAACCCATATCCAGGGGTCCGCACCTCGCCCGACGCAAGCGCTAGTGGGTCCCCAAAGTGGCACCGCGTGAGCAAAGTTGGCCACCTTGGATGTTGTACGCCGGCGCTGGCGCCGTCGGCGCCGTCGGCGGCGCTTGTGGAAGCTACCATCGCTTGTAGAACTTAGTGAGTGCTTGATACAAGTCTTTGGGGGAGAAAACATAGTAATGCCAAATTTTTTGTTGTCCGCTTGATCCTCGAGAAAGTTTGAATGACAATATTATAAGATTAGAATTAGAATTGCCACAATTGCACACCCTTAGCATTTGTAGTGATCTTCTCATGTGTCCACGGCCTTGGCATCAAGCCAAAAAGCTAACGATGCCCTTGTTCGCTGCCAACTCCATGTCGGTAATAACCTCAATGTCGCCAAACACACTAGAGAGGCTTTCGAAGCTAGGGTATTTAACATGTTGCTTGTTGCTATATATGCAAACACAAACCCTCAACATGGTTTTGACTACCAAGTTTTTTCTACCCTACTAATGCACCAACTTGTATCTCATTCGAATCTATTCAAATGAACCACCCAGATTTCTTCTCAACCTTCTCTCTCATTACTCACCCACCATTCAACGACCCAGATCGAAAGTATTGGACATTCCTCGCCCACCCGCCCATCACCATACGTGCGCGCCGCGCTGAGACACCTCGCGAAATCATCGGCACTTTCCTCCTCCTGCTCGCACTCCTCCGACTCCACGACACGCCTGGTCGCCTGCCTGCCGCCCCAACGCTGCATTCTCTCGCCCCAGCCACACCATGCAAACCACGCAGACCCAGCCGCCGTCACCATCTCAGCCCATGCCACTGTGGTCGTGTGTTTAGGCTTCCCACACCGCCTCCTCCTGCAGCGATCGGCGGCACCGGGCGCCTTCGTGGTGCCGACGTCGGGGCGCAGCGTCTGCTGCTGTTCGCGGCGTACTGCGGGGGAAGCCAAGGAGAAAAGTGGAGGACCAGCATGTGGCCAAGGTCGCACTCGGCGGAGATCCCCAAGTGGTAAATCTCGATTGAAAATCTCTGACTCTCTGTTTCTATGTGTGTACTTTTTCTCGTGATTTTGAAAGAATAAGATGAACTTGGAATTCTCCTTCAGTGGCGACTATTCGGGTGTTTTGGGAGCGAAAATTGTGCGTTGTTTCCTCTGAAATTGCCAGGGTTCGCCCTCCCCTCGCCCGTCGGCCATCGCAAGGTGAGCACAGCAAGGGTCAAATCCATTGTTCAGATTAACAATTCAAGATTTCGTTTTCTAATTTCCTTGATTTGAGATTGAGAGCAACTGCAGATAGCGCTTGTGGAAGCACGTGACGCCGGCGGAGTCAACAACCGCCCAGCAGGCCAGCAGCACTAGGCCCTGATGCGGATACCCCGTCCCTCAATGAAAATTGCATCTTGCCACCCGAGTCTGCGCCTTCTCCGTATTTGCTTCGCCTCCAGAGACCCAGTGTCGTATGCCGCTAGAGTTTACACGGTTTACATGTGAGTATCATCTTGGTGTGTTCAGTTCTTGAAGGAATTTCATTGGATGGTTTCACCTTTTTTGTTCATCCAGTTTCATGGGGTCCATTAACAAAATCCCACCAATACTTGGGAGCCGTATACTTTGTGAGCATCATCTTGGTGTGATGATGATTATGTGTTGTTTGCTGACGATTTGGAAAGGTAAAACTTTGCATGAGGCTGTTTTTGTAGACATCGAAGCAATGATAGGATCTAATTGTTTATATTGCCTTTTCAGTTATGCACTCTATTGATGGGTGTCAAGTGCCACAAGGTGTTTGAGACCATTTCCTCTCCTTCCAATCACTACCGGATTCTCAAGCGCTATCCATTGGGCAAATTCTTTCCGTGAGCTAACAGGAACAAATCACGGAAATCACTACCTATCCCGTGAGCCAAAAGAAAACATCACGGGAAAGAAAAAGATCACGGGAAAACATATTTCCCGTGAGGTATAGCTCACGGAAAGCCCCATCCCCTTTCCCCGTGAGAACGGGGCTCACGGGAAAGCTAACCGCCCGTGAGCCCCCGCCCCCCTCCGTCACCTCCGTGCCCCTTTCCCGTGAGAACTCCGTCAAGCTCACGGGATATCTTTTTTCCCGTGAGTAGGCTTTCCGTGGGCCAAACAGTAGGCCTCCGTGAAAGAGCCCCATTTCCCGTGAGGGTACCCCGCTCACGGGAAAGACGCCACGGGATTTTTTTTTTTTTTGGATTTTCATCTCTAAACTTTTTTCTACACTTGTTGCACATCATATGGCACTCAATATTAAAGTTTGGTGAATTATTGACTTTATCGATATATTTAGTTAATTATTCTCTTTTATGGGAATTTATGAAATGAGACCAAATTTGAACTACAAGTGCTTCAAATTTTGAAAAAAATTAGTAGAAAATTTATATTCCTCATACTCAACACAATGTAAGGCCTTGCATTTAAAAAAATAACAAAATCTGGAACATCTTAATACGAAATCATCAACTCTAATCCCCTCGCTCGAAAGTGGTTTAAAAATTCTAGAAAATAAACCGATGTGCAAAAAATCATGAAATTTGATAATATGTCATGATATCTTATGCCGAGGCTATGATAAAAAATTTGGAACGTTTCGCACAAGTTGGCACATACGATGTTCACGGGCTCCAACATCTACGTAGAAGGTTCATGTTTGTTGAGAATGATCTAGTGTCATTTCATGTGGATGTGGCGGTCAAGTTGTGGTTTGGCTCACGAAACTTTTTCTATATGCAACAGACCTCGAGATATTGTGTCATGTCTATTTTCGAGAATTTTTGGATTATTTTGGTAATTATTATAATTTTTTTGTTGTAGTGAAGTAAATACAATTTTGAAAAAAAAGGAGATAGAACCACATGAAATAATGGCAATTTTTCGCAAGCAAGGATCAATTATGTATGGGTGAGTGTATGTGATAAGGTATTTTTGAAGTAATGTTGATCAAAGTTTGAAAATATATCTGTTAGAAAAAGAAAGGGGAGAACTAAATTTAATTCTGAAAAACCCTTTCCGTGAGCTGCTCACGGGAGCGGCAAGAGATTTCCGTGATGGATGTCGGGGGATCACGGAAAGAAGGTGGTCGGTGGGACCCGCCTCGCGGTGGCGGCGGTGGATATTTAAAAAACAAAAAAAACCTCTTTCCGTGATGGATCTTGGGGATCACGGGAAAGAGGTGGTCGTGGGACCCGCCTCGCAGGTGGCGGCGGTGGATATTTAAAAAAAAAAAAAAAACCTCTTTCCCGTGATGGATCTTGGGGATCACGGAAAGAGGTGTTGATAAGGACTCGCCTCGCGGTGGCGGCGGTTCTTATTTAAAAAAAAACAAAAAAACCTCTTTCTCGTGATGGATGCGGGTGGATCACGGGAAAGAGGCGTCTTTCCCGTGAGCGGCCCAGATCCATCACGGGAAATCGTTCTTTTTTTTTACAAAGTCAACACACCACACACTCACTCGACACCACACACGCACGCACACACCCGCACACACAAAGCACACACACACACGGGACCGGAGCCGCGCCGCCGGCCGCCACCCCGACGAAGCGCCGCCGCGCCACCGCGCGCCGGCCGGCCGCCTCCGCGCCGGCCCCGCCCCCCGAGCGCGCACGCCCGACGCCGCCCGCAGCGCCGGCCCGTCCCCCGCCCCCGCTTCGCGCCGCCGCCTCCGCGGCCTCGCGGCGGCCGGCGCCGGCAGCGCCCGCCACCGACGGCGCCGGCGGCGCGCGCCCGCCATACGACCGCACCGGGCCGGGCCGGGCCGGGAAGGAGTTAGGGGAGGGGGGGGGAAGGGGGAGGAAGGAAGAGGTGGAGGAAAGGAGGAGAAGGGAGGAGAGGAGGAGGAAGGAGGGGAGGGGGGAGAAGAGGGGAGGAGGAGGGGGGGGGAAGGAAGGAGAGGAGGAGGAGAACCGCCCCACCGGCCGCCCGGCGTGCCCGCCACCCCTTGCGACCTCGCACCGCTGCCACCACCCGCCGACGGAAGAGAGGGAGGAGGACCGCCCACCGTCGTCCGTCGTCTTCAGCTTCGCAGGTTGTCGGCCATCGTGCCGTTGATGTGAATATGATTGTCGGCCATCGTGCCCCTGATGTGAATATGATTGTCGGCCATCGTGCCACGTGCTTTGTTTGCAGGTATTGGAAACCCCCCCGTGCGGGGAGGTTTATCATCAAATTTTGAACTGATCCCGTGTGTTTCTTTTTATGCGAGAGAGGAGCCCTCCGGAGCGGAGTTGAGTGCGTTGCCGGGCCGGCCGCGAGTCCCTTGGCCGCCCTGATCTTCTTCCTCCCCGGCTAAGGCTGACTCCACCGCGTGACCCTAGGTATGACCCCTCCTTCCGTGTCATGGTGGTAGCTAGGATCGCGCAGCTCGTTAGGCGCGTCTCCCGTTCGAAAAGAGATACGGTTGGAAGTATGCAGATCCCCGCATACCTATAACCGTATCCGCTTCGAATTGTCCACGTTTTTGATTAGCCAGAGGATGCGTAGATGAGGTTCGTTCCATGCTCCACTCCTGTCTGATTCAGAGTTTCGGCAGCATCTCCCTGTTGTTCTTCGAATACACAGCTCCCCCTCTTGGGGAGGGCGTGTATTTGGAGAACAGCGGGAGGTGCTTTAAAATTCGTCTCGGATAGGAGTGGAGCATGGAACTGACCTCATCTATGCATCCTCGGGTGGATTAGGACCTATCTTCACCTACTAGATGGTAGGATCCTTGTGTAGATGCACTGCATTCTTATATTCTCGCGCATATGATAGAGAATGGATGACCGTGCGTGGATATACGATGGTTGGAGGAGTTTTGGAGATTATGACCTTGAGTGGGTTAAGAAGAGCAGTGCTTTCGTGGACAAGGCTTTTCAGAATGCTCGAGGTGCGAGTAAGGTTTGGTGTCCATGCAAGAAATGTGAGAATAAAAAAAGGCAAAGTAAGGAGGACATGTCTAAACATCTTCCCAAGTATGGATGGACGGATGGCTATAAGCGGTGGATCTTCCATGGTGAAACTGAGCGTATGAGAGACGAGGTCGTGAGGCAACGCATCGATGATCTTGCTTCTGATGCCGGGATAGGAGACATGATAGATGACTTTCATGCCGGAAACTTTGAGCAAGGACTTGGGGATGAGGGGGAGGAGGGAGCCGGAAGAAACCGCAAAGGCCTATTATACCATGTTGGAGGCGGCACAGAAACCCCTTCACGACTATTGTGAGGTCTCCAAACTAGATGCCATTTCACGCCTTATGGACTTGAAGGCCCGATGCAATATTAGTCGAGACGGCTTCACCGACATGTTGACGATCTTTGGGGGCTTGCTTCCGCGAGGTCACGTCTTTGCCAAAAAGAACATGTATGAGTCAGAGAAACTCCTCAAGGTACTCAAGATGCCATACGAGCAGATACATGCTTGTGAGAACGGGTGCGTCTTATTTAGGAAAGAGTACAAAGATGATACGCACTGTCCAAAGTGTAAATCCTCAAGGTTCATAGAGGTAGACCCTGGTGAAGACGGTGAGAAGAGGCAGCTTAAGGTCCCCGTGAAAATCCTACGGTACCTTCCCTTCGGACCGAGGTTACAACGGATGTACATGACCGAGGAGTCTGCGAAACAGATGACATGGCACAAAGATGGGCGTCGCTACAATCCAGATAAGATGGTACACCCATCCGATGCCGAAGCATGGACCCATTTCAACAATATTCATCCTGACAAAGCTATGGAGGCTCGTAATGTGCGTGTTGCTGGCAACAGATGGGTTCAATCCTTATGGAATGATGGCTGCCCCATACACTTGTTGGCCTGTATTCGTTATCCCGCTGAATCTCCCTCCGGGCGTCTGCTTTCAACAGAAGAACATTCTTTTGTCTTTGATAATTCCTGGCCACCCGGGAAATAAAATGGGTGTGTTCTTAGAGCCTGTGATTGATGAATTGATCAAAGGTTGGAATGAAGGGTTTTGGACGCATTTAATCGAGCTTTGAAGAGAAATTTCGGATGTACGTGTGGTACCACTACTCCCCGCATGATTTCTTGGCGTATGGGATATTTCGGGGTGGTGTGTGCACGGCAAGTTCCCTTGCCCATATGCAAGACGGCCGTGAGGTTCACCTGGTTGAAGAAGGGTGGCAAGTATCTTTGCGTTCGACAAGCATCAACGGTTTCTCCCTCGACCATGCATTCAAGGCTAGACAAGAAGAACTTTACGAAAGGTCTCCAAGTTACGGACCCGAACCGGAGATGATGACATCCTGCCGAGGTACGTGCTCAAGTGGATTCTCTTGTGGGCGATGAAAATGGTGTCTTTGTGGGTTGTGGCGTGGATCATGCATGGACTCACAAGTCAGGATTAGAGAGGCTCTCCTATTATGATGACCTTCTTCTTCCACATAACCTTGATTTAATGCATACTGAAAAGAACATCGCCGAGTATTTTCTTGGAACATTCATGGAAACTAGCAAGTCAAAGGACAACGTTAAGGCTAGAATTGATCTGGCAGAGTTATGTGACAGACCGAAGCAAGAAATGAAGCCTCCTAGCAATGGCAAGAGATGGAAAAAACCTAAGGCCGATTACGTGTTGAGCAGGGCCCCAAAGGAGGGAAGTACCGCAATGGTTTTAAATTAATGTTTCCGATGGGTATGCAGCAAATCTGAGGAGGGGAGTGAACTTATCTACTATGCGAATCAATGGGCTCAAGAGTCATGACTACCACATATGGATGGAGCGGCTTCTTCCAGTGATGCTTCGAGGCTATGTCCCCGATCATGTCTGGCATGTGATGGCAGAGTTGAGCAATTTCTTTCGGCAACTTTGTGCTAAAGAGTTATCTCGGACCACACTAGAAGAAATAGAAAAAATGGCACCTGTGTTGGTCTGTAAGTTGGAGAAGATATTTCCGCCAGGCTTCTTCGTTCCGATGGTGCATTTGATTTTGCACCTTCCATACGAGGCAAGGGTGGGTGGCCCTGCACAGTTTCGTTGGTGCTATCTTTGTTGAGAGAGTTCGAAGCATGTTTGGTCCATTTTGTAAAAAAAAGTGTAAGATTGAGGGTTCCATCGCAGAAGCAAAGGTTCGGCAGGAGGTGTCAGACTTCACATCAAAATACTATGGTGACAACCTTCCTAGCTCGCATTATCCACCCCCTCGTTACAATGCTGATGAAAATGAATCAACCCTCAGCCTTTTCCAAGGAGAACTAGGATGTGCAAGTGGTTCAAAAAATAAAGATGTTGACAAATCAGAGTGGATCAAGATAATGAATTATATACTTTTCAACCTCGGACGAAGTGCTTCCTTACATACAAAAGTCGAATCGTAAGCATATGTGATACTTGTCTTCTAGTACTTAATATCCCGCATCCAACCCTTTTGTCTCGTTGGTATAGGAAATTTCAAAGGCAATTTCAAGGCCAACGAACGCCTTTGAGCACATGAATTGGACGCCCGCTTAGCGGTCTTTGGCAATGGAAAACCCGATTTCATTAGTTGGTTCAAACGCCCGATCTTGCCCAATTCATGTTAAATAACGTCTCGTTTGATATGCTAACGAACTGCTCTCATTTCATTTATCCCGCTTGAGCTTGCAGGTGCACCGACCGATCCGGGTATGCATCCCGAGCTCATACAAGGTTGCCAATGGCTTTGAGACCGGGGGTTAGGTCATTTACGGTTATGACGTGAATGGATATCGCTACCACACAACGAGCTATGAGCGACCGACCAAACCGAAAAACCACAAATACCGGAGTTTTCACTAAAGGTGATGATGGAACTAGCACTAAAGGTTATTATGGAAGAATTAAAGAAATATACGAGCTCCATTTCCCGGCTCTAAACGGCTTGCTCCTCTGTCGTGTTTAAGTGCCATTGGTTCGATCCTCGAAATAACAAATTTGGACCTCGAACAACTTGGGATTGTTCAGATTCGACAAGATTCCCGTGATGGCCGGAGATGATGTCTACATTGTGGCTCAACATGCCACACAAGTTTATTATCTCCCATGGTGTTGCCGGGACGATGAGCGGCTTAAGGGTTGGGATGTTGTGCGAGAAGGTATTGCCACACGGTAGACTACCTGTCCCAAACAAAGGGGACGATTACCATTTTAATGCAAACACATATGAGGGAGAGTTCTTCCAAGAAGATGGGCTACAAGGTAAATTTGTGATAGAAATAACGGGCCCAACGAAATGGAAGTAGACAATGAAAGTGTTGTTGTTGATGAGGAGGGACGAGGAGGTTCGAGATGCGAAGGACTTACAGTTATTTTGAAAATTACTTAAGGACAAATGCGGTGTTGACGTCGTTCCTCCTCCTATGGATCCCGCCAATCTTCATATGTTGGAAGGCGTAGACATGGATGATAGTGATCATGAGGATTATGATCCGACGGTGCGAAATCGTGATGGGGATGAGGATTATTTCTAATACATGTAATACTATGCATCTCTTAATAATTATGTTCGATTATTAGTTTTCAATCTCTTCATAATTATGTTCTATTTAATTTTGTATTTTTACTAGTTATGTACATCTAATTGCAGGTCATTCAAAAGATGCCTCGAAAGCGAATGTCCTCAAGAAAATGACCAGGAAATTCAAAAGTGTAGCCTCCTTAGGGCAAGGGCAGCGGGAAGAGGAAGCGCCGAGCCACCACCGCCGCCACGGGGGTAGGGCGGGGGGGGCGTCGTGCACCCCGACCACCGTCGCCACCACCGGTGGTGGAGCGGGAGGAGGAGGCGGAGGCGGAGGACGCGGACCGCTCGGCGTCGCACCACGCTGACCGCTCGGCGTCGCACCACGAGGAGGGACTAGCCAGTATGGGAGGGGCTCCTCTTCCCTCTGCTCGAGGCGTGTCTACTTGCGAGGCCCCTCCGGACTCCCGGATCGACTACCTGCCGAGGACCGAAAAACCGACCATAAGACCAACACGGCCAAGGTAATTTACTTTACACTTTAGCACTACTTTCTTATTTTTTTCGGGTTTCAAAATCGTAATAGGAACTAATAGTTATTCTTAATCATTTGGGCAGGGTTTTATTGTCACCGCCAACTCGGTTCAAGGACGCCTTCCCACCAGCATTCTTGGTATTCGGTCAAGAAGCACTACCCCGGCTATGTTACCATCGACGGAGTAGAGCATGTTGTCACGTCGTTTCACCCAAGATGCGCGGACTTTGAGGACAACTATGATGAGGATGACATAAAAATATAGTAACAAGGCAAAGGCGTGTGATCAAAGAGTTTTGGGTAAGTCTATGTCGCCTTTGTAGTGTACAAATACATCGCTTCAAATTCTAATGTTAGAAATAATGACTTATTACATTGCTTCTATGTGCAGTAAATACTTCAAGTGCGAGGAGGGATACGAGGGTGAGAAGGATGAAGTGGCTCTAAACGCTTTGTTTCAAGCTTGTGTCGGACATGTGGTACGAGGCACGGCCAGGCCGTCGGGGCGTGGTACGCGATAAACGAGAAAAGGAGGCTCGATAAGGAGGAATGGAAAAACGCTGAATCGACCAAAGAACAATACATGGAGGTAAATATTGAATGGTCATACTAAGTTTAATTATGCTTAATGTGATTTTTATAATATGTGTTATACTTGGTGTCCTGTAGGTGATTCCTTGAGTGGTGCTTGTTGCATAGGCGTTCTTTGGGAGCTTCGGTGGACAAGTGGGTCGTCTGATTATCGGGGAGGTCCACAACGACACGGGAACGGCGTGCCATGATGCCAGTGTACCACACCATCAAGGCAACCTTAATCTCGCGGCCTACCAAGTTAGATATGTAAGTGTTATCCAATTCTTAGTTTTCGATGTGCAACTCAATACTTTCTAAGCATTCTAGCTACTTTTCTTTTTCTCACACAGAGCAGACACATGGCACGCCAATCGGCACTTTCGAGGCCTTTGCTTGCTCCCACACGGGCGGGTATAACGATCCCGCGATCGTCTTCAACCCCGAGGGTGGGCCCGGGCAAGCCTACACCAACCCGACCGCCCACGAGAAGATCAGTAGGTACACCGAAGTGGCGCGGGAGCGAGTATGGAGAAAGCTTCGATCCCCAGCGGGCACGACATTGAGGGGACATCGCCATGATCGCCGAGAGGAGGCAAGAAGCACGAGCGGTACTATTTGGGTGATAGCGTTATCAACCCGCACAACACAAAGAAGCTATCGAGCTCCGTGCACGCTCGGGGGCCCGGTGATACGCGAGCGGCCAAGCACTTACCGGGCTACGGTCTCGGACTTGAGGTTCATTTATTTTTTTATTTAAGGTTCATTTATCGTTACATACTCTTTCACCGTGTTCTAACTTTGTGTTGAAATAGGCCCGAGATAGAGGAAGAGAGGAAGCGACGGGAGGAGGCCGAGGAGAGGGAGCGGGCAAGGGCTCGGGCGGAGCATGAGAGGGCTCGAGCGGAGCAAGAGAGGGCCGAGCAGCACCCGGAAGAGCATGGAAGCTCTCCTAGCGTACCTCCGGTGTGTTGGTGGCCGGGTTGGTGTGCACCGCCACCGGAGACGCTTCCCGCCACCGCCCATCTTCGTCCCACCGCCCGTCTTCCCGCCCACCGCCCGCGTCTCACGGTCGGCCGTCGATCTTCCCTCCACCGCATGGAGCCTCTCCCGTGAGTTTGTCTCCCGTAAATTCGAAATATGCATATATGAGTGTGAATGGATATGATCACGGAGTTTTGAATGCACCATGAGATGCGCCACGTGGACATGTGGTTGTCGGCCATCGAGCCGTTGTTTTCTTGCGGGTTGGAAACCCTCCGTGCGGGGGGAGGTGCTGCCGAAATTTCTAACTATTTATCTTCTTTTTTCAAGTTAATAGAATCTACCTTGAATTTTGTCTCACAAATTTCTAACTATTTATTTTTGCCTACGTGCAGGATAATTTTCATGCCTCGAACCCAACTCGAACCAATCTCAACCGGACGCTTGGGAACGCCGCTTGGAAGGTTGGAGGCCGTGGTCAGTAAATTTGTCATGATTTAGGTTCAAAACTTGTGCACTTGAACTTGTGAACTTGGATTTTATGTGAGTTTGTGAACTTGTGGTTGCACTCATGGACATGTGGTTGAACTTGTGACTTGGTTGGATCTTATGTAATATATGTGGTATTATGGATTTATCGAGCTATATATATGATATTATGCAATCTGTGCTATGTATATATATATATATATTTATATGTGTCATTTATGTGATGGAACAAAAAAAAAAAAAAAAAAAAAAAACTCAATTTCCCGTGTGTAGCTCGGGAAAGAGGCCAAACCTTTCCCGTGAGTGGGGGCGGCTCACGGGAAATGACCAAATCTTTCCCGTGAGCACAATTTGACTCACGGAAAGAGTTTGGATATCCCGCGTGAGTACTCCGTTATGCTCACGGGAAAAAGCCCCAAAAACGCCGTTTTGTGCAACAGGCCACGTAGGCCATAACGGGTTCCACACACACCCCCCCTGTTGACGCCCCGGTTAAGTCTATCCCGTGTGCTAAATGGGATCACGGGAAAGGATATCCCGTGTGTAGATCTTTGTGTTCATGGGAAAGGCTGATTTCCGGCCCCTTTCGTTCCCGCCACGGGTATCCCGTGTTTTACCCCCGGGATATCCTTTCCCGTGAGGAAAAGGGTCTTTCCGTGAGCAAAGGCCTCACGGGATATCGCAGGAATCCGGTAGTGAATAATGTTTCTGTTTTTTTTTTTTTTTTTTTTTCTAACCTGAAGCGTTGATTCCTTTTATAGTTACGACGGCAAGAAGGGATGGGTGGCGGCAATGAGAGAAGAGGTAGTGCCTGCTCTGCGCTCTAGCTACCTGCCATGCGCATGGTGTTTATCTGAATAATGCTGAGCACACAGCGACTCACTGAACCTTTTTGTTTCCATGACGAGAGTGATATTTTCTGTTTTCTGTTTCTTACTGTACGCAAAGTCTAATGAAATTTTGCCATTTATTTGTAGTGTTCAAGCTTGATAAGAGACTACCAAAGCTTGAGCTCTGTATTTTAATTTTAACTCTTAAATAGATTCATTCATTAGTCACCTTAACTTAACACTAGAAGATAATTGTGATTTGGTACAAAAACTCTTGGTGAGTGCCTCTCCTATATTTGGGGGTCGATGGGATCACCACGATTGCGTGCACAGGTACATACTGCCTGCTTAAGTACATCACCACAAACTTTTCTTTAGGGCTGGGTTAAGGTAAAAATTGGAAATGTGGATTGGTTATTAATGTTAAGCTTTCCCTAATCTATTACTGAAAAATGCTACAGAAATTCCAATTGCAATGACTAAATAGATTATTTATTTTTATTGAATCTGTTAATGCTGAGACCATGCTACAAGCATATGGTGAGTAGTGAGTAGGGCTCCAGTATCGCAGTTTGATGTGCGCTCCTGAATGTAGTGAAGCTAACTGAGTGATAAAATTACAAAAATCTCATATATATGCTGATATATGCATCATTGGATAGTGGAAGCATCTCTGCTACTCTCTTTAGCTATGATTTGTATGAGTTAGATGCAGGTAGTCATATCTAATATCCAATGTAAGAAAAAAGGGTAAGCTTGTCACACATGATTCCTATGTTAGTTTTGTATTTACTCCCCTTTTCTATGTAGACTAGCATCAGGAAATAGAGTGCAGCTAGAGAAGGAGATGCAGAATATATTTAAGCTAAAGGTAGTGTCAGCCATCTCCTGTTGTAAACATACATTTTATATGTATCTGAATTCTTGTCATCCAATCATGAATTGTTCAGCTAATTCTTGTGCAAATACACATTTTATTTATATCTAGATGTCTAGATTCTTGTCATCCATTACATGAACGGATCGGAGCTTGGCCCAGGTTGAGCAGAGATGGAGGAGCAGGAGCCATGGCGGGTTGGACCTCTGTGCAGCTCGGACAGATATGGAGGAGCTACCACCGGATCAACGCCCGCCGCTGCCAGATAGATGGAGATGGAGGTGCTTGTTTCGCTGGGGTCTCAGGAATTGGAAGGAAACAGGGGAGGTACCGGCAGGGACAGATCAGAGGAACTGAAATCTTGGTTGTCAAGTTGTCATTCATTACATGAAAAAACCTTAACTATCTGTAACAAACAATTGCATGAAGCTTAAACTATGGAAAGAAATATCATTGTTTGGTTGTTTTCATATGCACGAGTGTTTTCTAGATTATATATGTAGTCATACAATTGTATAAAAATATCTTTTGGTTGTTTTTATGTGTATCTCTGAAATAAAATAAAAAGCGTTAGCACGGGCACTATACTAGTTTATAATAGGGGGAGAATGTGCCCAACCTGATTTCAGTGTCTCTGAAAAGCCAAATAGTTTACAAAAGCATTGTTAGTTAGATAGTCCCCAACGCTACTACGCTAGCCTTACATTGCGTTACTAATTACAGAACATCATGAGTGTGTATGGCAGCCTCACCATAATGACGAAGGTATTCGTTGGCGGGTTGGCGTGGGATCGAGACGCCGTCCGAGGCGCTGCGCCAGCACTTCGAAGTATATGACGAGATTGTAGAGGCTGTCGTCATCACCGATCGTGTCTGTATGACTCTGTCGATCTCTTGGCAGCCTCGGTCTTGCAAGCAGCGAGGGAAACAGCCAGCGAGGAACTACCAAGTTAGGTGGCTTGGCATGGTATTTTGGTTTCCTCTAATGCTTCAGATTTGCTTGCCTTATCCAAAGCCCAAACAGAGAAGCACAATACGTAACTCTATCGCTAAAACATTTTGTATCGAGTCGTAGGCATATTGGTACTAGGAGTATATATATATATATAGTAGTCATCGGTGTTGATCTAGCTTATAAACATGCAAAATGTTGGTGCAGATCATCCATAAGTGTCGATGCATCATTCATTTATCATGAGTGTTCTCTAAATCTTCAGCCACAAGTAGTTTGGATGGCACAATCCACATTGTAGGTGGAGAACGTGAGGATCTATGGACTCAGGATTATTATTTGCCTATACCTCTATCAAACTCTACCAAAACATATCACAAATAAAGCACCAGGAATCGGCCATGGCAATTGGAAAGAGCAAATCTTGTGTGGCGTCCTGTCGTCCACTGTAAACGTTTGGCGCTGGACAGACACTACCGGATTCCTGCGCTATCCCGTGGGCAAATTCTTTCCCGTGAGCTAACAGGAACAAATCACGGGAAATCACTACCTATCCCGTGAGCCAAAAGAACACATCACGGGAAAGAAAAAGATCACGGGAAAACATATTTCCCGTGAGGTATAGCTCACGGGAAAGCCCCATCCCCTTTCCCGTGAGAACGGGGCTCACGGGAAAGCTAACCGCCGTGAGCCCCCGCCCCCCTCCGTCACCTCCGTGCCCCTTTCCCGTGAGAACTCCGTCAAGCTCACGGGATATCTTTTTCCCGTGAGTAGGCTTTCCCGTGGGCCAAACAGTAGGCCTCCGTAAAAGGGCCCCATTTCGTGAGCGTACCCTTCTGCTCATGGGAAAGACGTGCACGGAAATTTTTTTTTTGGATTTTCATCTCCAAACTTTTTCTACACTTGTTGCACATCATATGGCACTCAATATTAAAGTTTGGTGAATTATTGACTTTATTTGATATATTTAGTTAATTATTCTCTTTTATGGGAATTTATGAAATGAGACCAAATTTGAACTACAAGTGCTTCAAATATTTGAAAAAATTAGTAGAAAATTTATATTCCTCATACTCAACACAATGTAAGGCCTTGCATTTAAAAAAATAACGAAATGGAACATCTTAATACGAAATCATCAACTCTAATCCCTGTTCGAGTGGTTTAAAAATTCTAGAAAATAAACCGATGTGCAAAAAATCATGAAATTTGATAATATGTCATGATATCTTATGCCAAGGCTATGATAAAAAATTTGGAACGTTTCGCACAAGTTGGCACGTAAGATGTTCACAGGCTCCAACATACGTAGAAGGTTTATGTTTGTTGAGAATGATCTAGTGTCATTTCATGTGGATGTGGCGGTCAAGTTGTGGTTTGGCTACGAGGATGCGTAGATGAGGTTCGTTCCATGCTCCACTCTGCGATTTGAGTTTGGCGGCATCTCCCCTGTTGTTCTTCGAATACAGCTCCCCCTCTCGGGGAGGGGACGTGTATTCGGAGAACAGCGAGGGAGGTGCTTTGAAATTCTATCTCGGATAGGAGTGGAGCATGGAACTGACCTCATCTACGCATCCTCGGGTGGGATTAGGACCTATCTTTACCTACTAGATGGTAGGATCGTTGTGTAGATGCACTGTATTCTTATATTATCGCGCATATGATAGAGAATGGATGACCGTGCGTGGATATACAATGGCTGGAGGAGTTTTGGAGATTATGACCGTGAATGGGTTAGCAAGAGCAGTGCTTTCGTGGATTATGCTTTTCAGAATGCTCGAGGTGCGAGTAAGGTTTGGTGTCCATGCAAGAATTGTGGCAATAAAAAAAGGCAAAGTAAGGAGGACATGTCTAAACATCTTCCCAAGTATGGATGGATGGAGGGGCTATAAGCGGTGGATCTTCCATGGTGAAGCGGCGTATGAGAGACGAGGTCGTGAGGCAACGCATCGATGATCTTGCTTCTGATGCCGGGATAGGAGACATGATAGATGACTTTCATGCCGGAAACTTTGAGCAAGGACTTGGGGATGAGGGGGAGGAGGAGCCAGAAGAAACCGCAAAGGCCTATTATACCATGTTGCAGGCGGCACAAAAACCCCTTCACGACTATTGTGAGGTCTCCAAACTAGATGCCATTTCACGCCTTATGGACTTGAAGGCCCGATGCAATATTAGTCGAGACGGCTTCACCGACATGTTGACGATCTTTGGGGGCTTGCTTCCGCCAGGTCACGTGCTGCCAAAGAACATGTATGAGTCAGAGAAACTCCTCAAGGTACTCAAGATGCCATACGAGCAGATACATGCTTGTGAGAACGGGTGCGTCTTATTTAGGAAAGAGTACAAAGATGATACGCACTGTCCAAAGTGTAAATCCTCAAGGTTCATAGAGGTAGACCCTGGTGAAGGCGGTGAGAAGAGGCAGCTTAAGGTCCCCGTGAAAATCCTACGGTACCTTCCCTTCGCACCGAGGTTACAACGGATGTACATGACCGAGGAGTGCGCGAAACGGATGACATGGCACAAAGATGGGCGTCGCTACAAGCCGATAAGATGGTACACCCATCCGATGCGAAGCATGGACCCATTTCAACAATATTCATCGACAAAGCTATGGAGGCTCGTAATGTGCGTGTTCGCGGCCGGGCAACGAGATGGGTTCAATCCTTATGGAATGATGGCTGCCCCATACACTTGTTGGCCTCGTATTCGTTATCCCGCTGAACCGCCTCCGGGGCGTGCGCTTTCAACCGAAGAACATTCTTTTGTCTTTGATAATTCTGGCCACTCGGGAAATAAAATGGGTGTGTTCATAGAGCCCTGTGATTGATGAATTGATCAAAGGTTGGAATGAAGGGTTTTGGACGTACGACCGAGCTTTGAAGAGAAATTTCAGGATGTACGTGTGGTACCACTACTCCCTGCATGATTTCTTGGCGTATGGGATATTCTGTGGCTGGTGTGTGCACGGCAAGTTCCCTTGCCCAAGTATGCAAGGCGGTCGTGAGGTTCACCCGGTTGAAGGAGGGTGGCAAGTATTCTCGCGTTCGACAAGCATCGACCGGTTCTGCCTCCCGACCATGCTTTTTCGAGCTAGACAAGAAGAACTTTACGAAAGGTCTCCAAGTTATGGACCCAAAGCCGAGGATGATGACATCTGCCGAGGTACACGCTCAAGTGGATTCCCTTGTGGTGATGAAAATGGTGTCTTTGTGGGTTATGGCGAGCATCATGCATGGACTAACAAGTCGGGATTAGAGAGGCTCCCCTATTATGATGACCTTCTTCTTCCACATAACCTTGATTTAATGCATACTGAAAAGAACATCGCCGAGTATTTTTTTGGAACATTCATGGAAACTAGCAAGTCAAAGGACAACGTTAAGGCTAGAATTGATCCGGGCAGAGTTGTGTGACAGATCGAAGCAAGAAATGAAGCCTCCTAGCAATGGCAAGAGATGGAAAAAACCTAAGGCCGATTACGTGTTGAGCAGGCCCCAAAGGAGGGAAGTCTTGCAATGGTTTCGAGAAATTAATGTTCCTCGATGGGTATGCAACAAATCGAGGAGGGGAGTGAACTTATCTACTATGCGAATCAATGGGCTCAAGAGTCATGACTACCACATATGGATGGAGCGGCTTCTTCCGGTGATGCTTCGAGGCTATGTCCCCGATCATGTCCGGCATGTGATGGCGAGTTGAGCAATTTCTTCCGCGACTTTTGTGCTAAAGAGTTATCTCGGACCACACTAGAAGAAATGGAAAAAGTGGCACCTGTATTGGTCCGTAAGTTGGAGAAGATATTTCCGCCGGGCTTCTTCGTTCGATGGTGCATTTGATTTTGCACCTTCCATACAAGGCAAGGGTGGGTGGCCCCGCACGCAGTTTCGTTGGTGCTATCTTTGTTGAGAGAGTTCGAAGCATGTTCGGGCCGACCGTAAAAATAAGTGTAAGATTGAGGGTTCCATCGCAGAAGCAAAGGTTCGGCAGGAGGTGTCAGACTTCACATCAAAATACTATGGTGACAACCTTCCTAGCTCGCATTATCCACCCCCTCGTTACAATGCTGATGAAAATGAATCAACCCTCAGCCTTTTTCAAGGAGAACTAGGACGTGCAAGTGGTTCAAAAATAAAGATCTTGACAAATCGAGAGTGGATCAGTATAATGAATTATATACTTTTCAACCTGGACGAAGTGCTTCCTTACGTACAGTAAGTCACAACTCTAAGCGTACAACCAACTTGTCTTGTAGTACTTAATATCCCGCATCCAACCCTTTTGTCTCTCGATGGTATAGGAAATTTCAAAGGCAATACTGGCGTCAACGAACGCCGCCCGAAGCACATGAATTGGACGCCCTGCTTAGACAGGGTGCTGGCAATGGAAAACCAGATTTCATTAGTTGGTTCAAACGCCGTAATCTTGTCTAATTGCGTGTTAAATAACGCCTCGTTTGATATGCTAACGAACCGTCTCATTTTATTTATCCCGCTTGAGCTTGCAGCACGGACCGATCCGGTATGCGCCCCGAGCTCATACAGGTTGCCAATGGCTTTGAGACCCGGGGTTAGGTCATTTACCGGTTATGATGTGAATGGATATCGCTACCATACAACGAGCTATGAGCAGAATCGACCAAACCGAAGAACCACAAATACCGGAGTTTTCACTAAAGGTGATGATGGAACTAGCACTAAAGGTTATTATGGAAGAATTGAAGAAATATACGAGCTCCATTTCCCCGGCTCTAAACGGCTTGCTCCTGTCGTGTTTAAGTGCCATTGGTTCGATCCTGAAATGACAAATTCGGACCTCGAACAACTTGGGATTGTTCAGATTCGACAAGACTCCCAGATGGCCGGAGATGATGTCTACATCGTGGCTCAACATGCCACACAAGTTTATTATCTCCCATGGTGTTGCCAGCACGACGAGCGGCTTAAGGGTTGGGATGTTGTGCAGAAGGTATTGCCACACGGTAGACTACCTGTCCCAAACAGGGACGATTACCATTTTAATGCAAACACATATGAGGGAGAGTTCTTCCAAGAAGATGGGCTACAAGGTAAATTTGTGATAGAAATAACCGGGCCCAACGAAATGGAAGTAGACAATGAAAGTGTTGTTGATGATGAGGAGGACGAGGAGGTTCGAGATGCGAAGGACTTACAGTTACTTGAAAAATTACTTAAGGACAAATGCAGTGTTGACGTCGTTCCTCCTCCCATGGATCCTGCCAATCTTCATATGTTGGAAGACGTAGACATGGATGATAGTGATCATGAGGATTATGATCCGACGGTGCGAAATCGTGATGAGGGGATGAGGATTATTTCTAATACATGTAATACTATGCATCTCTTAATAATTATGTTCGATTATTGGTTTTCAATCTCTTCATAATTACGTTCTATTTAATTTTGCATTTTTACTAATTATCTATGTGTATTTGCAGGTCATTCAAAAAGATGCCACGAACGAATGTGTTCAAGAGAATGACCGGGAGGTTCGAAGTGTAGCCTCGCTAGGGCAAGGGCGGGGACGAAGGGGGAGGCGTCGAGCCGCACCACCGCCACGGGGGTAGGGGCGGGGCGGGCGTGGCACCCCGACCACCGTCGCCACCACCAGTGGTGCGGGGGAGGAGGAGGAGGAGGAGGAGGAGGAGGCGGAGGCGGAGGTGGAGGACGAGGACCTCTCGGCGTCGCACCACGCGGGACCGCTCGGCGTCGCACCACGAGGGAGGGGACTAGCCGGAGTACGGGAGGGGGTTCCTCTTCCTCCGGGTCGAGGCGTGTCTACTTGCGAGGCCCCTCCGGACTCCCCGGATCGACAACCTCGTGAGGAGCGTAAACCGACCATAAGACCAACACGCCAAGGTAATTTACTTTACACTTTAGCACTACTTTCTTATTTTTCGGGTTTCAAAATCGTAATAGGAACTAATAGTTATTCTTGATCATTTGGGCGGGGTTTTGTTGTCACCGCGAACTCGGTTCAAGGATGCCCGCCAAAGCATTCTTGGTGTTCTCGTGAGGAAGCACTACCTCGGCCTTATTAAAATCGACGGAGAAGAGTATGTCACGTCGTTCCACCAAGTCTGCGAATTTACGGACAACTATGATGACGATGGCATTAAATATGCTAACAAGGCTGTTCGTGTGGTCAAAGAGTTTGGGTAAGTCTATGTCGCGACCGTACAAATACATCGCTCCAAATTCTAATGTTAGAAATAATGACTTATTACATTGCTTCTATGTGCGTAAATACTTCAAGTGCGAGGAGGGATACGAGGGCCGAGGCGGAGGAAGTGGCTCTAAACGCTTTGTTTCAAGCATGTGGCGGATATGTGGTGCGAGGCAGGCGGCCGGCCGCCGGGACGTGGTACGCAGCGTAAAGGACAAAAGAGGGCTCGATAAGCATGAATGGAAAACGCTGAATCGACCAAAGAACAATACATGGAGGTAAATATTGAATGCTCATACTAAGTTTAATTATGCTTAATGTGATTTTTATAATCTGTGTTATACTTGGTGTCTTGTAGGTGATTCCGGAGTGGTGCTTGGTGCATAGGCGTTCTTTGGGAGCTTGGTGGACAAGTGGGTCGATACAGACTTTCGGGACGTCCACAACGACTACGGGACCGGGCGTGCCATGATGCGGTGTACCACACCATCAAGGCAACCTTAATCTCGCTACCTACCAAGCTAGATATGTAAGTGTTATCCAATTCCTATTTTATGATGTGCAACTCAATACTTTCTTACCATTCTAGCTACTTTTCTTTTTTTCTCACACAAGAGCGCAGACACATGGCACGCCAATCAAAGACGCCGAGGCCTTTGCTAACTCCCACACGCGGCAGGTATAAAGATCCCGCGGTCGTCTTCAACTCCTAAACCCTAAACCCTACGATCTCCAGACTTCAGGTTTATTTATTTTTAATTAAGGTTCATTTATCGTTGAATACTATTTCTCCGTGTTCTAACTTTGTGTTGAAATAGGCCGAGATAGAGGAAGAGAGGAAGCGACGGGAGGAGGCTGAGGAGAGGGAGCGGGCAAGGGCTCTGGCGGAGCAAGAGAGGGCTCGAGCGGAGCAAGAGAGGGCTGAGCAGCACCAGAAGAGCATGGAAGCTCTCATGGCGCCTCTACCGCGTTGGTGGCCAGGTTGGTGTGGTGTGCACCGCCACGAGAGGAGATCGTCTTCCCGCCACCGCCCGTCTTCGTCCCATCGTCGTCGCCGCCCCACCGCCCGTCCCACGGTCACCTGGCCGATCTTCCCTCCACCGCATGGAGCCTCTCCCGTGAGTTTGTCTCCCGTGAACTCGAAATATGCATATATGAATGTGAATGGATATGATCTCGAGTTTTGAATGCACCATGAGATGTGCACGTGGACATGTGGTTCTCGCCATCGAGCCGTTGTTTTCTTGCGGGTTGGAAAGCCCTCCGTGCAGGGGAGGTGCTGCCGAAATTTCTAACTATTTCTCTTCTTTTTTCAAGTTAATAGATTCTACCTTCAATTTTGTCTCACAAATTTCTAACTATTTATCTTTGCCTACGTGCAGGAAAATTCTCATGCCTCGAACCCAACTCCGAACCAATCTCAACCGGACGCTTGGGAACGCGCTTCGGAAGGTTGGAGGCCGTGGCCGTAAATTTGTCATGATTTAGGTTCAAAACTTGTGCACTTGAACTTGTGAACTTGGATTTTATGTGAGTTTGTGAACTTGTGGTTGCACTATTGGACATGTGGTTGAACTTGTGACTTTGTTGGATATGATGTAATATATATGTGGTATTATGGATATTATGAAAATGTGTATGTATATATATATTTATATGTGCCAACAATGTCTTTGGAACAAAAAAAAAAAAAAAAAAAAGGTCAATTTCCGTGAGCCACACACGGAAATTGACCAAATATTTCCGTGAGTGGCAATCGCTCACGGGAAATTGACCAAAGATTTCCCGTGAAAAGGACATTGACACACGGGAAGGGGGGAGAGGATATCCCGTGAGCTCGCACCGTTACGCTCACGGGATACCTCTCGAAAACGCCGTTTCATGCCACGAGCCATAACGGGGTTTTACCCTCCCCGTTGACGGTGCCAAACCCCACCCCGTTAAGTATATCCCGTGTGCTAAATGGGATCACGGGAAAGGATATCCCGTGGGTATGACTTTGTGTTCATGGGAAAGGGCAATTTCGTCGATTTCGTTCCCGTCACGGCTATCCCGTGATTTACCGCGGGATAGGCTTTCCGTGATGAAAACGGGCTTTCCGTGTCGGCGAAGGCCTCACGGGAAATCGGCAGTGTTCGGTAGTGAGATCAATTAGCACCGAGCCGGCATACGCTTTGTCCAGCGGGCTCGCAACGTGCACGCACCGCCGCGCCCACAGCTTCTTAACCACGTCAAAACCCGTCGGCCCGACCTAACACAATCCAACCCGTGCGCAAAAACCGTAGGCCCAAACACGCCTTCCAATCACGGGCGCATGGCCGATTGCTCAATCGTATGGTCCTCGCAACTTTGTAAAAAAGGGAAATTAGTTATATGACCCTAGAAAAAAAGTTGTTTAGGTATTTGGCCATTTTCCAAACGAATTTAGCTCTATGGCCTCAATTCAAACTTTATTTAGCTATATGACCTTCCGTCCAAATTTGACCTCTAACGGTGTTAACTATGGTGTAAAAAGACCTTTTTACCCTTGATGGAAAAATACCTAAACAAATGGAGGAGCCTGCTCTCCTACGCCGAGATGGTCGGGGAGCACATGAGCCTCCGTGCACAAGCACGCCGGCATGGACGAAAGCCGCGGTGGCGCCCGAGGAGCTCGGGCGCTGATCCCGTGTATTTGCCTAATCAAACGGCGCTTCACATGTTTGTTAGTACATGTCAAATCGGTGTTCTCGTAGTGTGTTTGCCCGCATTGTTTGTACAACTTGTATTGTGCCGTAACCACCGCAACGATAAGAGGTGCCGACAAATTCCCTTCCGATGGATAACAAATGGAGGATTAAAGTTGTACATTCGGCCCTTGAAAATCGGCCGGTCCGTGGCCCGGCCTTTTTGGCCCGGCCAGCGGACGGCCCAACATGTGCGTGCGCGGCGGCCGGCCCGGCGCGGACCGGGCCATGGGCCGCCGACGCAGCCCGCGAAGACGGCACCGGTCCGCCCGGTGGAGGGAGCGGCCCGGTGATGGCCCGCCCAACGGCTAGTTGCCGTATATAAGCCGGGCGCGCCCCCGTTCCTCCCCACCGGCCGAACCCTAATCCATTTCGTTCCCCCGGCCGCCTCGGTGACTCTCGTCTCGCTCGTCCCCGTTCCCCACGGACCTAACCCTAATCGACGATCCGCCGCCGCCGCCGCGCCTCTCCGTCGGATCTGGTCACCTCGCCGGCGATCCGGTGACCTGTCTTTTTCTCTCCTTCTTTGCTTACTCTAGTCTCCTCTCCTTTCTCCTCTCTCTCCCTCTTGTTCTCTCCGTCGTCGGCCATGTGAGTACTCCTACTCTCCTCTCCTTCCTCCGTCCCAGTCAGATCTGACTGTTCTCCACTCTCCGGCGAACTTTGCAACTCCGGCACCGGGCTCCGCCATAGGTAAGTGGTCAGATCTGACCATTTTCTCTCCCTCTTTCTTCCTCCCTGTCTTCCTCTTCCTCCATGCTGCTTCTGCTTTCTCGTCGAGGTTCTTCTTCTTTCTCTGTCCTACTCTCCTTGCGGGTTCGTGCCTGACGCCGCCTCTTCCTCCTCCGGAGTTGAGATGGCCAGGCTGCCAAGAAAGGCGTTGAGGGGCGGTGCCGGAGGTGCAGGCCGGGGTGGGTCGTCCTCCTCGCCCAGCTCGTCCGGCCGTGGTGCTGGAGGAGCAAGGCGGGGTGGGTCGTCCTCCTCGCCCAGCTCGTCCGGCCGTGGTGATGTCCTCGCAACGCGGGGCTTGGATGCAGTTCATCGGCGTCCAAGAACCGACGACGGCGAGGACTCAGGCCGCTGTTCGAACGACGATCTGGAGGTGGAGGACGACAACGACCTCCGCGAGGATGCGGCCGCCTGGGGTGTCGATCTCGATGCAGTCATCGATGTCGATGCCGGTGATGATGACGATGCTGATGACACTAACACGACTGGTAAGCGTTCTGATGTGTGGGACTACTTTCATGAGGTAAAAGAGAATAAGATTCGTGTTGGTGCTATCTGTATGCACCGTGATGCTAAGTACTCGCTAGATGCGCTAATGGCTTTGGTCATTTGAGGAGGCATATGAAAACTTGCATGAAAAAGAAAGACCATCTTGATATGGTGCAGTCTAAGCTAGCTTTGAATGCTAATGGTTTAGGTACTTGGAAATATGATTCTATGGTTGCTCGTATAAGGAAGTTTGTAGGCAGATCACCACTAGAGATATGGCTAAGTTGTTTGGTGAAGAACGTGACATGATTATGAATAAACTGTTGCCTGCTGCATCTTAGGTTTCTTTGACATCTGATATATGGTCTGGTAATGCTAAGGAGAACTACATTTATGTTGTTTGCCATTTTGTTAATACTGATTGGGAGCTTGAAAAAAAGGTGGTTGGTTTTAGATTGATTGATCGTGAAGCACACGGGTGAAAACATTGCTGATAGTATTTCTACTGTTGTTGAGGAGTTTGGTTTGATTGATAAGGTCTTTGCTGTTACTCTAGACAATGCAAGTGCTAATTCTAGAGCTTATGAGATATTGGGCCCTGTTTTGTTTGGTTACCTGGGAAGTTATCCTACACCTACTCATGATGATCCTAGTCATGTCAATTACTTTCTTGTGCATCAGAGGTGTGTCTGTCATATCATAAATCTTATTGTCAAATCTGGTCTGAAAGTTTGTTCAAAATGGCTTAATGACATTAGAACTGCTGTGAACTTTTTAAATTCTTCAAATCATAGGATTGCATTGTTTAAGAATTTCTGTATTGCTAAAGGTGTGACACCTAGGAAGTTTGGCCTGGACATGGAAGTTAGATGGAATTCTACTTTTCGATGCTTAAGCACTTGATTCCTTACAAGGAAGTCTTTACTGTTTTCATTAATTCCAATTATGGCTCGAGTTATTGACTCTGTGCATTGGTATGTTGCTGAACATATGTTTAAATTCTTGAAAGTTTTCTATGAGTCCATTGTTATTCTTTTTCTGGTGTGTACTATCCTACTTCTCCACTTGTGTTACACCAAATGTTTGAAATTGCTGAGCATTTGCAAAAAGCTGAGAGCAATGAACATTTCGCATCAGCTTGCAAGGCCTATGAAGGCCAAATTTCTTAAGTATTGGGAGAAAATTCCTTTGCTTTATTCATATGCAATAATTCTTGATCCTAGAGGTAAGATGAAAGGCTTTCACAGAGCCTTAGAACTTCTTGGTAAGGCACTTAATACCGACGGTCTTTACTATGGTGATGTTAAAGCGAGGCGACAAGGTTGTTTTGCAAGTATCGGGAGAAATATGGGAATGGGACAGGTGCACGCTAGGGCTCAAAGGTCCATGCTTCCTCCATCCGGTGCTGCTAACAGATGGGAAGGATCTTTGAGTCCTCATCCCAAACTCCATCTAGTACTACATCTCTGGTTAGTTAGTGAGCTTACAGCTTACCGATGTGATGATTACGTGTCATGGGCTGATCCTAACTTTGACATATTGCTTTGGTGGCGTGATCACAAGCAAACTTATCCTGTTCTGTCTATTCTAGCTCGAGATATCATGGCTGTCCCTGCTTCTACTATGTCTTCGGAGTCGTGTTTTAGCTTGACTGGTAGGATTCTTGAAGACCGCCGGCGTCGCCTTCTACCTCGAGCATGTGGAGATGCTCACCGCATCAGGACTGGGACCAAGCAACAAGGAAGGAGCAGCATACAGTGGTGGACAAGGACTTGGAAGATCTGTTTAAGAACATGTACATTGGTGATCCTCCTGCTGAACAAGATGGCAGCGGTGGCGGCACCGGCAGCGGCAGCGGCAGCGGCAGAGGCTCCCATAGCACTGGTGGATAGAGTGCACTGGAAGAAGGTAAGAATAAGATGTATGTTTGTTTGCTCGATAGCTGTTCACAATTTCAACTTGAATTTGAACTAACAAGTTTGTTTTTTGTTGTGACTTGCGATCTTTGGACTTTTGGTTACATTGCAAGTCTTAGAGCAATAGAGCAATCAAGCTGGACTTTGTGATTTTGAGAGTATGCTTTTGCTATGACTTGTATGTTTCCTGTTGGTGCCACCCGAGTTGGCTAATGTAATAGGGCTAGCTGTTAACATGTTTGAAACATGAAACTTGAAACTTTGAATAAATTTTGAGTGTCTTTGTACTCTTTTTCCTTTCTAGGGTTTCTCCCACAAAGGTAGGTTTACCTAGAAAGGTTTTTAATGAGGCAACATTGCACACAGCTCATTTTGAAAATTTGGATTGTCAACTTTGCTTTGAATCGTCAACTTTGCTTTGAATCTGTCAATTTACACTTGTGATCTGTGAAAACTTGATTTACACTTGTGAATCTGTCAACTTCGCTGTGAAAACTTGTGATCTGTGATCCGTGAATTGTTTTGCTGTTGGCGTCTTTGCGGCCGCCCGAGATGCCGGGCTCAACGGGCGCACGGCCCGGGAAAATGGCCCGCGGACCGTGCCATGGGCGGTGCCTCGCCCGTAGCACGGTGGTGGCACGCCCGGTCGGCCCGTAGCCCGTAGTGGCCCGATACCGTGCGTGCCGCCCGCCCGATCCGGACCACGGGGCCGTGCCGGCACGCGCCCGTTGTACATCTATATGGAGGATGTAGGTTGAATGTGAGTCATCTGTTTTTTTTTTCTATGTCCCTTTAACATACCAAGATGGCAAGATCTTATCGGCAGTATCACAAGTCCAAAACTACTAAATCATGCATGGGAAATCATGAGCCGGCGGCCGGCCGGCAGGGCTCAAAATTGCCCTAGTTCCGACTAGGTGAAATTTTATATGTTGTTACCGCCCACGCATTTGTTTATATAATAAAACCAGACCACTCAGCTATCGCCCGATGCTCAATTTATCGTTGAATTAACAAAGTGACCTTTTAGTCCCTGAAGTTTTCTTTGCCTTTTTGCGCTCAGCTTGGTCTCTAAACTATCAAAAAGGTCATATTTGGGTACAAGCGTGGCTCCGGGCAGTGGCTCGGGCTGAGGGGCAGCATATGGCTAGGGTTAGGGCAGGGGGCAGCGGCGTGGTAGAGAGAGACGAGAGAGAGAGAGCGGCTCACAAGAGAAGAAAGAGGAGACTTGACTGGTAACCGAGACTTGATTGCCCTAATAGAACTTGACTCCTAAGCAACTCTAGAGATCCTTATTGGATATGGATTCTCCTTTCCTAACAAACTCAAACTCGATTCCTTAACTAATCGACTCTTTATATAATATAAATCTACGAAGCCTTGATATGGAAACTGGATAGCGATGATGGCAGGGTCGATGCACCTCTACCTGCCGCACGGCCTTGTTAGGGCATGGCGTTGGGGCGCCCGGCCACCCATCTTGGGCCCTCGCTGCCCCGTTTATTCGACCGGAGATCGCATGCGGCCCACGTTGTGCGTGTGTGACAATTTCTTTTATGTTCCTTGCTCTTTGGAACCATGCTGTAAAGCTAGCTAGCTACGTTGTCACGCTTCTTATATTGTTTGAATAAAGTTAACTACCAACATATAAGACGTAACTACTTTTTATCCGTATCCCATGATATAAAGTGTTCTCTCTCTAGGCACATATACCGATACAGTAGTACAAGTGTTGAGAGAGAGAATTAAATAAGTTTCTTGTCCTCTGAACCCGAGTCAGTTACGCCTTATATCCTAAGCCGGAGAAACTGTGGTAGGGTCTAAAATGGTTTGTGCTCTTGATCTAGATAGTGACGTTCTTTTGAATATTCCACTTTAATTATGTAGTTCAGACGTTTCCATTGAAGGCTCTGCTCGTTTCCGCTGAGTTTTCCAACTGCAGGCCGGCCGGCCGCCGGCTAGCACGCATCAACCAGCGCTAGCAGACAGGGGAGGAATCCGTTTTCTGCGTACGGTTGATACTTGATTACTGGCCGGCCGGATCTTTCCTTTGAAACGATCGCTTCAAAACAAAATTAAGCTCACTTCAAATCCATGTTCCTGTTTTTGACTACACATAACTCCCTTCAAAAGTGTTATGCTGGTCAGAAACTGTGTATTTCCGTTATTCATAATGGAAGTGAGGTCTCCCTCGGTTCAAAAAAAAAAAACTTGCAATGTTGCGCGTATATATAGTATACTTCTTTAAGTGTTTCCATGTTAATCGTGTGAGTCAAACGTTCTCAAGTTTTAATAAATTTGTAAACAAATATTAACAATATTTCTATCTATGAATAAATTTATTATAGAAATAGTTTTAATGATTTATCTAATAATAGTCATTATGTATATTATAAATATTAATATCCAATTTATATATTTAGTCAAAGTTAAAATGCATGTTTGATTTATCTGGAAGTGAGATCCCCTAGCGTTTCTAAATTGTCTTTTTAAAAAAAAAATGTATAACACATGAAAGGTTGCAGCACTGTACCACCTACGTGTCCTAAAGTAATTGTATCTCTTGCTTTTGGATGAATCGATTTTTAAATTTTTGTAAGAATATATAAAAAGCCTAATATTTGTGACGTGTAATAATTATCCTAGATTAATAGTGAAAAATATTTTCGTAACAAATGTATTAGAGCATCTGAAATAGTTCCTACAAAACAGTTGGTAAATCATTGAAATTTTCAGGTGGCTAAAAAGTTAGAAGTATATATTTATTTAGTTCTTCTAACAATTATCAAAAACTCGCTTCTAAAATATAGAAGACAAACCACACATTTATACTATAATCAACATTTTGAATTGAGAATCTTGTGCTGCTACTTATTCTTCCCCACGTCCTTCTAACCGCAGATTGGCTAATTGATTGATATGTTTTTTCACTCGATTGTCCCAAGTGGAAAACATTGGAACCTGAGACAGAGTTGTTGGAGATCTTTTTTCTCAATCTAAGTTGGGTTTTAAAAACTCTCGCAAATGCTTTTAGAAGGTACAAATGTTAGTAGTATTTTCTATAAATCTAATCAATGTGCAATTATTTTAGAGTGCTTTACCTGTATGCCATTATAAAAGATAGGTGTTATCTTTGTGTCACTAAAAAGCTCGCCGCACCTGTGTACCATCACTTTGTTTTACTAATGTGCTATTCCGTCTACCTGCTGAACTTAACGGTACAGGTGGGATCCACCTAGAAATTGTCCACCTTGCCCTCAACCCATCCAGACTCTCCCTTCCTCCTGCTTTCTTCTCCTCCCTTGCGAAACTCATCCACGAGTTGTGCACCTTCGAAAATCTTTGGCGGACCGAAACCTAAGCTCCGCCACCGCTGGCATCGGCGCCGCCATATCCGGCGAGGTCGGCCACCCGCCCTCACTCGGCCTACCTCCCTCATTTCAATTGGTTTTAAATATTTTTGGATTTTTCTTATGTGCATATGATTTTTAGAAATTATTTATGGAATATTAGAAAATGGAATGACTTTAAGGATTTTGTTTCCCCTCAGAGTGGATTCAGCCACCGTCGAGGTCACGGCCTCTCAGTCCATGGTTCTCAGTCCATGGTCAACAGAAAAGAGCAGAACGGCAAAATGGTCTTTGTCCACCTCCATTAGGCTCCGTCAGTTGCATTCCGTCAAAATAGCATACAGGTAAAAGGAAGTTTCGCAATGGCACACAAATGTGAGTGAACTTTTTAGTTACATATAATAGGGTATTAGGTAACAACCAACTTTTTTAATGGCTAAAGCCCTCATTATTTTATTGGACGGATGAAGTGCCTTTGACGGTTGACCTGAAGACGCTACTTAGGCCAGTCTCAATGGTGAGTTTAATTTCGTTGTTTCCAAGACTGTAATGTCATATAAAATGAAATGAAACTTAGATGAAACTCCTACTCTTTTGGAGAGTTTCATCTTGTGGTTTCATAGGCATTTAATTTCATGACTCAGAGATAGTTGGTATTCGTGCAAAGAGAGTTTCACCAAGATGAAACTTTCTCCTCCTCTCTCATCAGAGTTTCATGCAAAAAGTGGACTTTTGCTGATGTGGCTCCCTATTTAATGTGCATGAAACGCCTATAAAACTCACATTGAGACTGACCTTATTACGAGTAGTTCTCCGGTTCTCCCCCTACAACTACAAATACAGCTCCACACTGTCTTTTGAAACACATATCTTACCTAGCCAGAGCTAGAAGCCTACGACGATATGCATTGTCTTCTCGTTGTAGTTGCGCTGCTGGTGGCGGTGGTGATGACCACCGTAGCAGCTGATGCACCCGCGGCGAACATCGCGTTGCCGGGCTGCGAGAGCAAATGCGGCAGCATCCAGATCCCCTACCCCTTCGGCACCTCCACCAGGTGCTGCCGTCATCCAGGCTTCTTGGTAACCTGCAAGCGCAATACTTCGAAGAACGGCGATAAGCCGAAGCTGTTACTGGGCAGCGGCACCGGCGGCGGCAACGAGCCACCGCAGGTGCTGCGCATATGCGTACAGAACAGCACGGTGTCCATCCGCAACGAGGTGTGGTTCTTCAACGTCAGCGACACGAGCAAGAGGCGGATCACCGTCGTCCCCGCCGGCCGGCCGTACGTGCTGTCCGCGGCGGGAAACCACTTGTTGCACATCGGGTGCGGCTTCAACGCCTCGTCATGGACGCCGCTGGAGCAGCACCCGTTCAACACGTGCTCGTCCTCCTGCCCCGAGGACACACCGATAAGGATACGGCATCGCATGTGCGACGGCTACGGCTGCTGCGAGGCGCCCCTCCCGACGGGCGGCCTCACATCTTTCCGTGCCCAGTTCCGGTGGACGAGTTCCACTACGACGTCGCGATGGTTTACGTCGGACGCGAGCGTCGTCGCCGTGGCGCGCGACTGGTGGGGCGACGGGAATAACGGATTCATGCTCAAGATGTCGCTGCTTGCCATAGGGCACGCGAGTGGATTAGTGATCCCGGCCACACTGGACTGGGCGTTGGACAACTCGTCGACGTGCGAGGAAGCGGCGCAGCGATCTGACTATGGCTGCCTCAGCAAGTACAGCAGGTGCCTCAACTCCACTGGCAGCGCCCATGGCTACGTCTGCCGGTGCCGGCGCGGCTACCATGGCAACCCCTACATGAGAGATGGATGCGAGCGCTCACGAAATGGACGCCTTTTTCGAGCTGGTAAGTTTAGCTACACACTTGTCCTTTGTACTATTAGTCATTTAGTTTTATCCTGAATCAACCAAACACTAACAACATAAGAACAAAACCTTGTGATAGTTTACTTATTATGAAGATATTGTACATGCTTAGGATAAAGCTAATTAAAATGACTTACAATTTATAATGGATGGAGTACTATAGTATTTCGTTATCGACTCTATTTTAGAGAGTAGCTAAAACAGTAAATTTAGCTAGTCTTTTTTGGCTATTCTCTTGGACATGCTCTTAGGAACCATCCCTATTTGGAAAAGGTCTATATCACACCCCCACCTATAGTTTACTTATTGTGAAGATATTGTACATGCTTATATATTAATTTTATCAAAGTGGACAAATTTAACTTAGAATAAAAGCTAAAATGGCTTACAATTTATAATGGAGGGAATACTAACCTTCAAGGGGATTTTAGGGGCGGTTACTAATTAAGGCGGTAAACCCACCCTTTTAGGACCATCCCTATAATTTGATTTTATAAAATGGGTTCCCTTTTTTTTTGAGATTTTATAAAATGGGTTCCTAAGATGGTTCGTTGCCACACAAATAAATAATAATAACATTTTGAAATGAAATCAAATAATGGTAATAAATTTATAGAGAACACTCGGTGAGACTTAAAACTTTGCTGAATTTTTAGGTGACCAAATATTTGTTACAAACTCTGTATCTATTAAAAGTAAAAGACTTGGTATCTTTTAATTTATTTCTAGAAATAGGTCATAGGGGGCATGTCTTTCCAAATGATTTCAGAGATGGGATGTAAGGACCCGCTTCCATCAAAAAAGTATCACAGGAATTATATGTTACAATTAGCAACATAGACATGTGAAGTTAAAAAGGAAGAGGCTTGTTCGAGCTTTTAGGCCATGGGTTTGAATCTTGAAGAGTATGCATGTGCATAGGAAGAAAACCATGTGAACTCATGAACAACATAAATCCAATCTAAAAGTAAATTATTCAGATATGACGTTATGAAAGATTACAAGTAACTCTCTAATTTTTTTATCTGAATTATCCATTTCTATTGTATATTATTAAAAGTAAACTAAAAGCACCACTTAAATCTGCATATAAATTACTCAATATGCCAGTATGACACTTATAATGCATTTTGAAGTTGTTTTAATAGTATATTGGCATAAATTATGTAAGTTCCTACTTTAGGAATAATTTTTACATTTTGACTTAAGTATTATAACATATTTGCATTATTTATAGTCTAATTGTAACCATCATATTTTTAAAAAAAAAAATATATAAGGCTACTACTACATACATAATTCTTCTTTAATACTGGGATTTAATTAAACATGGTACAATTTTATGTCGCTGAGTTCAAAATACCTGCTACCTCCTAGCAAAATTTTTAGAGAACATACCATAGGCATATATTTCATTAAGCAGAAATAGAAATCCCTTACATCCCAACGGTAAGCGTAAGATTACGAAACACACGCATATAGCAAAGTTATTCTACATTCTTGTTTTTATTCAAATCGGTTCTGGTTGAACCCTCATACTAATTCAGAGATTCTATCGAAAAAAAATAACATATCACCTTCTTTGTTCTACAAAGCCAGCTTATTATTGAAATATTTTGTTGCATATCCACAGGGATAATATTTGCTACCGGAGTTGGCATTGGTATGTGCCTTTTGATTGTGGTTATTGCAATAATCTTTGTGACCAAAAAACTCAAGGCCAGAAAAATGAGGGAACATTTTTTCAAACAAAACCGAGGGTTGTTGCTCCAACAATTAATAGATAAAGATATTGCTGAAAAGATGATTTTTAGTTTAGAGGAGCTTGAGAAGGCTACAAACAGGTTTGACAAAGCTCGTATCTTAGGAGGGGGAGGGCATGGGATAGTATATAAAGGCATACTCTCAAATCAACATGTTGTTGCAATTAAAAGGTCAAAACTTGTGGTCCAAAGGGAAATTGATGGTTTCATAAACGAGGTTGCTATACTTTCTCAAATCAATCACCGAAATGTTGTCAAACTTTTTGGATGTTGCCTTGAGATTGAAGTTCCACTACTAATTTATGAGTTCATTCAAAATGGAACACTATATGCCCATCTTCATGTTGATAGGCCCCTATCTGTTCCATGGAAAGACCGAATGAGAATTGCTTTTGAAATAGCCAGTTCTTTGGCCTACCTTCACTCTGAGGCAACAATATCAATAGTTCATCGGGACATTAAGACAAGCAACATATTGTTGGACGATCATCTAACGGCGAAAGTGTCAGACTTTGGTGCATCTAGAGGCTTAGCGATTGATCAATCAGGAGTGACAACAGCCGTACAAGGAACTTACGGTTATCTCGACCCTGAGTATTTCTACACAAAGCGGTTGACCGAAAAAAGTGATGTCTACAGCTACGGTGTCATCCTTGTGGAACTGCTGACTCGGAAGAAGCCAAATGCTGACATGTCACTCGAAGGTGTTAGCCTAGTATCACACTTCATGTTTCTACTAAGTAAAGAAAGAAAGGCTAAGTGAGATACTAGATCTGCAGGTGATCGAGGAAGGGAAACATGAGGTGATGCAAGTGGCAGCAATAGCAGCATTATGTTTACAAATGAAGGGTAATGACAGGCCAACAATGCGACATGCGGAGATGAGACTTCAAGGGATCCAGAGTTCAAAAAACAATTCTCAGGAAAATTCAGCTGTTAAAGAAATAGCAAATGTCGAGGACAACATTACCAGTAGAAGATATAGTATGGAAAGAGAAATTTTGTTATCAACGACCCTGCCTCGTTGATCTTATATACACAAGGGCAACAAACTACTCTATTCGGATCCTAACTTCCATGTACTAGTCGATATACACTTTTGAGAAGATCTAAGTTCCTGTCTCTACAAATTAATCAACGATTTGTAGGTGTACCTCCACCCTTGGAACTATGATTTGGAGAGGTAGTTGTGTCTCAATCTTCGAGATACCTCTGTAAATTGTTGTCTAGAAATCAAATCAAGGTAAAAAAAAAAAAACACTAGCAATTCTTAATGATGGGAGACCCCACCAAGCAACCAGCTCGCGCCTGCACATGTCATGCAATTTTTCAACATGTATTGTGTGTATCTCCCCGAACCACTCCACCCATGATTCATCTGTATCCATATGAGATATCCATTATCCTTGTAATATCTCTTCAACTGATTTTTGAAATAAGTATTTGGGACCATAAACGAATTTAAATGAAAAAGTTTGGAACCAGAAAGCTATATACGTTGTCGCTATCTACAACATTGGTTTTGTTCGTTTCTCCATCCAAGGGATTTTGAAAAATTGAATTTGAAATATGAGAAATTCAAACGTAACTTTTTACTAGATAGATGGTTTCAAGTGAAAGGTTGTACTATAAAGTTGTATAATTATTCGAGATCTATAAATTTGGTTTTGTTATGTTCAAAAACAACTTCAGGTTGATCGTTTCTCTATCAAAGGACGTTTGGAAAATTCGTATTTTACTATGCTAGACCTATTTTAGAGATGGCTCTAGATTTGGCGGTGTCACAACCCGGCTAGATTGGGCCGTAACCGACACGCGTGATGGTCGACCGTTGGAGCGGAGAAGGTGGCGTAGGGAGCTGCAATTTCGGACGACGGGCGACCGGCGCGGCGCGGCAGCAGTGAGGAGAGGGGGGGCCGTGGTGGGAGGGGAAGGGGGGCGCCAGTGGTGGCGGCGTCGGTGGTGGTGGCGCGGTGAGGGCGTGCCGGCTGGGGTGGAGGCGGCGACGGTGGAGCTGGAGCGAGATAGATAGGAACTATTTTATTGCTTGCTTATCCCCAAAGAGATTACATGCCTGTGCTTATATAGCCCGGCTAGTGGGACTTGTAATCTAAGCAATCTCTCTATAAGGTTTCCTTATATGATTGGAATACCTTATACAAGCAATATTTATTTATTTCCTAATAAAGGTCTTCCTTATAGATTGGAATATTCCCTTTTACACACCAAAAAGCCTAAGATAATCCTAACTTGAGGGCGGCAGAGTTGGACATAGAGGGAAGGAGGTGGGCGGCGGCGCAGGGCGCCCCAGCACAAGACGCCGCCTGTAGAAGGTACGAGGGCTTCTTATTCCACAAGAACGAAAAGAACCTTTTCATTCTTTCATATACTAGGGGTTTTTACTTGGAAAAGACAATGTTCCATACTAAAGGATTCGGGTCCATAACCACGAGTTCAAAGTGCACTTAATCCGAATTATTCCTTCATATTAAATAATTGGAATTTCTTTTGGTATTAAATAATTAGAATTTCTTTTGGATAGTTCAATTCAGATTATTTCAAAATCTTATTATTTGTTTGCTTGTTGCCCAGAAAAACCCTTTGGTTTTGGATGCTCGTTGCCGCTAGAAAATGATCTTGATTTTGCTAAAGAAAAGAGCCTTTCTTATGGAAAGGCGGATTATCATTTATTTTTAGGGATAAAAATCGCAACATACTAGTTATGCCACTCTCACTTTATCGTCCCAATAAAAAAAATATTCATAAACATACCAATAACGGAGCGGCATTGCTTATAAAAAGGATTCAATCTATAATCGATCGAAGTAATGGGGCTTCTTTTGTGGTGATAAATTGCCTACTTAACTCGGTGGTTAGATCTTTCGAAGTTCTATTTTTGAAGATTCCGATCACTCGTTTTTATTTATTTTTCGGAAAAGGAGTAGTGCTCTTGGGTTCATGGCCAAGGGCAAAGATGTTAGAATCCGACTTATTTCTTCTTACAAACAGAATTGGCTTGTTATTTTTAATGGAATGAAATAAATATTCACGCTTTTCGACATAGAATCCCCTAGAAGGGTAAGCTTTATTGTTCTTAGGATCCGGATCCGTTATTCATTCAATCACTTTTCAGATGTAATTGAGAGTAAAGAGGGAGGTTTCGCGAGACTCTACTTGGGAAACGGGTCGATTACTCGGGTATGCTCATTATTGTTGTGGGTCCTTCGCTTTCATTACATCAATGTGGATTACCTCTAGAGATAGCAATAAAGCTTTTTCAGCTATTTGTAATTCGCGATTTAATGACTCCTAAACGAATTATTTGGGATTGTGAAGTGAAAGAAATCATTTTATCTACTAATAGTGACCAAATTGGTGTATTACCAAACCACGCCCCCATTAAAAATTTGTAGATATGGGTCCTTCGAGAATATGCCTCCTCAACGACCAATGGTTAATGCTTCGATTTCGATCTTGACTTCTTTCTTGGATGCCCCAAGTTTGTGTTCGCCCAAAGTTTCATATCGAAGCAAGTTTTCAAGAAACCGCTCGAAGTTTTAGCAAAAAAGCTGCCCTACGAGGTCGTATTGAATGGTTGAAAGGCCCGAAAGAAAATGTAGTTAAGGGGGATTATACCTGTTTGGTACCGGATTTCAAAAATTTGTGCATCGTTCCCCACAAGACAAGAACCTTTATTTCAAAATTAAAAAAAAAAATCTATTCGTGTCTTAGGAAATGAGAGATATTTTGGTTCTCCATACGTAATTAGTTTCTTCGATATTTTTGACAACACGCTTCTCGCTTCCGTTTTTGAGTTGCGCATCTTTCTCCCTGGGGCATACTATAGTATCACATCGTAGACCCCCACCCCAACTTATCTTCCTTATCGGTGAATCGGAACATAGTGTAACACCCCCGGTGTTACTTTTCTAATTAAAATTTAATTAAGTAATAATCATGCTTTATCCTTATGCATTAAGACATAAGATGCATTTCATGTTTAAATATGTATCATGTGGTGTGTGCATATGCTATGCTTTATTTTTGGATGGATTGTTTGAGTAATAGTATGAAAGGGTAATTTGACGGTTTTCGAAAACCCTAGTTTTCCTAACCCTCTTTAACCCCCTTTCCGTTATTTCAAAATCCATGCAAAATTTGATGTTGAGCCGAAAAGCAAGTTTGTAGATCTTTTCACAATGAACAAGAACCATATTTTGAGTTTTTAAAGTTTAGTTCAAAAATGTAAAGTAATTTTGAATCCCGACAAACCCTAATTTGAACCTAAATTCAAAATTCAAAATGGAGGCCGAATTTGAAAATGTTCCAATTGTGAAAATTGTAGATCTTGAAAAGTTGAGCAACTTTTATTTTGGAAATTTTCAACTTTTATTCAAATTTTGAAAGTAATTTCAAAAAAATACGAAATCTAGGGTTGGAGCTACGGTAACCAAGGGGAAATTTCCTTTCTCTTCCTCTGCTCCACGCATCGCCGGGCGTCGCCGCGCCGCCGCTCTTTCTCGCGACCTCTCGCGACGCCGGTCACCGGGCGAAGTTCGTGGAAGACGCGAGGCACATCCTCGACCATCCTCTTGCCCTATAAAAGCTAAGTCGGCCGCCCCTTTTCCTCTTTTTCTTCTTTCTTCCACCGCCGTCGACCTCAGCTCGCCCGGCCGTTTTAAATCGTCGTTGTTCCACCACCGACCACTTCAGCTCGTGAGACAGCCCCCCTTGTCGCTGCGCGTCTGCAGAGCCGACGCGACCCTTTTTTGCGCCGGGTCGGCGGCGCGCGCCGTCTTCCTCTGGCAAAAAGACCGCCCTTGGCGCCTCGCCCGTGGTCAGCCGCTCGGTGAGCCTTGGCCGGTTTTCTTTGGCGTTTTAGTTCCGCCTTGTCACGGGAATCACGGTCGGCCGGCTTGTTTTGTCAACTAAAGCCCGACGCGGCGCCCGTGTCGTGTCCGAGCGCCCGCCCGCCATCGCCGCCCGGTGACCTAGCTCCACAGCGTTCCCATCAAACCAACACGAGCATCGAGTTCTGGTGAGCTCACGCCCCCGCTTGTCCTTTTCCTTTCCACTCTACGCCGTGGCGTGGGAGCAGCGCGTGCCGCCGCGTCGGCGACCGCCCGGCGACCATGGTCGTGGGCACGCCCACGAAGTGGCAAGCCACGATGCCGCGCCGGGTGAATGCGGCAAGAAGGCGGCCCAATAGAAAGCGTGATGGGCGAATCAAATCATGGGCCAAAATAAAAATAAAATCAGCCCACGATGAATAGTATCGGGCTAAATGAACAGTGCTAGGCCGTAACGATGTCGGGCCAATCGGGTCCTAAACCCTTTTTCCTTTTATTAAATGTTTTATTCAATTTCAATTGTTTGAATAGTGTCGATTTTCTAAATTTCATATAAATTCAAATACTAGCTTAAAAATTCTGAAATTTTTTGTGTAGCTTTCCTATGAGTATATCTACCCATGAAAAATATGAAACTTGAATTTTAAATAGTTTGGGCATGATTTAAAAATACAATCTTTAATTGGAAAATGCATCTTCCATGAATTTTAGAAAATAAAATATTTATTCAAAAATCATGAAAATTTATTTGGTGCTGTTTTATGATGTGTCCTACTTGTATAAAAAGTTTGGAGTCATTTTTTGAAATGTTTAAATTATTTTCTATATTATGCTTTAATTTATTTATTAGAATAAGGATAGTGATTAGTGCTTGATGACTTAGGTTATGAATGATCTTGGGAGTGCTTTGTGAAACTTGGATCATACCATAATCAAATGGTACTTGAGAACTCCTTAGGCAATGGTGATGATATCTTGTAGAATAGTTCAACAAGTTGGTTTTGTTGGGTTGCAACTTTATCGTGAAAGAAAGTTGTACTTAAGATGTTTATCATTTCATGCATCATCAAGCATCATGTTTACCATTCCATCATGCTAAAGCATGCATCATCATCTACGTGTAGAGTATATGCGAGAGAGTCGGATCGTGTTGATAAAGCTTTGGAGAAGATGCATCCACCGATGTGTTGGTGTCAAGTGTGACGTGGGTGGTCCAACTTGAATCTAACTTTTCCTCGCAACACGTGCAAAACCCGGTTACATTAAACCCTTCCTTGATGTTTTAAAAGCTTTATACCACTTAATGTTTATGATATATTACATTAAGTAATTAGGAGTTGAGTGATAACCTAATTGCTGCACTTTCATCCTTGATTATTGCTATACCATTCTTGTTAACCTGTTTAATTTTGAAAATGCTTAGTGATGCTTAGCCATGCTTAATTAGTTAGACTTTTTGAGTCAAAATGTGCTAAGTATTCAATCATAGCCCGAATGGGCGTTGTTGAGAAAGGATGCTATGTTATGAAACCATATTGGAATATGGTGTTTAACTTGAGGACGGTCGGGTAATTTACCGAGAATGGAGTCTCGGTGTAGTATTTTTCGCTTGTCGATTAAGGACCGTTCGTTGTAAGCAATGTGGATCGAGACTATGGAACGCACCGCGCTGAGGTCTTTTGACCAATGGCACGCGTCGTGCAGGCGTCGCCCGGGACGATCGAAACTAGTACTCGACCACATACTCTAGTAAGCCCGATCTCGGGGGTGTCAAATCGTAAACGCATACAACCGCGACCGGGGGTGGAGAGATGGCGGGAGTAGCGTGTACACTCGTGGGTTAAAGTTCGGATGCCCGTGGGTTAGATTTCGTGGTGTGAGGTGTATCTTTGTGCTCTCGGGTGGCGAGGACGCGGTTGCTTTTGAGTATCCAAGAAAGGGTTGATATATGCAAGCTTAGGTGCTACATATGTCGTGGTGGAAAGAACTCCCCAATTTGGGTTAATCGATTTCAAATCGCCGTGCTTCTCGGACATGGAGACTCGGTTTCCCCCTTACATCGTAGATTAATTATGAAACTATGAAGAGATGGAATAAGTGATGGAATATCTACGAAGTGTGTGCTTTAGTATAAGATCACCTAGAGTAGGTGAGAAACTAAATTGGGATTAAAATATTGAAAGTAAGGATTCATTACTAGTAAGCTTTTACGCAAAAAGAATCCTTGACTCTTGCTAAAAAGCCTTACCTTGAATCCTATTAGACCAACATTCCCGAAGTCTTCTCCTATTTTCTTTAGTCGGGTAAGTCTTGTTGAGTACTCCCGCACTCGGGGTTTGTTAACCCTTGTTGCGTGTACCGACTGCGTCTTTGTTTAACCAAGGTTATGTCGGTGGGCTCGACATGATCCGGTGTCTTCTAGTTCTACCTAGCTTCCAAGAAATAAGTTAAGTTTACTCAAATGTAACTTATTCACAATTTGTAAAGTTAATGTTATTATTCTTCCGCACTCGATCTATATTTTTATAACAAATGTTATAATGTTGTAGCTACTCCTTTGTTGATCCCGGTATTAGTGGTGTAATCGGGTTTCCGATGACACTCGACGAGCTTCTTAAGTTATTTGGTGCATCTACACCGCCGTCGAAGTCTTTGAGACAATGACAGTGCGGTGGGCCCAAGTAATTAGGAAGATACATTTACACATAGTGCATAGGTACTCTTCGATCTTTGCGAGGGACGAGACGAGGTGACATACTATGACCACGCACCGAAGTTCCGCCCCCCGGCTCGGCATATGGAACCTCTCAAGCTGCTCCCTCGGGATAGGTAGGCCCATCCCCCAACTTGAAGTATTAATCTTATATTTAATATACCAAGAAATCACATCAGATCATAATATATATCAATACCCTCTAATATATATCAATATTCCCCTTCTTTTATCTATGCAAAACAAAAAATAATAGTAAAAAGCCGATCAAAATGATTAATTGGAATTCCAATTAATCATTAAAAAAATGAAAAAGGGATTAAAGAAAATAAAAAATCCAAGTCTTAAATGAAAGGGTCAGTTGGAATCATAAAGTGTGGTAGAAAGAACTACATATAAATTCAAGTAGTTCTTAATAAAAAAAAGAAATTTTCTTCCTTCTAATTTAGTTTGCCCAAAAGAGAACTCTTTTCTCTTTCAATAAATGATCATCAAGCGGTTCTTATTCAAAGAACCCTTGCCTTTTGTTTATTCCTATTCCTTGAAAGCGCACGTTAAGTAGTTCATTGGAGGAGCTCGATCGAGGAAGCCGTAACCGTTGTAGGAATCGGTTCCTTGTGGTGGAGAAAGGGGTTCTCCCCTTGGGGCATGCTTTTTTCTTAGTTTTATTAACTTCGGTACGCTCTTTATTTATTGCTTTATATTTATATTTGTTGTTTCAAAAGTAAAGTTACGATTTATAATTTATAATAGAATTCTCTCCTTTTTTTTTTAGAATTTCACGGTATTCTAGACTCTTTTCCACACCAATTACCAATTCGAAGAAATTCGGGAGTTACGAAAAGAAGCTTAGGACTCATATTGTTCACGGGTTGAGAGCGGGAGTTGAACTCTAGGAGGTCGAATCTCCCCTTGTTCCTCAATAGTAGCTCGGTGGTAGAGCGGTCGTCGTTAACCGACCGGGTCGTAGGTTCGAATCCTACCGGGAGATTTGATTCATTCTTACATTAAAGAATGACGAAAAGGCTTGGCTTCCATTTTGGTTGTAGATGTAACCAACCCCTATTAAGGATAGCGTAGAAAGAAATAATAGAAAAAGAGCTCCAGTATAAAAATCTTCATTGGTGCGCAATCCAATTGTATACCACCACTGATAAACCCCAGATCCCTATGGTCCTACTCAAGGTAGACTATCGCAACAAGTGTTTCCACGACTCTACCGCCCGGCCAATCCTGTTCCACTGAATCCCCTCCCCTTTTCATGGCCACATATCTTTACGGCTAAGGAGTGGGAGAAGCCGAGCCCTTATCTTTTCTTTGAATTCCAGGAATGCTTCTCACTAGAACCTTTCATGTGGGCCGGCCGCGGCCGCGTCAAAGCCCTTTTAGCCCGGCCCTAGGCTGGCCCAATTCTTGGTCATGACAGGCAGTCTCTTAAACTCAATTTTAGCAGCAGCTCTAGATCCAGCCATCCCTAAAAATTAATTTGTAAAGATGGTCTCTGAAAAAAAAACATAATTAGTAGGGACCGAAACTAAATGGGACCCCGGTGGCAAGTACTCCTCCAAGTTGGCATACGTGGCGCTCATGGTGGCCTCACACGCGATCTCGGGGTGCAAACGGATTTGGAAAACTTGGGCCCCTCCTCCCGGTCAAGATCTTCATGTGGCCGGGCGGTACGGGCGCGACAATCGACCACGAGTGAGGAGGCGACGGCACGGGCTACCAACGCGCGACGACACGGGCTACCAAAGACGCGACAATTGCTTCCCTCTGCGATCGGGGAGCCGAATCCATTGATCACATCATCGTCCCCCCCGCTCCTTCTCTAGGCAAATATGGTGGACCATCCTCGCGGTACTCGGGGTGGACTCATCTCGGTGGGGGACTCCACAATGCTCGATTGGTGGGATCATTTGGAGGCGGGCGGCATGGAGACAAGAGGAAATGGGGCGATACCCTATTCATGCTTGGGGCTTGGCTAATTTGGAAGGAGAGGAACGCCGGATGCTTCGTAATGAGGTCACCACTACCAGCCAACTCCTCTCCCTCATCAAGTGCACCACCAACCTTTGGATCGAAGCCGGAGTGCACAAACTCAGTTGTCTAACTAGTGATTTGCGCGCGCCCATGCGCGCGAGGATAGACCAAGCAATATCGTAAATAATAAGCAATGCATGCAAACAATATATATCTAGATACGATGTTCATATAGAGATACAACATAGATAGCAAATGTTCATAAAAGATCGCCCTTGGATTCTCGAAGGTCGTCGGATGATTCTACCGTAATCCATTGACTTGGTTCGCTTGCCCGCACATAAGTAGAGAGATGTCTAGCCTCGCATTAGAGTATTCCATTGTTGTGTAAACCGCATACACACCGAATATAATGATTGACGTTGTTGATGAAGAAGGAAGTCAAATTGTAAGCGAGAGGTGGGCTACATGGAAATCTCCTATTCATCGACTACACCGACATGGCGGTTTATATTTTCGTGTAAATTGATTTGGGAGGGATAAGTATCATCGCGATGGATACATAATCCCCTACCGATCATATAGTAAGTTGTATCGCCTATCTCTATGAATTCAAACATCAAACTCGGCACTTCGGGCCAATTTTCATCACATGTCATATTTATCGTCTTTATTCGAAACTCATTCAACAATTCCATTGTTCAAATCAGGTAATATAGAAAAGAACATCTAAATATGGCAAGTCGCAAGAGCTTTACAGGATAGGCACAAGATGCAAGAGCTTTTTACGGGATAGACATATATATTGGAACATCTAAATTTGTTTTTGCTAAGGGAGGTCTTTGTGTTTTTACGCTTGTCCTCTCGTAATCGAGACGTGATATGTTACGCTAACTAACGGGATAGGCTTCACCGTCTTTGATGAACTGCATACGAAAAAGCATTACATTCTTCTTGCCGCGTAATTCATATGTGCTATGTTTGGGTAACTAATAGAACTCATGATTTGGGTGGACTGTTGCAAACTTCTAATATAAACAGGTGGTGACACTTTAACCTGCTAACAAGGTGCCTTCCAGGGTAACAATTTGGGCATAAGGATTAATAGACATTGATTCAAGCGGCAACCTAGTGTTACTAAAAAATAAATAAGTTGCCAATCATATTGGGTCATCTATTTGCTTATGTTTTGTGGAGAAATATTTATATTCGGACTCGGATATTATAAATCTTGGAAGAGTTCCACATCGAAGCATGTATGTTGATAGTTCGCACTGCAATGAAAGGTGATTGCTCTCTAGCTTTGATCCCAAGACTAACCCGAACCTCTCTAATGCTTTCACAATCCCATGTCTACATTCTCGCAGAGTTCATATTTACAAGAGCACGTAAAAAATGGCAAATTTGAACTATGAACAACAAAGCTGAATTAATATGATGAAAGCTCTGTTTTGAATTCATCAGTTAATAGATCGGGTTCATTATAGCAGCTCATTACAAAATCTGGAAAACCAGAACCGCTAGAACCTAGATGGCAAATCTAACATCTCCGAAGCCGTTAGTTTGGCCATGATAAGATACACCTCAAATTCAATCATATAGGAACCATCAAGATATGTGTAAGGTGATCCGGCATTTAAAACTCTAAATATGAGATTGCACATAGTAGTTATCACATATAAGATCCTACTGTGTCTTGCTAATAAATCTTTTGAGGTCAACCAGTAGTTATCGGTTATCACAGATCCGAATTAAAAAGCATCATTAATGTTCATAAAAGATAGTCAACCAAGGTTAGAGGTGAAGAAACTTATTTAATTAGAGTAAAAGATGAGTGACAAGAAGCTCCAACAAATCCTTAACATATTATGTTTTTATTTTTTACGTAGATAGGTATGCAAAATGACTGGCGATAGGGCATGTTTTCATTTTTTTGTAGATGGCTATGCAAAATGACTGCTAATAGGGCTCGGTTACACCGGTCTCCAGAGACCATATGTATGGGCAAAAGTATATATATATATCCCTGTCACCTCTAACACCCTTCAGGTACATTAAAGCGAAATAAAGGTTCCTCAAAAAAAACAAGCAAAGAACAACAAATTGACAGTGCGCAGACATATTATGAGGGTCAGTGAACCATATTGCAAAACTGAAAAAAGCTCTTGCTTCCTGTAATCATAGCCATTTGTAATTTTTTCTTACAACCTCCAGATCCATATCTCTAGTTCAATAAAAAGAAAGGTAATCCATGTTGTTATTAGGCCCGTGCTGCAAAATGAGAACAAAAGCAAAAGGTAACATTAGTTAAACACATATGGTCATATGGAGTAAAAAACACTAAACTGACCAAACATTTTCCTGGTCTCACAATGGCCCTAAGGTAGGACACACGGGGATATGGAAAAGGAAAGATACCGAAGCCAAAGAAAATAATTTAAGTCCAAGGTTGCATATCCTAGATTCTTGCATAAAGTAGGACAAAAGCAAATAGCACCTAATGATGCATCATCAATGTGTACTTGCAACCAACTAAGAAGAAACTACAACTGAAGGGGGCTGCAAGCACGCCTATTTATTGCGCACAAAGGAGGAGGTAAAATAAGGTTGTGTGACGGATGTCGCTATAATCTTTGTACTTTCGGTAACAATTATGGAGCACCTCACCGAAAAGTAGCGTCTTGGGAAACAATTACGTAACATGTATAAATTAGCCCGCGAAATCATGAAACAATGCTAAAGTCCAACCACAATCTTACTGTCATCATTTAAGCAAAGATAAGAATCTAGCAAATCAACATTAGAATTATATGTGCACGGTTAAAATGGCAAACACACGTCATATCGCAATCCCAAAGATATCACCCGAGGTAATCGAAAACATATAAAAATAATAGGAGGGAATCTAAATCAATACATAGAGATGACATTCAAATATGACCTCTTTAGAAGCACAAGTTACCAAGCTTTGCTACCTTGTAGGCATTGTATGATCCACCGGCTTTCGACATGTCAAAAGCTCCAAAAAACCACGCCAAAGGGTATATACATCACTTTTCTCGGGTTAGTTGGCCGGTTATTGCATAGCCGCAGTAATCAAACCTCAAGTCAAATTGTAGATTGATCGGACAAAGCGTCACTTCAATCAATAATCTAAAAAACAATGCCTATTATCAAATTAGTTGCTGCTAGCTAGAGAGTATCGATTCAGATTGTAGCTTGCTTGTCATCCAGGAAGTAATTGGTCGGTAGCGGCAAAAATAGAACAAAAAGATTCAAGGTTGCCATGGATTCAAATTTGTTGGTCATTTTTTTGTAATCTATGATGCTATGTAAAAATAATCTCATTTTCCCTACTGAAATTCAGTAAACATCTAACCAAGAATGTGAAACTCGGCGGCCTGCCACCCGGTCTGTCTCAAGAACAGTCATGGAGCGATCACATGGCACAAAGGGTCCATACCATACTTTGGGGAACTGTACATGTTACACTATTAGCTCCAAGCAAGTGGTTTGCATATAACTTTCTCAGACAGAACTACGGCAAAATGAAATAACTAATGTGGTCCACAGGTGGTCTTCATATGTGTTTTTTGGATTAACATTTGGAAGATTATCATGTCAATTGTGAATATATTTCTGGGATCGACAAAGCATTTGTGTTTAAAAAAAGGAATATACCATGCAAATATATGGGAAGGGAAGATATGCACAGGAGGCTCTTCTTTCTATTTCATTATCAGTTAGGAGTTTGTATTTTTTTTAAAAAAAAAAAAATCTGGAATAGAGGTCATCTAAGCTGAAACAAAGACACACACAAGAATAAAAAATAAGCATGATACAAAGCTTTTTAGAATAATACGGCCTGCCATTTAAACTTTTAGGATAGTAGTTTTAGACTCATGTTTGTTACTAATTATTAGTATCGCCATTCTCTATCTCTTTGTCTTTGCCTTCCCATCAAGACACGGGCATAACTAATAGTAATGCTTAAAAAATAGCTTTCTGAACTCAAACCGTTGCATATTCTATAGAACTCGATACACAAGGAGTAGTAATAGAATTCTAGTTCATTGGCCAACATCCAGATCACATATGGAGTATAGCAACTTCCATAGGACCAAGGCAGTACATATTACAAATAGAACTTTTTTTCTTAAACTTACCTTTGGTATCTAGAGTTTCTGAAAGCGCTATGGTGCCAAACTCAAGCACATTGACATCTGACGTAACCAATTTTCAATAATACAATGACTGAATCAAGTTTTGGCTGCAAGTAACAACAAATAAATTGAGTAATTAGGCATTCAAGAAACTGTATTAACTAAGCAGCTCATGGCAACATAATGCATTGACACCTACTCGGCTTGCAATGGACTGAAATAGCATCATACAACTATAAATAAATAATAAATAATACAAAGCTACACATGATCTCAGGTGATAACTTAGCATAAGAATAACTGCATGGGCTGAAGCGGCCACCGTGATCGTAACCCTAACCCTAACCATTGGGGCACATGCTGAACGTTATATACATGGTTAGAAGACATGGAGAGAGAGAGAGAGAGAGAGGAGAAGGGAGGGGGTCACTGCGCCGCCGCCCCGCCGCCGCCGCCGCCCTCAAGCCGCCCAGCGCCGGGCCAGCCGCGCCCGCCTGCGCCGTGCCGCCCGGCCGCCAGCGTCGCGGCCGCCGGGGGCTGGCCGCCCGTGCCAGCGCCGGGCTGGGAGCCGCGGAGGTGGAGGCGGCGGGCGGCGGGCGGCTCCCCGAGACGCCCGCCGGATCGGGGAGAGAGGAGAGAGCGAGAGGCGTAGGCTTCGGTAGTTTGTTTTTTTTTTTTTTTTTACCGTGAGGAGGGGCCAAATATATACGTGCCGCTACAGTAGAATGAGCCGGATCCGGTCGTCAAAGCCAAGATCGAACGGTCAAAAATAATTTTGCTAACGTGGACATCCTGGCCGCACGTTTTCTCCACACCAAATATTACTTTTAAATTCGCGAGTAATCGGCTTAGAGCACCCTTCTAGGAGGACGCGCCTATTGTAAATCTTCACCTCCGGACCGCGCACTTGGCGCGTTGTTAAAAACTCTCTGCTCAAATATAATGATGCGCAAATTTTTTACGTATTCGAGAAAAAAAAAACAACCAACTATACGAATGCTTTTTTTTTCTATAGACGGCTCCCTTCGAGATCCATAGTTGGAGCCTCACGCTTTCTCTCTCTTGGCTGCAGCGTGCACACAACATTTTTTTTTTTCTTGAGCAGAAGCGCCAACAGCATCTTACCCAAGTCATACTCAAAACCCGTCGGCTCGACCCAACCTAACTCGTCAACCGAAAACCGTCGGCCCAAAGGCACCCTCCTCCACTGCAAGCCTACAAAGACGGCCCAACCTAAGTACCTAACATTTGCATGTAAAAGCAAAAAGGAAAAAGTCCACATTACCTCCCCAACTATCACACAAGTTCACTTTTCCTTCCTCAACTTCAAAACCGGACATATCACTTCCTCAACTTTTTCGAACCATGCATTTTACCTCCCTCGGCGGTTTGAAGGCTGTTTGCTACAGTAAACACGGGTTTGCTACTGATAAGAGTGCCTTTGTCTTTTTTTTTAAAAATTTGGTTGAATCTTTGAAAAATCATAAAATGAAAAATCTAGTTTTGTTGGATTCCACATGAGTAGATCTACACAAAGTGGTATACTTTAGTTCAACAATATAATTATAGAAGTTGCGACTATGAATTATTTTAATTAATTACATATTCACTTCGTATAGAACTTTTACTAAAGCATATCATATTATATATTCTTTGTGTAGATCTACTCATTTGGAGTCTAACAAAATTGGATTTTCTATTTTATGATTTGTCTTTGATTTACTATGATTTTTCAAAGATTGACCAAATAAATAAAAAGAAAAAGGCAAAACCTTCGTAGCAAAAAAACTTTGTACTAAAGCATATCATATTATATATTCAGTGTGTACATCTACTCATGTGGAGTCCAACAAAACTAGATTTTTCATTTTATGATTTTTCTATGATTTACTATGATTTTTAAAGATTCAACCGTAATTAAAAAAAAAGAAAAAGACAAAGGCACTGCAGCTTTGAAGCAAACCCGCAGTTACTGAAGCAAAACCGCCTTCAAAACTGCTTTCGAGGGAGGTAAAATGCATGGTTTGAAAAGTTGAGGGGGTGATTTGTCCGATTTTGAAGTTGAGGAGGAAAAGTGAACTTCTCGTGATAGTTGGGGGAGGAACGTAGACTTTTTTAAAAAAAAAAGGTCACAGGCTCCCTCTCGCACGGTCACACGAACATGCGCGTGGAGATCCTGGACGGGAGCATGGTCCGAAGCTTGGTGGAGGACGAAAGCGACCTCTCGGTTGACGCCGACGCGGACAACGACGACCTGCTCTGCTCACCTACGCGGACCGGAGATGGCCACATGAGTAGATCATCATGAGGTGCGGGTGTTGGAGAAGCACGCTCGGGCGTGACAAGGCATGGGACAGTCACTGCTGGTAGATGGCCCGTGCAAAAGAAACAAGGTTGCAGATGCAGCCCAAGAAGGCCCGGCCCAAGCTTTGCTGCAGTTGGGTGCTGGGCTGGGCTGGGTGGACGACACAATCGCCGGTCGCCGCAGCGCGTCGTGCACGGGCAGTCGGGCACGGGCCGCACGGCGAACTGCGTCGGCTTATACGGTGTATTGCACGTTAGAGAAGGGCAGCCGGAGAGCGACAAGCCTGTCTTGCACAAGAGATGATAGAGGAGTAGGAGCATACGGTGTGTACGTCGGAGTAAATGGCATTGACACTCTGCGTTGAGCTCGCATCCACGGATCGATGCACACGACGCCACGGGGACGCCCCTCCGCATGCTCTTGTGATCTGCTCGTCTCCCGTTCGTAACGTTGCGTTCCTTGTTGGCACGGCAGCTTCCGCGTCGATCGTTTTCATTTCAGGCTCTGTCCTTCCGATCTGGTCGATTCGACGGTGGTTCTCGTGTCGCCGCCCGCCCGCCCCGCCGGAGACGATCGATGATTGCCCGCGCTATGATTGATGCCTCCGTGCTCAACTCGTGATGGCTTATTTTAGCCTGCCTGCTGCCTTACCACACGCCTCCGTTTCGTTTCTTTTGCGAGGCGTGTGACCGCTCACTGAAGAATCGATACTCCGTCCCACTGTTTTTATTTTCCTTCATTCGGAAAACTATATTATGACATAATAACGGTTTTCTTTAGGCGCAGGAAACGCGATGACGTTTTCTTGGCACCACCGACACACAAAAGAGCAATGCAATGCAGGCAAAACCATCACAGCCCGTTGCGCCCTTGATACTATGCTGTGTTTGCAACTTGCATAGCTAGTTGCAGTAGAAGAACCCTTGCGGTTGGTCAACATCACAATTCACAAGAGCCAACCCACAAACCGCTAGCCTAGTGTATTTCGTGGCCCGAAAACCTAGGTCTCTGCTCGATCTGCTTTGCTTGGAGTGGTCCTGCTCCAAGGTCCATTACCACGGATCCGCAGTAGTCTATTCTGTTCTGTTCTAGCTTTCGAGTGGGCTTGCCAAAAAAAAATACAAGGAGGTTGGGTTTATCGAGTGCAGTTGCATCTGTGCCTGCGCGTGATTAATGGCAACCGGAAATCCGGAATAGTAAACGCGCGGAGCACTTGACGCTCCACTTTACAGTACAGTATTACTCCACTTTAAAATGTTTTCTTCACACTGAAGCGATCCAACCAACAAGAAAGCATTGATGTATGTAATCCTGTTCCTGTCTCCGTAGCGGGCTGCGGCACGAGCCAACAAGCAACTGGCAAGCGTCTCAACTGCACTAGGGCCAAACATTATTCGCGAATAGCCTTGTCGGCGCATGGACGGCCGATAGGGGCCTGTCGGCCAGCCGGTACTTGATTCTGCTCACATGTAGCTCTGCTCAATTGGGAGTTGGGACTGAGGATGACAGCTCCCCTCGGCTCTCCTCTCATGATTAGTGACGCTTGCATTGTGATTGTGTACCTACCACACATGATCACAGCCATGACGATTAATTATTCGCTCCAGATGGTGATGGTGTCCATCCCATTGACAGTGGCCGCCCGCCCCGCCAGAACACGATCGAGAACCGCCGTCTCGTCTCGTCGCACCGACACGGCGTTGCCGTCGTCGCATCGCGTTTGGCCGCGACCTCACGTACGTAATCACATCATCGATCGGTTTCTTCGAAAGCTTAATAATGGGCCTGTACATCCCTCGGATGTAGAGGCCGGATATTTATTATCCATTATCTAAAAAACATCATCGATCGGGCACACACACACATACACGCATTATTATTCAGTCGGTCGGTTTATTAGTGCCACCCATTATTGGAACGTGGAAGCACAAGTTCAGAAGAAAAGGGGCAGCGTCGTATTCAGATTTCAGAGTTTCAGACACCGACATGGCGACATCCACTGGCCACGTGGACTCTAAAGAAAGGGAAACATGAACAAGAAACACATGTGGATATTATCAGGACATTTTTGCATTTTTTGTTTGTAGTATATGATTTGCTCGGTGACGGTGACAACGCACCACTGCAAGGGCTAGTGTGTTAGTACTATGGCCACCAAACATGTGCCTGGCCTGCAGGAAACCGAAGCTTCCGTTCAGTTGAGACTTCAGACTTCCACATGCCCCTACTGTAGTTACAAAATTCTCAAGAACAGCCACTGAAGCTTCTGTTTCAAACCAATACTGTACTTTATAATATTATTACATGATGGGCCTTATTACATCCTAGCGCAGTAGTCGGAGCAGGGAAAAACCTGCACATCTCTAATAATGTCAGTCCCACGGAAAACCTCCCAGCAGAGTTGGTACGCTGGTGTTGGGCGCATTGACAGACACCGTTTGAGAGAACTGGAGGGAAGGAATAGGAATCCTGTTGGAGACAAATGCCACAACAGTGCTCTTGCAAGTACATCACATGAACGAACCAACCTCTCTCTCGGCACGCGGCTCCGTTTTCTTTTGGATCATCACATTCGGCCAGCTCCTTTTGCCTTTATTATTCTCACAAACAGAGGCGATCGCTGTTGTCACAAAAAAAAAAAAAAAAAAAAAAAAAAAACAGAGGCGATCGCATTCTGAAATTCCTCAAAAGAAACTTCTCTCTCTCGTACTTGGAAGCTGGTCCAAAATAAACTCAATGAAAACAGGACATCATCAACAGCTCGGTTTTATAAAGGCAGGGACATGCTAATGCTTACTTGCAAGCATTGTAAAGCTAGCAAAGACATCATCTAGCAACCACAAAACCGTCCCGGTGCAGTCAGTCTATGGACGCTAATCGCTCCAGTCATGATGAGCAAAATGGATTTACAGCAGTTGGGATCAGGGTTTTTACCGACGGTTGAACCAAACCGCCGGGGTCCGGTTTTGGATTTACGGACGGTTACGGGTAAACCGGCGATTCTGGTAAACCGCCCGGTTACGGTCGGTTTGGTTTTTGAATTCAATTGAATTCAAATTTTTCGATTCATCGGTAAAAATCTTTTTACCGGTAGGTTTGAGCGGTTTACCGCCGGTATAAACGGTTTACCGGCGGTTTGAACGGTTTGAACGGTTTTTTCAAAATTCAAAATTTAATTTTTTCATAAAATGCTAAAAAATTCCTAAAAATACTTCATGATTTGTAGAATCCAATGATGTCAAAATTACTCAAATTTGAGTGTGTTTAGTATGCTTTTCGACCTTCATGATTTAATGGGCCTTAATGGGCCTATTTTGTGTATTTTTCTTTTTTTTTTTTTTTTCAAACTTAGATTTGAAATTTTTATACCAAACGAACTCAAATTTGAGAAATTTTTACACCATTGGATTCTACAAATTATGAGCTATTTTACAGAATTTTTTGAATTTTTTTCAAATTTTACATTTTGAATTTCAAATCTTTTATACCGGCCGGCCCGGATCACGGGGCCGCAGAAGTTCGGTAACCGCGGTTTCCCGCGAGGAAACCGACCGGTATAAAAACCCTGGTTGGGATACGGTAGGACAGAAATGGCAGCTAGCCCCCTTTCAGTGCCGTGCAGTGAGGGAGAGGTGGCACGTCACGTGGGTCCCACCTCCAGCCTCTTCTTCCTCGTCACCAGCTGCCACCCCACCCATGGCCGGATCCCTCGTTATCTTTTACTCCATCCATCCCCACAACGTTGTGTACCACCACCTTTTTATATAGGGTAGCACACTCCCCACCTCCATTCCTCCACCGTCCTGTGCTGCGCGGCTTCTCAGTCCTCTGCTCCCGCTCAGGTCAGTCTCCCTTTCTTCCTGGCTTCCTCCTCGTTGCCCCGTCTCTCGCTCGTTCTGCAACCGAATTCCATTCCATGCCGCAATGTTCAAAGCCGGTGCCTTTCTTGGCATCCATGCGCTGCAATTTCGCAAGTTTTTTTTTCTCTTTCCTGTTAGTAGATTAGAGGCACTTAGGCTTTGACTGTGCTGTGCTAGTTGCCTAGTGCGGCTGCAGCTCCGTTTGGATCTGGCTCCTCGGTTCTTGACCCGAGGAAGAACAGATCTTCCTGGTGCTCCGTGTTCCGTTTTCTTCAACCTGACGCAAATGTCTAGCAGTAACAAATTTTGGAATAGGCTTCTGCTACGGTGGTTCAGTTTCGTACTAGCTGGTTACTTGCTCCTTCAGATTCCGGCTCTCCAGTGCCGCTGAGATCTGCAGGAGAGGTGTCGGTGCTGTTCACTTCATGTGTTAGGAGTTGTTTATTATGTCCCGTCTTGTGATTTGGTAGGTGGAATCTGACAGTTCTATAATGCCGGTCAATTCGGCCAGATCGGGTCATGGGTGGCTGTTTCTTTTCTTGGCACCTGTATTTGTCTTTCGTGGTGATAGAGAAAGGTGTACCCAATTATTCATCCTTTCAGGCTGTGGTGCTTAATCCTGATTTCAATTTTCAAATCAAATCTGTACCACAAGGATTTGAACACTAGTCTTGCAGTTTCTGATGGGAGCAGCTTTGTTCTTTACCTCCGATTGGTTTTTAATGCTATGGTAGCTGCTGAGGTTATACTCTACTTTAAATCGAAATTGAATATTTCCTCCTGTGTATGAAAATTACTGCAAAGAGCAATTCTATGAATCTATGAATCTGAAGAGTTACCACCTGCCATTTCAGAGTAGGAACCAAACCACAATTTAGATCTCTCACAGCTCACTAGCAACTTCTAGCAAATAGCAACTGTATGAATTCAGTACTTGTTTTCCTATCACTGCCCCCAACATTTTTGCTTATGTTTGCAGCTTGTCAATTTTGAATTTGCAAACCAAGAACCTGGTATATTAGTTTTTCAGATTTGTATGGAAAAGAAGAAGGTATGATGAGATATTCAGTGTCTAATTCTGCATTGTTCTTGTGTGACCTCAGGGAATTGATTCAGTCAAGTGAAGGCAATCATATTCTACGATGGAGTTTAAAACCAGCATTTTTACTGTGGCCATGCTAGCCATTGTGCTCTCCTCACCAGCAGTTGCTCAGAAGAGTCCTCCTGCTCCATCAGCCATAACCCTTCCACCAGCACCGGCACCCGCACCCGCGCCGCACCATGTGAACCTCGCTGATCTCCTCAGTGTGGCCGGCCCATTCCACACCTTCCTGGACTACCTGCAGAAGACCAATGTCATCGAGACCTTCCAGAACCAGGCCAACGACACAAAGAATGGCATCACCATCTTTGTGCCCACAGACTTTCTGCGTTCGCCACGCTCAAGAAGACGACATTCGCCAACCTCACCCAGGACCAGCTCAAGTCGCTGCTCCTGTACCATGCGTTCCCCAAGTACTACTCCCCTGGCCGAGTTCGACAAGCTGAGCACCCTCAACCCGGTGACCACCTTCGCTGGCTCGCAGTACACGCTGAACCTCACATACAACATGGGCACCATCCAAGTGAAGTCGATGTGGTCCAACCCCAAGATCAGCAGCAGTGTGTACTTCGACCCGTCCGTCGCGGTGTACGAGGTCAACAAGGTCCTCCTGCCAATGCAAATCTTCAAGAGCGACCCTCCGCTGGCGCCTGCCCCTGCTCCCGCCCCAGACGCCAAGGCCTCAGATGTCGCTCCCAGCCCAACATCAGGGAAATCAGCGAGCGCGAAGGCGAAGGCTGCAGATAAGAGTTCATCACACCAAGTCGGTGCCGGCGTCGCCCATTTCTTGGTGCTTGCTTTCTCAGGTGTCCTGATGCTCTTGTGGTGAGAACCGATGAGTCCCTGACCATGTCAAAGCACCGGGTTCAGCTTAGCTCCCCCGTGTTTAATTTATATATGGGTTTTTCTGGATTCATTCTTTTGGACATATGGTAGGCATTTGTGTTAGGATTGAGCTGTTGAGTGTTAATTTGCATCATATGCTTCTATGATTACTCGTTGTTGATACTCCTGATTCGATGCATATATGCAGAAAGTATTTCATACTTGCGGATCATACTTCCAATACCTAGAGCTATTGAGTGGAATTTGACAATGTTTGTTGCACGCTTACGCTATGCTGAGCGGCAGGATGATGGCGTCCGAAAATTGAATCGGTTATCAGTTAACAGCATGCTACTGATGGGCTACTGAAAATACTGATCAGTTGCTAACTGCAGCAGCTGTTGGCTACTGAAAATACTGAACAGTTAACACTTAACAGCAGGAGTGCAATTGATCAGTGATCGGAAGTCCCTATTCTATCACCTACTCCTATACAGCTACTCCTCTGTCCCATTGAGTTGGGTCGTTTTTACTTTTGAACTTCATGTTTTTGACCATCCGTCTTATTCAAAATATTTATGCAAATTATAAAATAAATTAATCAATATTCAAGTATCTTCATTGATAAAATAAGTCGTAACAAAATAAATTATATTTGTACAAAAAAATTTGAATAAGGCGAAGATCGAATAAGATGGCACGAAATCAGGGGTGACAAACTCGGTGGGGACGGAGGGAGGAATCGTTTGTCTCCAAGACGTGTGTTTGAACTCGTGAAACTTGCCGATTTCCCAGAAGATTAGTTTATGTTTATGGTATCCCCCCTCTCCTCTTCTGTCAGTAACGATCTGAGCTTTTCAGCATGTGCTTGTCTCTGACCGCCAGTTCCTACCACAACTGAATTCACGGCGAAGATTTGTGGGACAGGCAGCAACTGGGACAGGGGAGTGGAGGGATCAACTGGGACGGGACGATGCAATGATGCAGGACAGGGGAAGGAGCTAACCAGTTGATGTGCACATCCAAATGAATCTAGCCCAATAGATATTAGCCAATATATATATTCTTGAATAATCTAGCCAGTAAGAGGTAATTTTGATATATTTAGTATATAATCCTAATGTCAAGATACACAACCACTTTAACAGAAATACTTGTGCTGCTGACAACTCAAATGAAAACACCTACACTACCATACTAACAAAGATGGAGCAACAGAGGTTGCAATAACCATTGAGCCACCCACCTCAACAGATAGCGCACGATTTATTTGCTCCTTCTCTAGCTAGACATTCTGAAGCAAAGGCTTCAGAAAACCACCAGCAGCAACAGATCATCAAGCCTAGAAACAGGGATGAAATGAATGTTAGAAACAGCCAATATACAAACAAAACCAATAACGATGCTCAAAAAATGGAAGAAACACACATATGTTAAACCAAAATAAATGTATTTTGATATGAATAGTTCAGTTATTGAAAATCTTCCACAACGGTTAATTATATCATTAGTAAAAAAAGGATATCATACAACTAACGAGATCTTGCAGATATCACTTGACTTTACCTTTATAGTTTTTATGTTTAAAGTGCACAATAGTTATACAATCTGGCAAATAACAATGCTAAATACAGAAGTATGTCTCTGAATCCCTCAACAAAATAAACTATATATATAATGCCAGGTTGTAACTGACATGAATACCAGCATAAACATGAAACATAAACCAATCTTAGTAACGCTGAAATACATTAGAACAGCCAAAGCTTCTAATAAACTGCTTTAACATCTTAAGCCATTACCGCTATGTGATATAGATCACAAATTTTGTTACAGTTCTATCCAAACGAAACAATGCCTAACAACACTTGCTACTTCTAGCGTTAATTTAGTTTAGAACCAAACACCACCAAACTGTGCTATGTCTGAATAGTGTAATAATAACAAGTAAAAGACAATTGAATATATGAAGGGTGGGGAAATTGACAGGAACACAAACTTACCCCATAGATCTGGCTTCACCAACTATGATCTTTTATTCCTGCAGGCAGAGACAAGGATTCGCACTCGTCAACCTGTTCATAGTATTCTGCAGAAGCTAAAAAATTGCAGACAGAGTCGAGGGCTAGACCTAGACGACTTACCAAAAATCGTAGTTGCAGGAAGTAAAGATATGATGGATTAGTGTATGGGGGCTCGGTGGTGGTCTTTTGAAAACGTATCCACGGCTGGCTAGAGTCCAGACGCCAGTACTTAGATCATATTGCTTAAAACTAGCAAACATTTCAGTTTGAGGATCAGTGAAAGTATACATGCATATGATAGAGTTCGGCGACATGGAAGGAAAGCTTCTACTTCTAGTCCTACCCCCCTTGTTAGGTGAGAGTGAGAAACAGAGAGAACGATCACCGATAAACAAGGTGTGGTCTCCGATGTCCGTTACCGGCTCAATCTTTCCACTGGCAAGGTCAGCAACTCTGTAGACCAGCAGCTTTGAAAAGGAAATATCGTTGTAAGCAACTAGCAAGAGCTCTGAACACCACTCTACAAAGTGGAGGATGAAACGTAATTTGTCCTTTGGGCATTCGGCAATCTTCACTGGCAATGGCAGACGGGACTCTCCTGCGCCGTCGGCGTCTGGGCATGGCGGGTCAAACTGGTAGATGTATACCTTATTACCAATTTCAAAGGATGACGGATGATATGCGTAGAGTTTGCCTTGGAAAGATATGGGTTTGAGCAAATAATTGGGATTCCCGGCAGAGAGAGTCCAGCGTTGGTCACCGGCGGTGGCGTAGGCTACGCGACTCAGGAGGGCCAGCATGAGGGTGATGGCCCCGGAGGAGCTGACGGTAACGCACGCGCGAGTCATGACTCATGAGCTTGCGGCGCTTGATTCGCTCGTTGTACCAGCTTGCACGCTTTGGCTCCATCTGTGGCAGGAGCGAGACCAGCGGCGGGAACTCGGCGACGTCGCCGGTGAAGGGGTGGAGGAGGCGGATGGCGGTGTCGTCGTTGCGGTGGAGCAGGAGGAGACCGTCGACCGCGTCGAGGATGACGTGGTCGGCCAGCAGCGGGAGGTGGGCGCGGGTGAAGGCGCCGGTGTCGAGGTTGAAGAAGCGCACGAAGCCGCGGAGGTCGGGGTGGTGGCCCGGGTAGAGGCCGTGACCGTCCGGCAGCATCATCCATCGCCGCGGGTGGAACCGCGGGTCCAGGACGCCGCGGCCGCGGGGGCGGGCGCTGCTCGCGCTCCAGTGCGAGCAGACGGCGCGGAACCGGACGTAGTCGTGCAGGTCGCCGGCAAGTACCCGGCACCCGATGAGTTCCACCAGATCCTGGTGCAGCGACGCCCAGTCCGGGAACATCTTGCCATTGCCGGCGCCGTCGCCGCGCGTCAGGCGGCGGAGCTTGCCGCACGGATTCATCATGTGCGGTGCGGATAGCGTTCGGGGAACGCCGAACACCTGCGGCAAAATCTACCGTTTCCTTTGCAATCGAGAACGTTAGATCCGATGCGATCAACTGGGCCGTGTTTAGATTGCTAAAATTTCAAACCTTTTCCTCACTTTCTCTCCATCACATCATATTAAATACACCAAAAGACGTATGTTTGGAAAGTATAAAATATAAATAAAAAAATAACAAATTACACAGTTTAGATGTACGTTGTGAGGCGATTCTTTTTGAGCAGTTCTTCCATGGTGGTATAATATTTATCACTAACAAACTAAACGTCTTCTGATTAATGCGATGTGACATACGGTTTAAAATTTTAGCCAACTTGCAATGGCAATATATTAGTCATTGCAATATATATGTCTTAAGTTTCTGAAGTTTTGGTACTCTATAGTTTTTTTTTAAAAAAAGACATGTCAACAATGTGCATAAAAAGATATATAGTTTCCTCTGCAATCGCAACGGCAGATCGATCCGATCAGATCAACTGAAAACCCTCGCACTGGCAATATATAATTAGTCATTGCAATACATGTCTTAAGTTTCTGAAGTTTTGGTACTCTATAGTTTTTTTTTTTTTTTAAAAAAAAAGACATGTCGACAATGTGCATAAAAAGATATATAATATGTGGAGCACTCACAATTTATTTGAAAAAGGAATTAAATACTAACTAAAATATTCATTGTGTACAAAACAATCTCAGAATTTGAAATGGACTTCGTCATTGTAAAAAAAGTACATGTAAGATGATTTATTAAATGGATACTATTTATCTAATTTAGATCTCATATGATTTTTTCAAAAAAAATGAAATGGACTTCATCATTGTAAAAAAAAATGGTACATTTAAGATAATTTAAATTGATACTATTTATCTAATTTAGATCTAATATAATTTTTTAAAAAAAATCTCAAAATATGAAAGACGGCACAGGTAGCCCACACATGTCCAAGCGCGTGAGCAAGGACAGGCCATAAGCAGCCCAGAAGGCTCCACCCATCGTCAACACCACCAAGCACTTTTTTTTTTTTTTCTAGGCTGGCCAAACATGAGCCTCAAAACACACCTGAACCTGACTCTTAGGCCTTCTCCAACGTGGGCCACAAGCACGTCCTGCCTCACGGGCCACATCAGCAGAGTGAGTTTGGGCTACAGAGTTACTCAACGTAGGCTACAAGCTGTTGTTGGCTCAGGACCACCTCACTTTATTCCTACCCACGTCGTGCGTACAGTGCGTACAGGAGCAGTATAGAGATAAATAACTGCCTCAACGTTGCAACGCATTGCTCAATTGTTGCCCGCTCCTTTTCGCAGATGAAGTGGTTGCTTCTTCTGCAGGAGGTACTGACACACTGCGGGGCAGCCATGACTGAATATGTGGACAATTGTTGAAGACGTGGAGCCTGAGGCAACACGCCATGCTGTGCGTTGGGGAAGTCCTTAGGAAACAGGTACGATAGCGTCCGGACATCTGGACGAACACGTTTGTCCGGACGCCCGCCCCCACGTCGTGATGCCCCTATGCAACCATAGGGAGCTCTCCCGGTCTCCAGCACGCAGGTGGAGGCACCCCTGGCCCTAGCCATGGGGAAGCTTGAGCTTGACCCTGGCCTAGCCATGCGGGAGCTCGACCTTGACCTCGACTCGACCATGAGGAGCGCATGTAGCAAAAAAGGTGGGAGAAGAAGAAGATGCACCTGATCTATTTTTGAAACAGCCACAAACCAACAGTTGAAACATACGCACGAAGGTCTTTGAAACACTTGAAACATTATTCTGAAACACTTAAAAACACACCTGATCTACTTTTGAAACATCCAAAAACAACATTTGAAACATACTATTGAAACTAGTTGAAACACTTGCAACGTCCCTTCTGAAACACACTCCTTGGGTCAGATCTACATTCGCCTTGGAGCTTCCGCCGTTGTCGCACAGCACCTGCATCGGAGTTAAGGCCATGGGTGGGTGCTGGAGAAGAGGAAGAGGGTCGCTGGGGGTGGTCGGCTCGCGCCGGGGGTGCCGTACCGGAGTTGAGGCCATGGATGGCTATTTGGAGAAGAGGAATAGGCGGGGATAGTTGGGTGGGCACAAGAGGATGACGAGGGCGGAGCAGTAGCGGCGCGACGACGGGCGCACCAGCAAGGTGTTGACAAGAGCGGAGCAGCAAGAGGACAAGGCACGGCACGACGGCGAAGACGATGAGGGCGCGGGCGACCCAGGCGGCGAGGCCACGGTGAATCCGGCGGCCGGAGTGTCCGTCGGCGGCGACCGCCCCTCGAGAGACCGCGAACAAAGAGAGCGTGAGCAAGGAGACAGAGGTTACGGAATGAGGAATCGCAAAATCAATTAGGGATTGAAATTCCCAATCTGGAACCGAACGGGTGCGGGAGCCCTACCATGGGCCGTGCGTTCGGTGGCCCAACAGTTCACGATACGCCCGCCGCCTGGATGCCCGCCACTAACAGTTTCATTTTAGGAAATGAAAAGAGACTTCGTTTGCCAAAACAAAAAAAATGTTGTAGCTTGGGCCATGTGAGAGTAAAAAGAGCCCACCTTAGGCAAACAAACAAATGCTAACTGGACTAGCCAACACAGGGTACAATGCACATATTGAGCCTTCCATCTAACTAGTTCCATTTGCTCAAAAAAAAAAAAAAAAACTAACGAGTTCCATTTCAGATGAACGATGTCAAATGAACGACCACCTTGTGCAGTGTAGTGAAACAAACACGCCCAAATGGCAACCGTCCAACATGAGCCTAGTATTTGGCGCATGCAAATAAACTCATTTTTGACTTGTTCAATGGATTGAGTTATTTGTGTAGAATTGCAAAATTTGTGTCATCCTGATCCCATCCAAAAAAAAAAAAAATCCTCTCTTTGAGTATGTCTTGAGTTTTTACTGAACTTTATCTTCGTTCCCTGAGACCCTGACCAGTCCCTGCCATGTCTAGAAGCATATCTAACTGGCTGAGTAGCCCTATCTTTGCTAGATCGTCATTCCAACACGGCATATAGGTTCATTACGACTTTCACAAGTAGCAAGGGCAGACGATGCACCTCAAATAAAACTGAGAAATGACTTGTCAGATACTTTTACCACAAGTCCAAAAAAGTTGTTCCAACAAAGCGTGTTGCTTGCTCACCTTTGCTCGATAAAAACATTGATTGATCATGAGTTTATATAGGAGATTACATTCTAGAATCTTTATATTCTAATAGATGTTGATGTCTTTGTGTCTATTGTTTTATTTACAAGTTTTGTTTATTATTTTTGCATGTTACTATTCATTTTTTGACAAAAAGTTTCAGACTTCACCACTCACCCATGATTATACTGTGATCTTGTTTATTCAGTTTTATTGGAAAACAAGATATTCACAAAAGATTTCTACTTGAGATTGATGGGTAGAATGTTGGGTGGCAAAGTGTTCCAATTAATACAATAATCTGATTGGATAAACTAATTATTCAAGTTTGTCCAAAACTACGAGGAGCAGGTGTAAGTGTTTCTTCTGATATGTTTCTAGTTACATGATAAGAATGTCCTTCTATTAATAATTTAATAGATATATAACTTTATACTTCTAAATCTCCCAAATCTGACAAATCTAACCAATTTTGCAAGTTCAACTGGGTTCTGCCAAAGTGCAACATTTTTAAGCTCTTTATCACATAATATGCTTCATGGTCTATTGATACATGTGTTGAGTGATGGACATCTCTTTCGAGTAGTGACGTTGGTTGGTCGTTCACAATACATGGTGTCCTAATGTTTCTTGACAAACATATAATGATTGATTCAGTAATTTAGCCAGATTTAAACAATGATATAGAAGTAGAGTGTCTGGCCGACGGGCATACAATGATTGATTCAATAATTCAGCCAGATTTATAAAATGATATAGAAGGAGAATTAGACTATCTTGCCCTACATGCGATTGCATTGTCTTTTGGTAAAGATTAGAATAACAACTCAATATTTCCGGTTCATTTTAAGCATTTTGTTGAAACAGTCCAACGGTAGGAACAAATCCGCTCGGGTGGTGCTCGAGTGGAGAAATGTGGCTAAATGGCTAAGGGAAACTTGAGGAGCCCAAAAAGTATCATATATTAATGAGTTCACCAACCAACCTTACATAGAAGTTCATGCTCCTTATTTATAGCCCTCAATCACTAACAATGTATAATTACAATGATACTAATGAGTTCACCAACCAACCTTACATAGAAGTTCATTCTTCTTATTTATAGCCCTCAATCACTAACGATTTACAATTACAATGATACTAATGAGTTCACCAACCAATCTTACATAGAAGTCCATGCTTCTTATTTATAGCCCTCAATCACTAACAATGTACAATTACAAAATGACCACCGAATATTCTAAGGATATTCTATATCCTACGTAAAATCACCACCATTCTCTCTTGGTTACCGCCTTAGCTCTTGGGCTTGCTATCCGCCCATTTAGGGCTCGGCTCACGAGGAGAGCCATGTTGGACCTTCCTTCTTCGCCCATCATCTCTGCTCCTTTCCCCGGTGCTCTCATCCTTGAACGCCATCGAGCGCCCACAAGATACCTCCGCCTACCTCTGGTCCCTCCCGAAGACCTCTACCGCACCTTTAGGTTGAGATGTTGTGACGCTTGAGACAAGCGAGAGGTTCCGGCGGAGATGTCGTCTCTCTACTTGCTAAGAGAAAATCTGCACTTAGTCATGCAAGGAATGCCTCAAGTACAAAGTTAATCTCAAAACTTTACAAGGTTTAGTATCTCAAGTTTGATTAATTATAGATAAAAAACTACAATATTTATGTTATCAAATAAATATCATTAGATTCATTATGACATGAATTGTTTTAATAAATTAATTTGAAGCCATAAATGTGAATAGTATCTAGTAGAAAATTGGTCAAACATACATTACTTTTTAACGACATGGAACCTATACTTGCATGTTTCCTGCTTGAGAGAAAGTATAAACTTCGTATGACAATTTGTTATATACTTATGAAATTTACTCGCGCTCATTGGATAATGTTTACTTTTTTTCTGCCGACAATTGTGATTGAGGGGCTGGTAAAAACATTGCAACTTGATCAATCTTTTAATGACTTGGTTGACATGTGAGTAAAAATTTTCGTAATAATATAATTTTGTAGAGTGTGTATATATAGATTATATGTGATTTAGCTGACATTAATCTTTTTATACAGACTTTCTAATATGAAAGTGGATCCTGCAACAGTGAGGAACTTTTGGACTGCATTGCAAGTAAACCCTACTAAGGCTCCGGCTCCATGATTTTGTTGGATCACAGCCAGATGTCCATTTTGACAGAGCCTTTTGCTCCCCTTTAGGATAGCGTAGTGGAAGAACACCACTCTGAGACTTATCTTTGTGAAGCCTATTGGGATATAGTCCCCAGCAGTGAGCGGAGGTAACTAAAATCGCATAGTGATCGTGAAGGTAACCATGCGCTGAGATATATTTTTTGCAGGAAGGCAGCCACACTGCGGTCCCGGGAGCAGTGATAACATCTCAAGATAAACCTCCATCATCTCCGCTCATAGAGAAAACCTTGCAGAGGTCTCAATGATGAAGACTACGCTAGGCGGAGGTCTCAAGGGAACCCGAGATGTTACCCCTATGGAGGTCTCTACGATAGGGGCAACACCAGGCGGAGGTCTTGGGGGGAACCCAATACACAACCTGAGGATGCGAACCGGGAGGCAGAACGGAGACGACACTATGGAAAGATGGAGCGGCATGACCCTTCTCAACGGGTCGAGCCCTAAATGGTCTGAACAATAGCCCATAAGGCTAAGGCGGTAACCTAGAAGAGAACATTATGATGCCTTGCAGGGTCCCTTAGAGGAGAAAGGATATCCCAGGAATATTCAAGGTTCAAAGTTGTAAATGAAACGTGGTTGTAATCAATGACTATAAATAAGGAGCATTGATTTGGACAAGATCTAGTCTAGGCAAATTTTGAAACTTAACTATCAGCAATTTTTGAAGTTTAGATTGGAAACAAGTAAGAAAAATTGGGTTTGTCTTGAAAAATATTTTAATAGATATAGAAATGGTGGTAAGGGTTGCACCTCAAAGGCCATGAGAAGTGAAAAATGTAAGTGTTTTTTACTACTGGAAGTATTACTGAAACATTGGGATAAGCCATTTAGAACACCAGATAACTTGGAAAAATTTTTTTTTATTCGTAGTAATATAAGCAAGGTGATGAGCGGTTAAATATGGTGTGTTATGCACTTGAAGTTAATATTTTTTTTTTGTTAAATTTTAGTTTGGCATCCATTATAACATGAGCTATTATCTGCAGAACAAGCTGAATGTATATCTTGCACCATTTCTTCATGGCACGCGCTACACATCTTATGGGCGCCACTTCACGAAACTGAATAAACTTCAGCTGGTAGGTGCAACAATTAGTCCTTAAAACAAGACATGATTATCACAGTGCATTTGTTAAGCAACACATCACATTGCCACTTGGCAATAGCGTTCTGCATAAACAGAGAGATATGCTCTCTTGAGTATGAGGATAATAGTGTGAATTTGCAGTCTGTACATAATTGTTATAAAAAACCACTACGCAATACTTTGTACTTTTGCTAGTTTTGAATTATTGTGACCCATAATAAAATTCAATGGAGTTGCACATCCATATTGCTGACTTGGCATCCTATTCTGTAGTAGCCCTGAGGATGAATTTTGGTGTAAGGAATAGGAATCTTCTTAAGCTATCTTATATGGTTCCATTTATATATTGGTAATACGCTGAGTGCTGTACGACTGGTAACAGATCTATTTCGCGATGTACTATATTACAGATGAGCTGTTGGTCTTCATGCTGGTTTCTTGTCACTTATGACTTATCTATCTTAGAACCCGATATTATTACAAATTTCATTATATACGCTAATTTTGACCATTTTCTGATTGCATTACCTTTTGTAATACTAAAGCAACTGCTGAAAATGTGTGCCAGATTGCTGACAAGCTACAGTGGTATATTCAAAGTGGTGACACGGTAAACAACTGTTTTCATTTTATTACATTAATTTGGGTGGCCCTTGTTTGGTTATGATATTGCATTGTGCTCTGATGAAAGTGCCTAAGCTATGTGCTGCATTCTGAATATATAGTCTTCTTTCACATTTTCTATTCTCCTGAATTTGTGCAAATACATTTTGCTCAGTTCATTGATTAAGGAAGATATCTGAGAAGAAAAGGCTGTTGTACAATGTTCATGATATATTCTATCCATAACAATCTTAAAACACCTAGTTGATTTCTTTGGTAATCTGTTTAAAGTGAGTATGTAGCTAAAAAATTGTTGGATAATAGCAGTATTTATAAGAAACAAATATTATCAAAGGTGGCAGTTCTTCGTTTTACCAGAGATCGTAAATGCTTGTGTCTTAGTTCAGTTTATAGTCGACAACATGTAACTTTGTATGCCATATGCATGTTAATTTACCATGCTTCTGTTTCACTGCAAATATCATAGCATGTATACCTGTTCGTTGAATGTCTTGTTTCAGTTCATGTTCAGCATAATGATTTTGATACTCGTAGACATTAAGTCACTAGGATTTCTATCCTCATGTTCATTTCATAAAGCTTTCAATATTTATCTGCGAACTCTTGTTTTTTTTCTTGTGTTAGCAGAACTGACCATAATAGATGATCAACAGATGCCACTTATTATGAGCCTTACTGTGCCATTTATTCTTATTCATTATAGGTTGTTGATTTTTGCTGTGGTTCAAATGACTTTAGCTTGTTAATGAAGAAAACATTGGAATCTTCTAGGAAAAATTGCTTCTACAAAAACTATGATCTCATTCAACCAAAGGTTAATTCTGCATTTGCCAGTGTCTGTTTGTTTGCATTGTTAATATTTAGTAACGCCATCTATGAAGTTGTTCAAGTTCTGATTGTGCTACATACTAGAGATGACCTGAAATCACCTGATAATGCCACTTGATTATAAATCTAATGCTCTATCACAGCTAACATGCAGCACATTGTCTTCAATTTTCTAGAATGATTTCAATTTTGAGAGACGAGACTGGATGACTGTTCAACCAGATGAGTTGCCCACAGGATGCAGACTGGTACGATCAATGGAGCTTTACATGTTGAATTGCTTGCTTCCAACCCATTGGAGACGTTATTTAAGTTGATCAACTACTGTTATTTCACAGGTTATGGGTTTGAATCCTCCCTTTGGGGTTAAAGCCTCTCTTGCGAACCAATTCATCAACAAAGCACTCACTTTCAAGCCAAAGCTTATAATACTCATTGTTCCCAAGGAAACCGAAAGGTTTCTCCTCTCCCTATCTTTCTCCATGTTTTTTTCCTTTACAAAAAGTATTTAATACTATTCCATTCTTGATGTTGGATAGATTGGACAAGAAATACCCACCATATGAGCTAATATGCACTGTGAATGAGATGGCCATGTATAATACGCTAATAGCACCTCCAGTGATGCGTCATCCATGTTTGTCCCCAGTCTTGTGTGCTTCTCCTTTTGGGGGGTGCCCACCTTTGCTCTCCTATCATGCTACTGAAGGGGAGCCAACTGGGACGGATTCTGGTGCCCTTGATATGGAAGAGGGCACGCGCAGGCTGCTGACGATGAGAGGCTAAGCGCAGTCACGGTGTACGCTGAGGTTTGCAGTCCTGTGGTTCTTGATGCACTTCATGATGGGGGCGCTGTTACGGTGCCTTGTGATGTTGTTGGGGGCGCTGGGGCGGTGCTTCTTGCTGCTGGTGAACCGGCAACCACGGCGGCTGACATGGGTCAACACCCCCTTGAGGCTGTTGGGTTTAATCCAGCTTGTGCACAGCAGGTTTGGCCAGGTGGCATGACCAGAGGCGAAGCTGTTGAGCGGGAACGCTGGAATTCAAATTCAGCGACAGGAGCGTGTGGTGAGCGCCCACGACGTCGCGGTGTGCGGCAGTTGCATTCTAGGCAACTTGTATCCCTGTTTTAGCTATTTTTCTTTCATGAAAGATCGTGTGTAGCAGCTATGGTATAAATAGCTGAGTTAGAGGTCCATTGCAGTTGCTCGATCCATTTGTAATTCGTATTGTATTCGAACTTATTTAGAGTGAAAAAGGGCACTGTCTCCCGGTCGTTCTCCGGGGCAGTTGCAGGGTTCGTGTGCATCCGAGTGTTCATCTTCGATTCTATCATTTTGATCCTGTGTTCTAGGCTAGACACCGTGATATTGTTACGTGATTTGTGATCCTACAGAGGCCGCCGTCGAGGAGTTCTCTGTGGCCGGTGAGTCGTTGATGCTTGAGCCGGATGATGTGGTGGTGGCAAGCATCATGTCGCCAACAACGCCCTCGCCTCCCTCGATAATCGTGGCTTTGGATGGTGCGGTTGGGGGACTTTCGGCGGCTACTGAGACAACAAGATCACGGGCGGAGGTGGTTGTCGGCATGGCGATTAATGCGTTAGAACCGGCGGTCTATCGCCGTTCTAGGTTCACCGTCGGCGATGCCCGGGCGGGAAGGGTTTTGGTGGCCGCGAACACGAACACAAAAGCGGACACCGAGAGCGCGAGAGATGGCGAGAGTGTTTCACCGCGAATGGCGCAGCTTTTCCATGCATTCGACTTGACCTTATCTAGGCCTTGATCCGCTCCCCCGCCCACGACTAGATGCTGCATGGTGTGGCTCATAACTTCGTCCACCAGCGACATGCACGGCATGCGGATCATGGCGAGGGAGCTCCAAGCGTGCGGTCCCGCGTCACGTGTGCAATCACCGTTCCGCCCGAGATTCTACGCTAAGTTACAAACATGCTTAACCAAACACTAGCTAAACTTATGCAACTAACATGGATACATAGCTTGACACGATTACAAACACCATGTCAACACTCACCCCCTTAATCGTGGCTCACGCCGCCGACTTGAAAGGCTTGACGATCTCCACAAATCTGATCCTCCCAAGAGGTTTTGTCAAAATGTGCGCAAGCTGCCTTTCAAGTACTAACATGATCCACCTCGGCAATACCATCGCCTACACACTCCCTTATGAAATGATAACGAGTGTCTATGTGCTTTGTCCTCTCATGGTAAACCGGATTCTTGCTTAACTCAATGGCAGATTTGTTTGTCCATCGAAGCCTAAATGTTTTCATCCTTTCATCGGTGAGATCCGCAATGAGCCTTATCGACCAAACACCTTGACATGTGCCGACGCTGCAAGCAACGCACTCAAACCTCACAATTTCGACAATGCAACCACCTTACATTTTTTGTGATGTCCAGTCACAATGTTGCCATTCGTAAAGAATACAACACCGATGTGCTTTTTCCTCTTCTCCAGTCACCGGCATGGTCACTATCGAGTAACCCAACAACTTCAGATTTGTCAATGATCTATAAGTATACTTGCGGCCATAGCCGATGGTTTCCTGCAATGTATCTCACAATCCTTTTCGGTGCAACCCGGTGCTTTCGGATGTAGGAGCCTCCATGAATCTGCGACCATGCCAACAGAGAATGAAATGTCGGGCCTTGTATTCACAAGATATCTCGAGACTCCCCACAATGCTTCCGAACTTGGATGCATCTTTTGCTTGATGTGGTTTCCCCGGCTTGATTTGCAATTTTGCTCCATGGGAGTGTCCCGAGTTGCAACCGGTCAAGCCATACTTGCTCAACAATTTTCTCAAAGATATGCTCTTTGACGGATGATTATCTCACCGGGTTTCGGCTCACTTCCATCCCCAAGTAGTAGCTTAATGACCCCAAGTCACTCATTGAGAAAGTCTTTGCTCATCCATTTGTTTAAACCATCAGTATTTCCTTCTTTGTCGAGGCCCACAAATGATAAGATCATCAACATACACTCCTATGAGCAACAAACCTGTTTCCACTTTGCCCCTCCCGTATACTGCATGTTCCTCATCACTCTTCTTGAACCCCAACTTGACAAGTTCTTGGTGTAATTTGGCATTCCGGGCCCCGGGTGCCTTAAGCCCATAAAGAGCCTTTGGCGGTTTAAGAACTTTGCACGGATGCACGGAACTCTGGAAGCGGTGGTTGTTGCACATATACTTCCTCCTGTAGCTCACCATTGAGAAATGTGGATTTGACATCCATGTGATGCACTTCCCATCTCCCAGTGGCAGCCAATGCTAGAATGAGTCTCACAGTTTCAAGTCTAGCTACAGGAGCAAATACTTCCTCATAATCCACCCCAAATTTTTGAGCATACCCTTTTTGCCACTAGTCTTGCTTTGTGCTTGACTATGTTACGGATGGATCCCTCTTCACCTTATAGACCCATTTCAAACCTATTGCTTTGTGACCCTTTGGAAGATCTGCATAGCACCATGTATTGTTTTCTTCAATTGACTTCAACTCACTGTTCATGGCTTCCAACCAGCACTGCTCTTCCATTGCTTCCTCTATCCCATAGGGCTCATCAGCTGCAAGCATGCACACTCCACTATACTCATAATCTTGCATCACTTCGGTGGTGTCAAGCGATTGTCAAGTGTTACGAACTTTGAGAGGACCACCAAAGGTTTCTTTAGAATTATGGCTAGGTGGAGTTGCAAAAGTTGTTGCCGCAGGATGATTTGTCCCGGGAGTGATGCGGGAGTTTGGAGTTGCTTCATTAGGATCCACAACACCCCTTGATCGACGATTGCTTTCGGCTTCCTCACCGGCATTGTTGTTTTCGGTGTTACGATTTGTTGTCGGATGCGCTTTCTGGTGTCATCATAGAACACTGTAAATGTTTCAGTCTCTTCTGCTGAACTTTCTGGGCTCTGTGGTGCACCACTCCAGTTCCAAGCTTGTTTTTCTTCAAAGATCACATCCCTGCTCACAACTAGACGGCCAGTAGATGGATCAAAGAATCTATACCCCTTTGTTCCTAACTCATACCCAATAAACACCATCTTGGATGATCTGTCAGAAAGTTTGTTCAGTCCTGGACCATTTTGCTTCACATGTGCCACACACCCAAATGTTCTCAGATGACTCTGTCGGTTTCTTCTTGTGCCATGCCTCATATGGAGTTACATTGTCCAAAGCCTGGTAGGGCACCTGTTAAGAATATAAACATCAGTTGAAACTGCTTCTCCCCAAAATTTTGCAGGCATCTTCATGGACTTGAGCATACACCTTGCCATCTCCACCACAGTTTGGTTTCGACGCTCCACTACACCATTCTGTTGGGGTGTGAATGGTGTTGTGGTATAGTGCTTTATTCCCTGATCATTGCAATAAACAGTGAACAGGTGAGAGTTGAACTCTCCTCCTCTATCTGTCCTGAGCCCCTTCAACTTTGATTCAGTCTCCACTTCTGCTCTATTCTTAACTCTCTTAAAGAAATCCAGAGCTTGGTCCTTGGTTTTCAACAACTCCACCCACATATTGTTGGAACCGAGACTGGGCTCGGCTTTCGGTCCGGCCCAGCTCGCTGTACACGCGCGAGCTGGCACCTACACAGGCCCCCAAAGCACACATATCAAGGTCTGGGCCTAACTCAACCTAAAAGACTAGCCTGATAGGTGAGGACTGCCACGCCTTATATTGTGCTCCCCCACCATCAGTTACCGATGTGGGACTAACCCCAGCAATCTCCCCCGCAGTCACACATCGGTTCGGGCCCCAACTTGTAGCAGGCTCCTATGTCTATGTTTGATCCTACCGAGATTTGTTGCGGGTTATTGGACTGGCTTTGATACCAATTGTTGGAACCGAGACTGGGCTCGGCTTCCGGTCCGGCCCAGCTCATTTGTAATTGAAGCCGCAGCACCTACACAGCCCCAAAGCACACATATCAAGGTGCGGGCCTAACTCAATCTAAAAGACTAGCCTAATAGGTGAGGACTGCCACGCCTTATATGTTGTGCTCCCCACCATCGATTGCGATGTGGGACTAACCCCAAACACATATACCTACTGAAATCATCAACAACCAGCAGGAAATAGGAACAACCACCAGGGGTCTTTGGAGTGATATGGCCACACAAATCTGCATGAACCAACTCTAAGCACTTCTCTGCCCTATAATTTGAGGCTTTTGGAAAGGGAGCTCTATGTTGCTTGCCAATCACACAACCATCACGAGATCTGTTCTACTTTCTTAACTTCGGGCAAACCTTGGGCCATCTTGTTGCTCTTGAGTTTTTAAAGCTCTAAAATTCAGATGTCCCATCCTAGCATGCCACTTCCATCTTTGCATCATCAAGACTTGCTAATAGACATATCGGTTCGGTGAGCCCAAATTTTACACAATACTGACCTATTAGCGGCTCTAGGGGCGAGACATGAGCGGTTTCTTCTCTTGATCAAACACACACGACTTCCCATCTCCCAAGGCACCCTTGAAACCTTTCTCTTCTAAGCCGACCAAGACTAACTATATTGCTTTTTTAACTTAGGAATGTAGTAGACTTGGTCGGTACCTTGTGTTGTTGATGTCGACCACGGATCACAACAGATCCCATGCCTTCAATCTTGGCAGCGTGAACCATCACCAAAGCGCACCGTGCCCCGAACACCCCGATCTAGGCGTGCCGAAGAACGATCGGGTTCGGTCATATGATTGCTTTGCGCCCGGTGTCCAGCACCTGGACTCTTCCGGAAGGTCGACAGGGACGACTCTCTCCGTGAGGTGCACAGTTTCTGACACCCCACTCTTGACATCACACGTGGCCATCAACAGTGCGCCACCGTGATCACCATGATCAGCGGCGCCGACGACGATGTTCGCCTCTGGCTGCGCCGCCGCGTTCTTCTTCTCCTTCTTGGGCCTCTTGCAGTCTTCCACCCAGTGACCATAGATGCCGCGGTTGCGACACCGGCCCTTCCTCCTTGGCGTGCCCTCGGACGTCAACTTGATCGACCCGAGGCGCCGCCGTCGGGTATCGCCTTGCCCGCCTTGCCCGCCGAAGATCCTCCACCACCGCCATTCCCCCAGGCTTGTTCCCGGGCGGGGAGGCGATGGCGATTCTTCTCCAACCATTCATCCTCGGCCAGCAGGAGCCGACCGGTCTTGTCGACGATCTTCTCGGACTCAAGCACGTCCTCCGCCAAGCGAGCGGTGGCCGATTAGATCGTCGATGCTCAGCTTCTTCAGATCAAGGAACAACTCGATGTTGACGACCACTTGAGAGAACCGAGGAGGGGCCACGCGCAAGAACTTCTTGACAACGCGGAGATCCTCAATGGTCTTGCCAAGGGTTTTGAGGTTCCCGGCGAGGTTGGTGATCCTCATCCCGAACTCCTCCACCGTCTCACCATCCTTGAGCGAGATTGTCTCGAAATCACGAAGCGACTTATGGGCGTTAACTTCTTTCACCCGATCCGCACCAATACGCATCACCTTCACCGCTTCCCACGCCTCCTTCACGTATCCACGACGCCCGGCGATTGCCACATCTCCGCCGACGCGGAGGCTGCCGGGCGACTCATGGCTTGCCGATCCCGCGATCGCTTTGGGGTTGGTTCTGGGTCAATCACCCCCGGATCTCCAACGCCTCAGTTGCATTGCATCAACATCGCCCACTCCGCATAGTTGTCGCGGGTGAGCATGGGCCACATGAGCGAGCTCTCCTTCATGCCTCCGCCGCCGCCCGAGCTTTGATTGTCGCCCATGTCGCGGCCGCGGTGTGGATCTTGGAATCACGAACTTCTTCCTTGGTGGCTGTCTCGGTGGGCTCACCGATCCGTCGTAGTGCATCCACGGCTTTGATACGAAGTCTTAGAACCGCGGTCTATCGCCGTTCTAGGTTCACCGTCCGGCGATGCCCGGCGGGAAGGGTTTTGGTGGCCGCGAACACGAACACAAAAGCAGACACCGAGAGCGAGAGATGGCGAGTGTTTCAGCGTGAATGGCGCAGCTTTTTCCATGCATTCGACTTGACCTTATCTAGGCCTTGATCCGCTCCCCCCCGCCCGCGACTAGATCTTTGCGGTGTGGCTCATAACTCGGTCCACCCGCGCGACATGCACGGCATGCGATCATGGCGAGGAGCTCCAACTGCGGCGCGGTCCCGGCGTCACGTGTGCAATCACCGTTCCGCCCGGGATTCTACGCTAAATTACAAACATGCTTAACCAAACACTAGCTAAACTTATGCAACTAACATGGATACATAGCTTGACACGATTACAAACACCATGTCGCGGTGTCAACTTCCAATGACCACCCCCTGCTCTTCGGTTCGCCCTCAACTCACGAGAGACCGTCGTGTCGGATGATGGTTTCGTCCATGGTGAGCAGGTGCTTCACCATCAGCGGTCTTCTTTGTTTTGCGGCACGAGGTTGGTGACGTCCATGGCGAGCGGGGGATTCATTATCCGAGGGTGCTTGGCGTGTTGCGGCCGAGGATGGTGGCGGCAGAGCTTCATCCGACGGGTGTTGTTGTCGCCGAGGCGGTTCTTTGTTGCCATCGTGCCGGTTTGTGCGTGGCTACTTCCCGCCCGGCGGACGAGGGATTGTGTGGACACGCAGCGCGCTGCTGGCCGCTGGCGAGTTCAAGTGCGGCGGCGCTTGGTGCGGCCAATGTACCTGGCTAGCGCGTCGCGCGCCCCGGCGACCCTTTGTGTTGGGCGTACCGGTGGGGTCGCGCTGTCGGGGAGCCGCATGTGACCACCGTGTTCGGCGTGCCGGCGGGTGTGATGTGGTTGAGGGCTACGGCCGGCGCGCCACTCGACCACGCGACTCGGTGGCGGCCTTGATGTGGTGGGAGCGGCGGTGTGTCTCTTTGTCTTCGCCGAGGATGTCGATGGCGCCCTCGACGCCTCCGCTTCCTCGCTCGCGGCCGGTGGACGTCGGCGACGTACAAGTCGATTGAAATTTCTTCTTTGCCGTCGACTCGGCTTAGTACGCGTGTCGCGTCTGCCGGGGCTGGCCGGTTTTGGTGCCGACATCGACATTCCCCAGCACACCGTCTCTTCGGTTGTGGCGGAGGCGACCACCACAACACAACCGGCCTTGGCGGGAGAAATGCGATGAAGGCGGACGAGCACACCCTATGCAAGGCGAGCGAATGGCGAAGAAAAAGAACCTTGAATCTTGGTGCTTGTTTTGCTAGTTTTTCAGATTCTCGTTATTATTTCAAAACTTGGTAGGGTAGGCATCGACCTAAATTCATCTGATGTTATTGCTATTAAAAATCTAGAGGTTGATAGATTAGTTTTTTCTGCTAAGTCAAAGAAGTCAAGACCTAGATCTACTAGCCTTAATAGCGATGATGAAAAGGATGAACGCCTTGATTCCATTCTCGACCACATTTGTGAGAATTTCAATGAGAACTCTCGGTAGCGGAGAATGATCATATTATAGATCTATCTCCCGTCAGGCGTAGAAAAAAGTATAATAAGACCAAGTCTCCTAAAAAGCCGAAGGCTCCTTACAAAATAGTTTTAAAACGAAAGGAGTTTTTTGGAATAGCAGAGGTCTTGCGGACTTAGCTAAACACCAATTTCTCGGCAGAATTAGTTAGAGAGGAGCAGATAAATTTTATTGCCCTTTCGAGACTGGTCGGGATGATTTCCCGGATCATGTCCTCAAAAATCTTTGTGGAGCGCGTGACTTTCTTTGGCATGCTATGGCTCCCCATGGTAGATCCGGGGGTATTTTACTTGGAGCCGACTTGTCAATTTTTGACATTGGAGGCATTGACGAAGGGGATTTCTATGTGAAATTCACTTTGCGATATAAAACAAATGACTTTAAATTTGTCCTCTATTCTATTTATGGACCAGCACAACATCAAAACAAGAGTGCTTTTCTCACAGAAATGGCTAACACATGCTCCAAAGAAACTCTCCCTTATATTATAGGTGGGGATTTTAATATAATGCGAAGCCCTGACGATAAAAGCAGCGGGGATTTTGACCCTAAATGGCCGAATCTATTTAATGCGGTCATTGAATCTCTAGATCTCAGAGAAATTACTATGTCAGGCCGCCAATATACTTGGGCCGGACCGGGGATAACCCAACTTTTGAAAAGCTTGATTGAGTCTTAGTTAGTACGGATTGGGAGCATCAATTCCCTCTAACCGTTGTGGAACCGAGAGATCGAAATATCTCTGACCACACACCCCTAGTTATTAGCACGGGTGCTTCTACCCACCAGACCAGGTTTAGACCCTTTAGATTTGAAAGGGGGTGGCTAATAAGGGAGGGGTTTTATGAAATGGTTGCAAATGTTTGGCAATCTGAAACTTCTAGAACCAACCCTTTAGAGCGATGGCAAGCTAAAATCCGCAAACTAAGACAGTATCTTAGAGGGTGGGCTGCAAATATCTGGCAGGAACCTATAAGAAAGAAAAGAAGACCCTTTTAGAACTCTTACACGATTTAGATAAAAAGTCGAGGACCGATTGTCTATCGACCAAGAGATCAATCTCAAGCAATACTTAAAAAGGGCGCTTAGTTTCTCTTTTGAGAGAAGAGGAACTAAAATGGTATGAGAGAGCCAAAGTGAAATCCTTATTACAGGGGGATGCAAACACCAGGTTCTTTCACTTAGTGGCCAATGGGAAACACCGAAAACAACATATTTTTAGACTCGAAGATAATCAAGGTGTTGTTATTGGTGATGACCTGTCTCAAAAGCCACATTACAAACTATTATAAAAATATGTTGGTCGCCGGAGCTAACCGAAATAACCTTGATGGAAGATCATATTATAGATATTCCACAAGTGACCCAAGGGGAAAAAATAATATTCTTATTGCCGACTTCACTTGAATCGATGGTTTTCCTACCGAATTCTATCGGGTTTTTGGGAGGTGATTAAGGGACGATCTTTTGTCCATCTTTCAGAATTCTATAAGGAGAGTCTTGATCTTTTTTAGTCTCAATTTTAGAATAATCTCCTAATCCCTAAAACCCAAAAACGCTACTACTATTCAAAGAATATCGACCAATTTGTGTCCTTAATGTTAGTTTTAAAATTTTCACAAAAGTAGGAACTAAGATCGAATAAAGTAGCTAAGACAAGTGGTAAGTCCGACACTGAGCGGCTTTTTCATGCACAGGAGAAATATCATGGAAGGAGTAGTTATTCTACACGAAACTATCCATGAATTACATACTAAGAAAAGGAATGGCCTCATTCTCAAAATTGATTTTGAAAAGGCCTATGACAAGGTCAAATGGTCCTTCCTATAACAAACTCTACGCATGAAAGGTTTCGCCCCCAAATGGTGTAGATGGGTTTGAGGAATATGGTCACGGGAGGTAGTGTAGGGGTTAAAGTCAATGATGACATAGGCCCCTACTTTTAACAAACGTGGCCTTAGACAAGGAGATCCTTTGTCACCTATTTTGTTTAACATCGTTGCTGATATGCTAGCTCTTCTCATCAATAGAGCAAAAGTCGATGGACAAATAGGAGGAATTATCCCACACCTAATTGATGATGGTTTATCCATTTTACAATATCTTGATGATACCATTATCTTTTTTAGACCACGACCCGAGCAAGCAAAAAATCGAAACTCTTGCTTTGCATCTTTGAACAATTATCCGGTCTAAAGATTAATTTTCACAAAAGTGAAATCTTCTCGTTATGGTCTTTGCCAAAGAGATAGAACATTATTATACAACACTCTTTGGTTGTAATACAGGGGGTTTATCCTTTCAAATATTTAGGAATCCCTATGCACCATAGACAACTCCTAAATTCTGAATGGGAGAAAAGTAGAAGAGCGTTTTGAACAAAAACTTTCTTGTTGGAAAGCAAGATACCTATCCTATGGGGAAGACTTGTTTTGTTAAACTCTGTCTTGAGTAGTCTCTCTATGTTCATGATGTCCTTTTTTGAGATCCCAAAAAGAGTCCTCAAAAATCTTGATAAATTCAGATCAAGATTCTTCTGGCAAGGGTCAACAGGAAAACATAAATGTAGACTTTCTAAGTGGGACATCCCTTGTCGCCCTAAGGATCAAGGTGGTCTTGAAATTATAGATTTACACCTACAAAACAAATGTTTACTGGCCAAATGGATTGTCAATCTTATAAACACCGATGGTACATGGCAATCCTTGCTAAGGAATAAATATTTAAATTCCAAGACCCTAACCCAAGTGTCACCAAACCCAATGACTCTTATTTTCGAGAGGCCTCATGCATATTAAAGATGAGGTGCTTGATAAAGGTTATTTCTAATTAAAGATGGAACCAATACAAGGTTACGGGAAGATACTTGGTTAGGTGATAAGCCCCTCAAACTTAGATACCCGAGCTTATTTAATATAGCAAGGGATCGACATGCAACGGTTTTGAAAGTTTTGTCCTCTAACCCTCCTAATATTTCATTTAGGAGATCTTTAGTGGATTATAATCTTTCCGAGTGGCTAGTCCTGGTAGCCCGGGTTTCTAATGTGGCACCGGTGGATGGTAAAGACTATTTTAAATGGCCTTTATCCAGTGTCGGAATTTTTTCGTCCGGCCTATGTATCTGGATGCTATAGATACAAATCCACCCTTCCAACATAAGAGAATCTGGAAATGGAAAACACCTCTGAAAATTAAAATTTTCCTGTGGTTTGTCCAAAGAGGTATCATTTTGACAAAGAATAACCTTGCTAGAAAAAATTGGAAAGGGAGTCAGAAATGCGAGTGTTGTAATATGAATGAAACTATCCAACACCTCTTTTTTGATTGCCCTTTTGCTAAGATGATTTGGAGGATTATTTTCTACGCTACTAACCTTACCCAACCTGTTTCTATTAACCATATGTTTGGTAGTTGGCTTCTTAATCAACATAAACAGACTAAGCCACTGATTTGGGTTGGTGTGGCAGCTTTATTCTGGGTCATCTGGAGATGTCGTAATGACACGATTTTTAAAAAAAATGAAATCTAACTCTATTATGCGAGGTTATCTTCAGGAGAGCTTATTGAATGCGCTTTTGGGCCCAGTTGCAGCGTGCTGAGCAAGCAAAGGACGCCCTCATTACATTGAGCAAGCAATTGGAGATAGTTGCTCTAGAAATTTCCAATAGAGGGTGGAAGCATATTTTCCGTTTGCTTTAGTTCCAATGTCTATTTTACAGACACTTGGTTTGCACCTGTGTTTTCATTTTTCCAAACTCTGTAATAATTGGCTGTGTACATCCCTGGATGTAGAGGCCGGATTTTATTATCCATTATCTAAAAAAATATGAGCTAATATGGCAGGTCTCGGATCAGCTCGCGGGGAAGGTACTTATGGACAGTAGTCTCCTTGAGTATCACATCCTCAGAATGTTTCTATGTTCTTTACTGACATTTTCTGTTGGGAACAATGCAGTCATTCTATCTACCTGGATCTCTGGGTGCTGACAACAAGGTGATGGAGCAATGGAATATGTCACCTCCACCTCTTTCTCTGTGGAGCCGTAGTGATTGGGCTAAGAGGCACTCAGAGATTGCCAAATCAATGGGGTACAACCCCAATGACATTGCGTCCTCTGGTGATTTGCAAAGGGATATGGATGCATCTGTACCTACCACAGAGCATGTGGAGATAGATGATGCAGGGGTCGCAGGCATACCTCCCTGTTTTCTGGACCAGTTGTTGTCTGACACGTTCCATGACCCAACAACCGACTGCTGGAATGATACCAATGGCCGATCGCAGCAGCCATGCTACTATAAAACTGAAGGACCGAAACGGCGACCAGAGGGGGTGAATAGGAGCCTCAATTTTCCTTTTCAATTTGGTCATCGACTCAACCCCCAACCTCAAAAAGCAAACTCAAACAAGGTCTGAAAAACACACGTGCTAGCTGGTAGCAAGGTGTCACAAGCAAAGAGAGCACCGAGATGTCCACGACCCAAATGATTGGGTGGATGTTCCCTAGGAACACAGCTGGGGACAGCTCAAACTATTGCACACACGACCGACGAGAGCAAAGATCGAACCGGAGGACTAAAAGAGTCACTCAACTTCTATAGAGAAGAAGCGAGTTCTCGAAACTAAAATGCCAACGCCAACTTGTGGCGAGAGTACTTAGAAGAATTCCTTGGATTGATAGAAAATCAACACAAAAAACGGATCTCAAATCCGCAAAATACGGACAAAACAACACACCTTTTCTTAGCTGCGAGAACTGGACACAGAGGCGAACGCAGACGCAGCAAAGCAGCTCAAACAGAGGTACTGCACTCTGCCTAGCTGAACTTACGATTCAGACAACAGCAAGGTGCTTCAAAACAAATGCCTCCTGTAGCTTGACAAGACAATTCATAAATAATCATTCATGATTCAAGCTTGCAAGCACTTTTGATCAATCAGAAATAAGTGCTAGACTAGAAATTCACGTACAGCAAGGAAATGCTGTGCTCCAACCTGCACTAGAAAACCATGATCAGAGAAACAAAGGAGACCACGCACGCACAACTGCTACTCTGCTAGGCACCGAGCACAAGACTGAAACAGCAGGGTAAAGAAATTGTGTAGAGAGAGAGAAAAACTGTTGAGACATTTCAACAAACAGCTTGCGGGCGCAGAGAAAATGCAACTAGGCTGGGATCATCAGATGCTAGGATTTCGCACAAACTCATCCAATCTAGCTAGCTGCACAAGAAGCAATTTGAGTGGCTCGATGGCCAACTCCTCATCACAGAATAAAAAACGACCTTTTTCTTGTTGGTGTGAAGAACCAAGCTCGAGCTTGAAGTCTAGGTGATCGACGTGACTTGCTTGCAGCTGCTGCTGTCGAGCAGCTCTGCTCCCTCTCGGCCTGAGGACTTGCGCCGAGCTGGCCAAGCTGAGGGAGCCGCTCGAGCTGGGAGGGCCGCCTGCCCTTGACCACCGGCCGCTGCCGTGCGTGGCAGGCAGAGCTGGTCGGGTGGCCGCCCTGCCCGGACCGACGCCCGAGCGAAGGCAGTTGTCGAGCGTCTGCCTGACGGCCTGCTGTGCTGAAAAACAAGATCGCTGGCCTGCACAAATCCACAGAACAGAACAATACAGAATACCAGACGAGATCCAAAATTTCCAATGAAAATCACAGCAAAGAGGAAGAAATTTGATCCAAAGCCCGGAGGGCACAGGGAGCTTTGAGGCTCCCCTTCCCCCCAACGAAAATCAACTCACAAAATCCACCAATTTGATGTTTTGGACCTCTAAACAAGAACCCTAAAATGGGAAAAAAAATAAAAACGAAAATAAGAGGCAAGAAGAAGGGAGGATGACCGCCATCCTCTATATATGGTCCTTATTTTTCATCCCTATTTTGCCCTCCGATACATATATGAGCCAAAACCACTAACCCTAGGGCTATTTTGGTCGACTCGGATATTTTTCGATCCGGACGGCCACCGCGCCTCCTCATCGGTAGCCTTGCATCCACGCAACCTCCCCGATGCCGCCCGCGTGCCGTCCTTCCGTCCACCGAACGTCCGCCCGGGTTTTTGAGGCCCAAACCCGCGAAACCCGCCGTCGATGGTTTTGAGGCCCAAACCACCAAACCAGCGCCCGATGGTTTTGAGGGCAAACCACCAAACTTCCTCGACGCGCGTGTCGCGCCGTCTTGACCGCTGAGTCGCCAAGTCGTCCGAGCTCCCGGCTCGCTTTTGCGCTCGCCCGTCTTGACCCGATCGACACGGTCCCGCCCGTCCTCTTGCATTTGTCGATGTCCCGGTGTCAGCGCCACCATGGCTAGCCGCCCGGCGCTCCGGTCCCTCGGTCCAAGCCTCACGTCCGTCCCTTCACCTCCGCGGTCCGTCGGCCCGCACGTCCTCCTTGGCCCCTTCACCTCGCCGTCGGCTACCATCTCCGAGCTCCACACTGCACAACACGAACCAAGAGAATCGTTTTGACACACTCCACGTGTGCCCGTGAACATAGCCGAAGCACAAAAGATAAAAGAAAATAGAGATAAAATGTTGAACGTTGACAATCACTCAATCACAAAACTAAACACATGTGACCTAAATCAACCATGTGTTTGCAGAAACCGCAGGGACGGGAAGGAGTGATCCGACCTATGATCATACAGAAACAATCTCTGATATGAGCATTTCATCGTCAGAGTGTGATTTTCAGAGAAAAGGTCAAGCTTTGGCAATGCCAGAGCATGGAGGCACCACCTCTGAAGCCTGGGATGCTGTTGGAAGTTTATCGGCAGAGAAACCAACTGTTGATGCCGATCATGATGAGGTAACATCATCTCCTGGTTCATATCATTTGTTGGGGAATGCATCAGATGCAGGCAGACAGGCATCTGGAGTTCACTATTGGATGATGGAAGACTCACCACAACTTGAGGACGGCGAGCTGAATGATGCACCACAGGCGGGCAGGCCTGCAGCTGGCATCATCAACCAACAGAATACATGCCAGCAGCAGCAACCCCTGAAGCTGCCTCCTGGTGTAGTGGTGTGGGCAGCCAGACCTCTCGCAGCCTGTGGCCAGGCATAATGCCAGAACTCTGCCACCAAGAAACACCTTCCTGGACTGGGCTTGCGTCAAGGATGCAACACCCCTCGGCAGTTCCTGTCCCAAGGCATGGGCCATCAGGTCGTCGATCAAGGGCCGTCAAATGCTTGGATTGAGGATGAAGACTATTAGGCCTAGATTACCAAGAATCCCACGACATCGTTGCTGTGTAGAGTAGGAGATAGCTGTTAATGTGCCTCGCGTTGTCTTCACAGGTGTGAGCTATTTTATTCAACGGCCGGCTTTTTGGAGTATGCTGAGGTTATGCTAACGTTGGTAGAGGTGGTTTCGGAGTCTCTTATTGGATTGTTGCTTTCGTTAATTGTTGCTATATTCATGCCCTGACTGCTTTAGCCTGTAACCGTTAATTGTTGCTACATTCATGCGCTGACTGCTAGAGCCTGTAACCGTTTCTGACGAACATCTTACCATGGTCCATGGACTTGATTGGCTTTGAGCCTGAAACAGTAAACATGAGAAAAAACATTGAATTATTCAGGACAGATCTTTCGTTGCCTGCTACCGATGCCTTGGGCTTTGGTTCCCCATTTTTTTTCCCCCTCTGCTTATTGCTCTTTTTCGCGAGATTGCATTTATTTTCGAGTGATTCCACTCAAAACGGCAAAAGAAATTCTAAGCAGTTAGATTTTGAGATCGACGGAAGTACTCCGTACGTTGTAACAATAACCTGAAATACGAGTGCACCGATGTTATGTCAAGGTGACGACCCCTATGGTTATTGTTTTTAAATGTTCAGTGTCATCGTTATGTGATTAAGTTGTACAAGTGGCAAAATCCTAAATTACTGTTGATATCTTTTTTAAAAAAAATGAACATATCAATATCCCAACTTTTGCATCCACTAAATGCATATGGTTATTCATTATTACAAGCAACCAAAACAAGGTAAAAACCTCAGCCTTCAACAACCCAGAAATTTGACAAACACTGAAACAGCCACTTATGCACAAAACACGATAATCAGCGACATCACAGCCAGCCAGCCATGGCACGAGAAACATTATTAAGTAAAGAACATAGATATCGGGACGAGAAACATTATTAAGTAAAGAACATTGATATCAAATCACATCAAAGGTCCTGGCTGCTTACGTAGTTGTTGTCACAGGTGATAAAACCATTAAGGAGGAGGTAGATTTCCTCACAAAAAAAGGAGTTTCCTTACTATCCTAAACTCCTAGGACACTCCTAACATACACTGCAAACCAACCACTGAAGAGATCGATGACATAGTTAGTCCAGTTTTGCTGATAAACCCCCCACTGGAAGCACGTCCAAATCTGTCGGCGGCTTTGTCTGCTAGCTCTCCTGAAGAAACTCCGAGCGACTTAGTGGAAATCCAGACAGAAGCCCATGTAGCAGGGTCTCCCTCATCAGCAACCTCTTCCTTCATTGGGCAAACTGTTCTCTGAAGAAACAAGATATGTTAGTTAAAACAAAAACTGACAAGGGATTCATATGGATAGCTTATGCTAGGAACACATCACATAGACTCCTTAAAAACAATATATGTTAGTTAAAACAAAAACAGGGTCTTCCTTTTCTTAATTTATCAAGTCGCAGACTTCCATCTACAACTTTGGATTTCGGCTTTGATCTACTGATCTGTTCTCAAATTCATTTGGACATATGCTGACTAGTTGCTTAAAAAAAAAAAACCAATTCTTCAAAAAAAAAAAAACTAAAGTAATAAACATTTTCGGATTAGGATGCCACTAGATGCCTACATTCTACTTTCTCATTCCTAAATCAATATAGCCTGGAGCTTATATTCGGTTTACAACATTTAAGCTTCTGTTCTACATAGTCAGTGGAGAACATAGTGCACTAGCCAAGTCACAATTTCTTGATTTTGCACATCTATTGCTAAAACACATCAAATATTAACATGCAGACAAAAACGGTTGTCCAACTTAGGCATTTTGATATGGCGTGCGTGGTCATCAGAACATTTTGTTTATGCACCTATAGATCAGATTCCCTGATCGTTGAAGAAGTGGGAGAACTGTGTTGACAATAAACAATCTTCAATTTGGATTTGAGGATAAGATCAGCATTATTGTGTAGATACCCATTTCTTCCAATATTTTAGTATTTTAGTATTTTGAATTTATATACTGCGATACTCTCTAAATCAAATTTTTGCACTTATCCTAATAACTGTGATGTGTGTCCAGACTTTGTTCACCAATGCTAATCTGATAGTAGAGAGAGGTGAAAAGATAGCTATTATTGGGCCCAATGGTTGTGAAAAGAGAACACTGCTTGAACCTATTTTGGTGATGGAGAAGCCAGAAGCTGGTAAGGTGCTTCTTGGGACCATAATGGGTTGCCAAACTATTTTGAGCAGAATCAGTTAAATTGAGCTACTCTATTCGTTACCTTGTGGTTGTTTTAGATAGAATGTCCCCATTGGGGCACTTGGTTATTAAGCATGCTCCTACTGTATAAATACATGTCCTTTTCCTATCAGATTCTGCCACTGAATTCATCTGCCTTAAAAAACATGGTCTTGTGATGTGGACGTGGTTAACAATTTTTTTTACATGTTAACATAATGTACTGTTCACCGTATGCTGTAGAAAATTGAGCAATGGCAGTTGAAATCCATTCTTTTGTGTGGCTGTTTTTAATAATCATGAATCTTGGGCAGCAGTTGAAAATTCATGTTGTGGTCCTGATCTATTCCCACATTTAATAATGTATGTATTATGCTTTAAGTGCTGCAAACACATATATTAGAAAAAAAATTAAACCAATAGCAACGCACGGGCACTTAGCTAGTTACCACATACAAAACTCTATTTGTTAAATGCTTAGTCATTTTGTTTTGGCAAGAAAGGGAGGTAGTACCTGGTTTAGGTAGCGGGAGAAGTGAGAATGAAGCATCATGTATGGAGGCGAAGAGACCTTGAAAGCTGACACTGCAGCCTGAAGATGCATGTCAACGCCGAGAACATATACTTCTGTGGCTTCCATCTGGTCGTACTTGGGATTGTACTTGTAGTTCCGGACGGTGAGGTAGATGACATGAGGTTCCACCGTGCTGATGATCGGAAAATGTGGCAGCAGCGGCAAATCATTGTAGTGCGGGTCGTGCCAGAGATCTCCGATGCGGACTGATTCAAACAACTCCCACTTCCATTTGGTACGACTCTGGGGATTGGTCAGAATCCATGTTATGAGCACCACCTCGGCCATGGAGATGTCTTCTCGGTTGAAGCCCTCCATTGAGACGAATTTCAAGGCCCCACCTTTGATGCAGCACATGGAGCGGTACTCCTGCGGGATGCCAATGTTTTTCCATGGCATATGCCTCGGGAGGCAACGGGATGAAGTGGAACGGTTGCTGCTGCTTAACAAGATATTGGTGGTTGTAGACCAAGATCCCTTCCTGAAGGTCAACCCAGCAGAGCGAGGTTGCTCCAGCTGCGAAGGTCATGTCTGCACGGAAGGAGGGGTGGTTGTCTTTGTCGGTGGGGAGGGGGAGCTCCACCTCCATGGGGATCCACTGCTGGGGTACAAGGCCAAGCATTCAGGGTATTTAGGAAAGGGAGGGACCTTGTCAGGGGTGAGGCAGATGTAAGGGCTGCAGATGAGGCGTTGATAGCTGGGGGAGGATCAAGGTCACAGGGCGACCTCCACAAGAAGAGAGGGGGGAGGATCAAGGTCATAGAGCGACCTCCACAAGAAGAGAGTGGCCTTGTTTGTGGGGTGCCGCCTGGTCTTCAGGCGGAAGAGGAGCTCGGCGAGGAGGTAGTCACCCCTGGTGGAGAGGCGTAAGACGGCGAGCCCCCGAACTCCCATCGGAGCCGTGCTATGGGGTAGTGGGTCAAAGAGAGGCAAATTCGCGGGGGGACGACGGGCGATGGAGTTGGCCTTGGTATCGTAAACCATGTAGAAGCCATCTTTGTTGCCGAGGCGAGAAGGAGCAAGTTCTTGTGGCAGCTGATGATCAAGGCGGAGTCGTAGGCGAGTGAACCCGCATCGGTTGGGTGGCCAGCGGCGATATTGAGGGACAGGACCGTGACGCCGTCGTGGGGGTCGGGCGACTGGGAGGGCAAGGCACCCGTGCCGTCCAACACGCCAAGGTATAGTAGGAAACTTCGTCGTCATGGTCCAAGAAATGCACCCAGCTCGGCCACTCCTTGCGACGCTTCTTAACTCAAGCATATCTCTTGATTCTTGGATCTTGATTCGACGACGATGCCATCAACCAACACCATGGCCGGGGTCGGCCCGCCGCCTTGGTCGCTGCTGGTTGAGAACCTGCGGATCCGCTTCCTTGAGGGGTGGTGGTGGAGGATCTGTCGGCTGGGAACTAAGCGGATCCGCTTCCATGAGCGGTGGAGGAGGAGGATCTGCCGGCGTGGAACTAGACGGATCCGCTTCCATGAGCAGTGGCGGTGGAGGATCGGCCGGCGTGCGGACTGGTGGTGGTGGAGGAGGATCGGCCGGCGTGCGGACCGGTGGTGGTGGAGGATCGGCCGGCGTGGAACTAGACGGATCCGCTTTCATGAGCGATGGCGGTGGAGGATCGGCCGGCGTCTTGGACCGGTGGTGGTGGAGGATCCGCCGGGCGTGGAGCAAGAGGTGGAGGCCAAAAAGGAGGATTGTCGAGGCCAAGAGATCGCTAGGTTAGGATGAAGGGAAAGACAGCGCCTGGCCAAGACGTGGGTGGGGCTGCTCACTGGCTGGGCTGGGCTGGGCTGGCTTCGTTGTTGGGCTGGACCATGTTTGCCGAGGGCCATCATTTTGCAATAAATTAATTGATTGGTTTTTTCTCCTAAAAAAATGAAAAAAAAGTCTACTTAACCTCCAAGGGTTGTGACTACTCCTTGCCATCATCTTTAAAACGCTTAAGGAACACATTAAAATATTATTATTTTTCTCTCACCTACAAAACGCAGTGAGAGAGCTACTGGGAGCTAAAAACTGGCTTTACCGGATCCTTATGTGTTAGTGAGAGAGGGAGATGAGAGAGAAAAACTGCTCCAATGAACAGTGTCGCTACAGGGAGAAACGAAGTGGGAGCTAGAGCCGGTGAATCCATACCAAACAGGTCCTTAAGTGATATGTATTATTATTATTATTATTATTATTATTATTATTATTATTTTGACAAAGATTAGAAACCATTTATACATTCAAGTATTTAACTCTCTTGGGCTGTGTTTAGAACCAAAAGTTTGGGTGCTAAACTTTGAGGTCTGTCGGCGTTCTGAAAACCGGGGTATGTCAAGAGTCCGACTAGTAAATTTATTTATATGTCGCATGTGTTAAGTGTTTCGGAGAGGAAGAGCATGGAGGAGATGGTGCGATGAGCAAACAAGAGCAGGAGACACAAGATTTATCCTGGTTCAGGCACGAATGCCCTACGTCCAGCTTTGAGACTTCATTCATGTTATCTCGCACCGCAGTGCCTATAATAGGGGATACAAGCGAGTGAGAGAGGAGCGGCGACTCCAAGTCTCGAGAAAAGGTGGGGAGAGGATAGTCTCCCCCCCGGAAGGAAGGGGCTCGAATGGGCGTTTCTCCGCCCCGGGCCCTTCTCCTAGTGTGTGTGCCCCTCCTTTTATAGTTTAAGGAGGAGCTCTAACTTTTACATATGGTGAGTAGAACGTCCACGTTTGTCTCATCGTCCGAGCTCACGGTCTCAATCCTTCGATAGGCGGTTCGTCCCGGCTTGGCGTGGATGCCCGAGGTCACCTGTGTCCACCCGAGGTCCTGCATGAAAGTGTTAGATGAAGAAAGTTCTCTCCACCGTCCTACCCAAGGTCGGGTTAAGTGGGCCCTTCATTGGACTTGACGCGGTGGCTTCGTTGTGTCCAACAAGTCTTTGGGTCATGATGATGTAGTACGCAGGGGCCCCGCCACACTCGCCCGTTTCATGATGAAGGGCGGCAGCGAAGTCGACCGCCTTGGTGGCAAGATGATGGTTGTTGACACTGTTATAGCATAATATTACAAGTCAATTAACATGAAATAAGGGCTCAAGTCAAAGACCAACATAAGTCTAGGGGTCTAACTAACATATTTCCACGAGTTTTGGTATTCTGTGACTTTCTAGGGACTTAACAGATAATAGCAGAGAAGAATGGAGAAGGTTCCGGAATATACAAGACATATAATGACAAGACTTGACCGTGAAGTAACTCAACCCGAAAAGTAGACTAAAACATTCTAGAAGATACCGGAGGACACCGAAAAGACGGATGCCAAGGTGGCACTCCACCGGGCGGCCGCCAAGGTTGCCACATAGGTCGGCCGGTGGGGTCACCCCCGTCAGCCTCTCCTTTTTATGTCGGGTTTACCACCGACTTTGAGGTTGTATCTACACCGTTATTGAAGGTCGGTTTGATCCAAGGGTTCACGTTCATCGCCAAGTACTATATAAGAAGACCCCGGTGACCCTAGGGCTAATAATCAATTTCATTATCAACTCATACTCATCAAGTCCAACCAAGTCTAGACCTAAGCCCTAGTTCATACTAGAAGTAGTTAGCTAACTAGCTAGTTCTAGTTGAAGATCAAGTTCATCTTGAGTTCCCGATAGTCAAGAAGTAGCAAGGATCATCGTTTTGAGACTTCTCTTGTATTCAATCTATAAGTACTATTATATTTAGAATACAATTGTTATGGCTTTGATCTTTATAATTATTATATTCTTATTGATCCGTGTTTTATGCATGCTATGATTATATGTTTAGTTTAGTGAGATTGCTTTATATTTTATGCATGGAATTGTATAGCATCCATATAGATGATTACTATGCGGGTGATAAGCAATGTGTAAACGTGGTGTTTATACAATGTTTATCTGCAATTGCACCCTATATTTCGGGTCGTGTGGTAGATCGCCGGAGTGAGGATCCCTGTTCAGTCCTTTGAATCCACCCTCCGAATGTAGGACTAGTCGAGCTTATAATTACGATAATGATCAAGTTTTCGTCCTTGGTTGTTATTGGTAATGCTTGTCATGTGTAGATGTAATCCAACCTTGCCATGATAGCTAGATGTATTGCACTAATTGTAGTATTCATTTGACATATATGATTAGGAGTATCTTAGAAATATTCATTCTATTCTTTCTATAACATGCTAATAGCTCATATGATACTAGTGGCATATGATGATCTTAGACTTGGGTATTTATCATTTATTTAATTATCTTTATTTTTGTGACTTATCCTGTTGAGTAATGTTAGATGCATATGGTTACTCTGCATTATACAACTGTAAGTGGATCTCATAAGTAATTCACTTCCTAAATCATTAGATATCCTTTTTCTCTACTTTCCATAGACTCCCTTCCTTGTGGTAAAATATAAATACGATACCCGGATTACTCCCTGAAGTGCTACGATGGTATTTCTATCCGGGCGCTTGCAAATATCATGTTCATTCTTTTATCAAGGCCTATCAACAAATACCATGCCCGTATTTCTTTTGAGCGTTATTGCTAGGGTGACAGACTAGTGTATAGGTAATGCCTAGAAATGAGTGGTATACCTTGAGTACATGTCCCGGTGAGATTAACTCCACTATGGATAACGATGCTAAGTTTACATCCCACTACTAACACCGCCTAACTTCGCTTTGTTGGATCATGAGATTAATTCCATATCCAAGCTAACATGATTAGATAGATATCCCATATATATTTCTTTCACCTTCCTAATGTGGATCGTGTAAGAAATATCAACAAGCATTTTCAAGGCCATTGCCGGGAAGGTGTAGTCTATCCAGAGAAATAATTTTTCTTGGCTTTGTTTTTCAAAACTTTCCTAGTTTGGAAGAGCATAATTAGTATTTCAAAATTTTCAAAATGTGTTTCTCTAACTTCAAAAGTTTTTCTAGTGCTTCTTTCCAGCTTTCTCTAGTTTGAAGGGTATTAGCCAAAACTTAGATAGAGTTATTCCTATTAAGTTGGTATTGTTTCTCGACTTTACTAGTTAGAAAGGGTGCTAACCGTAAATCTTATAAACACATCATATAAGGAAACAAGAGAGATCACTTACACCACATAATGCATTGAGAACCCATTATCACATACTCAAACAGGTTCAACCCTGTTTTCTATTCGTTTTAATCTTATGCGGGAAAAATATATGTATGAATTGAACCTTCCAAAAAATTTTATTGAAGATCCCGAAAATTAATCGCAGTGTCGAGCAAAACTCGAGACAAACTCCAAAGACCTACATCATCATCATCATCATCATCATCTTCTTCGAGTCATTAAGACCTTCCGATCCGGAAGTTAATCAAGTTACTAGAAACTTAACACCTGAATTTGAAGCTATGGCAACCAAGACACTTTGTGAGTTCTCGGCTCCTACCACGGACAATATTCTCACCGGTCCGAAGGTAGAGCTTGGAGACAAAGGCTTTGAGCTTAAGCGGGGCTCATCAACATGGTGCAATCAAGTCAATTTTGTGGAAAGGCACATAAAGATGCTAGTGCTCATCTCTAACACTTCCCGAAGATTTGTAAAGACATTTACTATGAAGGACGTATCCAAAGATGCAATCTTGCTCTACCTCTTTCCATTCTCAACCGTTGGGAAAGGCTAAGGAATAGTTTTATGCTATTAAAGATAAGAATACAACATGGGATATATGTTCCACAACCTTTCTTGCTAAATTCTTCCCTATAGGCAAGACAAATGCCTTAAGAGGAAAGATATCGAATTTCCAGCGACAACATGATGAATCGTCCCAAAGCGTGGGAGCTTTTCCAAGAATACATTTTAATGTCCACACCATGGGATGGAGAAGTGGTTGTTGATGCAAACTTTCTATCATGGGCTTGTTCCAGTGCTTTCGTGAAACTATGGATGCCGCAACTGGTGGTGCTTTCTTATCACTTACACTATCAAATGCTACAGAGCTTGTGGAGAAGATGGCTTCCAACCAAGGTTGGAGTGAAGAGCGTCAATCTCGCAAGAGAGGAATGCACCGACTTAAGGGAAGTAGATATGCTATCTGTTAAAATAGACCTTATAATGAAGAAGCTAGAGGATAGAGATCCTCAATCCAAGGCTGATCATGCAAATTCAAGACTCACACATGACGTGTGTGAAGAATGTGGAAACACGGACCACATTGGCAAAATACTTGAGAGATCCTGGAGGACATCAATTTCGTCAACAATAACAATAATAATTTCCGTCCTCAACAGAATCAAGGTTGGAACCAACAGAGGCCCAACTATCAAGGAAACTACCAAGGTAACAATCCGGATAACAATTTTAATGTTTTTATAATGCTTGGAAAGCGTTGAGCGTTTGAAAAATAATTTATGTGTTTATGAGTTGTGGTCCGGCAATCGATGAGCGTTGAGAAGCGTGAGTGGCGAGCGCGTTGTTGTAGAGCGTAGAGTGCGTGAGGCGATATTGGACGCCCGTTGTCGCTGGTGGAGTTGGCCCAATCTGGCAAGTAGCAGCTTCTCAGCGCCCGAGGTGAGAAGGGTGGCGTTTCTAGAGAGAAAATAGAGGCTGATGAGCTAGCGTTTTGGTGGTATTTTTAACCAAAAGGGTAAAGAAGTACATTCATAATTATAACAAATAATGTTCGATACTATATTTAGGAGTTTGAGTGCATAATTCAAAGCAATGTAGTTAGATGTCCTAGTATCACTTTCTCTGCAGTCTCTACCGTCCCCGGGGCGCCGCCGCCACCGACCATCTACGCCCACCAGCCATCAGCGCCGCCGCCACGCCATCAGCGCCGTCGCGCGATGAGACGTGCGCTGACGAGAGAGAGAGGGGACTGAATGCGAGGGGCTTTTCTCAAACGAAGTGACCGCGCGCGCAGGAGGCGCCAGGCGCCGCCGCTCGCACCGTCGGCGCGCGGCGCCGGCACGGCGAGGTCCCCGGCCAGGCACGAGGCAGCGGCGCAAGCGGCTTGCTGCTCGTCGAGGAAGCGGAGCCTGTCGGGGGTGCTCCGGCGGCGGCGCGGGGCGACGAAGACGGAGCCGCCTTGGCAGCACGCGGCACGGCGGCGGCGGATTGGGCGAACGGTGCCGACGAGATCGATCTTTCGTCCATCACGCCGTCTTCTCTGTATTCTCTCCATCTCTATTGCTGCCGCGTCGTCCGCACTGCCCTCCGCAGAGGACCTCCAGCGCGCTGCTGCTCCTGCTAGCCAGCCGTCTCCTGTCCCTGCCCTGCAAGCGCAGATGGTAAGCACGCACGGCCCACCTCGCGAGCTGCTCCCAGCTCTTTTTGATGCCAGCTCTTTTGATGAGGATCACATACGACTTCTTTAAGATTATACCACCCTAACCCATTGGATCTGTCCATGGATGAACAACAGTCCCTATTATCTCTTTTTACTTGGCGAGTGTTCAGGCCAATCTAGAGGATATTTGGATCCAGAAGAGCTCCAGAGATCAATGTACAAGTATCTGCGACACTTGGTTTTAAATCATGTTGCATTCACAGATGAAAGAACATCCGTGAATCAAGCATATTTAGTTAAAGCTGCTATGGCAAGTTCTACGTGCATTC